>JAZARR010000060.1:0-79122 GCA_037389465.1 Baylisascaris procyonis
GGTGATCGAAAGAATTAGATAAACCAAATTTTCGGACTATCATGTTATGAGTAGAGAATAAAAGAGGATATAGTTAATATGTATACATTTTTTTTTTTGGATGTTACTGTAAATTTTATTTCTCGAAATTACTTATAATGTTTTCAGGGTGTGTTATCTCCTTCCACCTATAAAATAAGTAGAAGCCCATAAAACGCGCATATTCATCTCTATCTGCGAAAACAGGGAAGGGGTGGGGGAGTTGTGGACGAGCTTATCACTGAAAACGAACTCTATGCTTACATTTTATGTTAGGTTCAATGTCGACCTGTTTCTATGCCAGCTTCATAGTTAGTACTTCATCTGGGTTTTAAGTGGATTTTCATATGGATGAGTTAAATGGTTTGTCATGGAATATACTGAAGAGTAGGCAGGGACCAACTGAATTGTTCTGTACACCTGCCTCTTAAGTTGTAGTACATTAAGCGCTTCCCTCTGCTAATTTGAAACGTTGATGAGGAAAGAAATTGCTTATCCCTCATTATTGTTGATTGTTATAAATTAGCTATTTACATAATTTCTGTATAGCTAACTTTGAGATATTTCGTTTATGATTCGTCGGCTTTGAATCGTTGTTAAGTCTCATATTAGCTTACGCTGCACGGAAATTTCAACTTAAATGTTCATTTAGATATGACAAATGGGCGTTGGATCGCGATTTTGTTCAACTATTGTTGCACGAGAGGCAGGAAGTTTTATTCTATCTGATAGGACGACTTGTTTATTTTAAAAACTGATTTGTGAGCCTTGAATTTCTTTAGTAGTAATGGACAGTAGATGCTAGCTGGAGGTTGCTGAGAAAATGTTTCTGAGAAACACCGAGACATCGAAATGAAGTTTTGCAACTGCATCGTTGCATTATTGATGTCCATATCGTTCGCCTATCTTTCAGTCTGTAAGTCGCAAATTCAAAAGCCGACATTCGAAAATCGCTGAGAACTTGAAATCTTTTCATCATGTCACTTCGAATGGAACCTCCTTCAGATTGACTTTCCATGAAATTTTCGAGTGGTGTATAGTTAGGGGGAGTTTTGCTGGGAATAGTGATTTACAGTAGTGAAGAGCGGTTCATGTTTTCTTTCTTTCATCATATATATATTAATTAGTTCGTTCTAATCATCAGTACACTGAGTTGCGTTTCGTTCTTCCTTGCTTGCACAATGTCAATCATTCAGTTGCGCTCTGCGTTTTGCTTCGAATACGGAAGAATAACGGAAGCCAAAGCGTTCTTAGTGTGCGGCTTTTTAGAGGGAACGCAGATTTATCACTGCGAGTGTTGATAATTTAATGTGTAGCATTATTGTTGTAGATAAGAGATATAATTTTATTTGATGAAATGAATAGTGAATTCATAATGTAAGTGATCATTGAGTGAGACTATCTGTCGAGGTTTTTTTTTTTTTTGTTGTTGTTGTTGAGCGTATAGGCATATTTCCAATTTCTATAGCAGCCTCCCGTAGGGATTATGCTTTGTTTGCCGAAAATTGAGGTATTTCACTTGAATAATTAAAATTTTAATGTTATGTATCAGTGAATAATTGAGACTTAGGAGCATTACATAAGAACGAATATATATGATGAAAGACTATTTTACGTAACTCTATTTTTGAATCCATCGACAAATAAGGTCGGTTCGCTTCACGCAATTGTCAGCATTTTTGTTCTTTCGGGTTTTCTACGTGAATTCTCCATCCTTGCCTTCTTCATTCAAAACATTTTAAATGTGTAAGGGAGCATTAATAATTGTTAATTGCTAAGTGGGCCACAGATAGGGGATCGGCAAGACTCGAATGTTCTGCTTTGTGGAATTTAATAACCATCTGAATCAAGCAATTGTGATTCGTTCATATTATATGCTGAGTGATTTATTTTTGATAAATTCGCTTTACTGCTTCACCGTAATTCGTTCCACAGTTTCTGCATTCGTGTGCTTTCTTTTCAGCAATGTGCATATTTGTGTTTTTATGCAGAATCTCTCTGTGGCCGCTCAGATCTAGTTTTTTTTTCTTCTAATGAATTGGTAGCATCATTTGAAATCGTTCAATAGTGAAGCGAATTTGAGCCGCATTTTATGAAAGGAGCGTTGAACAGAGGATTTGAGAAGACGAAGAGGGTCCTATTGATTTCTAACAGCGTATCGGCTCATGTGCATATATTTCAGGAAGATGAATGGATCTCACAATATGGATGTTGAGTTGGGAAGTGGCACAGATGAAGCAGCAAATGACGAGAATTCTAATCCGACATCACCAACAAAATTTCACAACAAGGATCATGATACTACAGAAATAAGCGAAAAACGAATAGCGGTGAGTGGATATTTCTGGAAGGTCAAAGCTTAAAGGTGGGGAGGGGGCAGCATTGGTGAAGATGTTTGTCGTTGCAGCAGTTCAGCCATAGATGAGGAGGCGTAGCGAAGCTCAACATGAACTGATTGCATGGCTCTCTTTCGTCGTCGAGCTGGTCCACTAGTTTTTTTCAGTGGATGGCCGTATTGGAAGCAGGGCTGGAGTTGTCACGCACATTTTCGCACAGTGTTGAGGGTATTCCCTTATTTTGCCAGCAAGTGTCGACAAATGCGCTGTTGTTACTGACTTTTTTCAAGATGCTGATATGATGCCATTGTCTGTTTTCACGCTCCATCTGTTGTCCGTTCGTTTGAACTTTGCTGATCGGTTGGTGACGGAATATTCTCAGGCGAATGAATGAAAGCCGTTTTCCGCTTCAGCCATCATTATTTCTCTTTCCTCGTTTCTGTCAGTTTCGATGGCTCATCGGAACAATAAAAGATGAAATAATAAAAGAGAAGGAAAGATGAGCGGAAGAAGTGACTTAAAGATGACATCGCAAGGTCGCTGACTCGTTAGCTCAGAAATCGACGGGTTTTTTGAAAGATGGGAGACAACCAAGAAACTATACCGCGTATTCTTTAGTTCACTAACCTTGGAATTGAAAAACTGCTTGAAGGTGCTGCTTATGCACTGTTGTGGGATCGCGTCAATTTATTTGTGACAAGTCGGTGTTTGACTTTCCTGTTAATGTTATGGCCACAGTACAGTGGGGTGGAATGTGCTAAGATAAACTAGGAGATAAATGGGTAACTCCCAAGCAGATCCGACGAGGGCGATGCGTTTTTATAATATCTGTGTTGTGCATATCCTCTTCCAGACCCGGCTGCCTCAACTTATGAACGTTTGCACATTCAAAACTTGCAGTATTACGTACGGTTTTTTTCACATATGTTATGCGATTTTGGGGGAATACAGTGTGGTTATTTAATTGCATGATCGATTGTAGAATTAAATGCAACTATCCATGAAGGCAGCTGCACCATGTCTAAAAAATTTTGCTGTTTTTTATATCTGCCGCTTTTCTCACATTCTGTTGTTGTAATGTTTTTAGACGAACGATGGCGAGCAAGAAGATGGCGAGGTGAGCGACGCTTCGAATGCTGCTGTAAGTTGATCTTTTTCTTATTTATTTCACCCATTTCTCGTTGATGCTGTAATTGCGTTTTTCTGTGATAAGGATTCGGTTGGTTGGCGCTAGATTGCTTTGCATGGGAAAGCTTTTAGGAAAGTAAAGAGATGCATAATGCGTTCATAGTAGAGTTGCAATGGACAGTTTTTGAAAGAGCGAAGCGGAACTTAATAAAACTACCAGAATATTGCGGTAGTTTTAGCTTCCAACTAGCGATTTGGAATAACAAGGCAAGCAACTAGACGGGTGCAATCGCTGCTTGGCATTTTGGGGATGGGCAGATCTGCAGAATATGATACAGTAGTGTAAAGTGGCTCGTCAAACGAATGGCAACCGCAGTTGTTTAGGCCCATCATTGCCATATTTTTCGGCTCCATTATTTTCTGCATCCTAGCCATGAATGTATTTTGCTTCTGCATATGCAATTGACCCACAACAACAACTTCATAAAAGTGTTTGCTGTTGTAGGTCATTTGCATGTGCAGAAGCCAATTTGGTCACATATTTCAGTTGGCTGATGACGACGGTGAAATTGTTGACGACGAACCAGTGGAGAAAAGTCGTCATCGCAATAATCCTGCGCCACCAAAAGTGGAGGAAGAACAGGAGGCGACAAAGAAATCCGCTCTCGAAAAACTGAAGACTATGAAATTCAATCCACGCTCGAAAGTCAGTGTCGGCAGGTGAGCATATTACCTTCACCTTCTCAAGCCATCTATTTTTCGCACTGCTTTATACCTGAAGAAGCACCAAAAAGGAAACAGTCGAGTCGTTTCAGAAATGTTGACACCATCCGAAGCAGTCCCTATTTTTGTGCACTTTGCATGCGATCTCGAGTTAAAATTAATGCCCTAAACGAAATGCTTTATTTGCGTTAATGTCTCAAATATGTAATGACCGGTTATTGTGGGGTGAATGCCACGAAGCCCCAATTAATTAAGGCAGCACATTTTTCATATCAGAAGCAGTCAGCTTATTGGAAAATTGTTGTTTCTGTTTTAAAACTTTAACCATCATTGGTTTGTTTCAGTCCTTCACGAGAGCGACGTGATCGAGACAAGAAAGATCGGCAGGCGTTAGTTGAAAGATTCTTGTTTCATTATTCTCTTTCTTTTGTCGTCATTGAAATTCAAAGCAGGAGTAATGCAGTTAAGCTGTTGTTGTGATAAGCACGATGGTGAATTGAGGGGGGGAGGGGAAGGATAGAGAGGAGGGAGAAGCGAGGGGAGGGAGGGAGAGCATATAGGTTGCCGATCAGCAGCATTGATGTTTTTATTGAAAGTTCTGATAGAAATAAAATATCCACTTTAGTTTCTTGCCATATATGCGCTTTTTGTATGTTATATGTTTCGAAGTCACGAACAAGTGAGAGCTTTGGATTTCTGTTTTAATTTACAGTACAGCTAAATGAAAAAATTGCATGAGAAAATAAAGCTCTTAAAATAGAGCAGCAGTACTGTGTAATCAGTTAAAAACTCGTCCATCATGTTTAAGGTCCACTTCGGGTCGTTCAACTCCTCCTCGAAGGGAGAACGAAGAGGATCGTAGAATTCGTAAGAGGCGTTGGGAGGATCACGTTGATGAGGCAAGGAACTTTTCATCATTTGAGTACAATTCTTTTCGGTTGCTAATTTATTTTTTATCGAAGCGTGGATTATTTTGCCACGAGCAGCAAAGAGGAATAACGATTCCGCAACCGATGAAACGTACTTGGTTGATTGGGGCAGCAACTACCAGTTTTCATGAAGACGTTAGCGCAATCTACCGCTTTTTAGTGTTTCTGGTTGAAGATTTGCTGTTTGAGGATCGTCAGGCAGCTCGAATCGTCGACCGAGCACGTCCGTTGCGAGAAACAGTGTCTCCCGGTGGACGACCTCCTGACCCTATGCGCCCAGTTGACCAGCCTGGCACGCTTCGTCAACGTATCGAACGAATTACTTGTGTCAATGATAATGAGGTTTAATTTGAGTTTTTTTCAACTAAAATAAGTAGTAACAGCTACCTTATATGAGATTTTTTGCAGCTTAGTCGCAAGCTTGCATATAGGAGAGTACGAGATTTTGGGTGTGTGTCTGGAAGATGAGTCAGCCTTCACTAGATTAGAAATGTGGGTTGAGCATAAAACGTGAAATTGTGTCACTTCTTCATTCGAATTTCAGCACTATTAGCACCTCATTAAGCTTCTTGCTTTACATTTTTAGGCTTTCTATCGATGTTTGTTGTAGACCTCGCCTTGAACGCATCATTCCAACTTTCGCTTGTCAATCACTTGCCACTTCAACAATATTTTCATCTCATTCACTCGGCGCTGTATTTGTGCTAACTGCTGCAGTCTGTATTATGCAATAAATTCACGTCCTGCAGTTATCATGCGTGTTTGCGCCCCTCTTCCCATATCTTCCTCTCTTGAGTCCTATTGAGAGAGAAAGTTTTGAGGCAGATTGCAAAAGTACACTAAATGAAGTTTGGGGTTTGATTGCAGTGCAAGTGTTTTGGCTGTCGCGAAGACGATGATGGCATTGCGTCCGTCATCGACTATATATAAATATAAATATAAATATAAATATAAATATAAACGTAAATATAAATATAAATGTAAATATAAATATAAATATAAATAAATAAATGTATATATACATATATATATATATATATATATATATATATATATATATATATATATATATATATATATCATTCAGACCTTGTTATTTTTGTGGGACATTGTTATCTTTTGTTTTGTGGAATTGTTTTCTTCTGTTATCGCTTTACCTCAAAAAAAATTTCGCTGTTTCCGTTGACATCTTTCAGTGTTTTCTCTTAGTGACACTATATTCGTTTAATTATCGCTTAGAAAGAAGCAGCTTCGTGGAAAGTCCTTACTTTCCTGCGGGCGATCCGTCATCATTGCAAGGCGGGAACGGCATCCCTCTGAATCGACGAACAACCCACTACGCCCTTGAGGCGGAGTTGATTGGTGACAGTCGCTTGTGTATTCCAGCTCCACATTAATTGACAAAAATTTTTTTTCCTTTTCCTTGAAGATCTTTCTTTTTGTTGATAAGTTGCCACATCAAACTCGAAAACGCTAGCTAGCTGATCTGGCAGGTAGCGATATTTTTTGGCTTTGTAATCCATAAGGTGCAGTTGATTGCATCTTTATTGCCTTTATCTATGGCATCGTTTGATTATGCATTCTGCAGGCGGTGTGATCAATGGCTTCATAACCGCCGAATATTTACTAGCTTTCAGGTCTCTCATCTATCTGAGACTGATCTTCGCTCGCTTACTACTAAATTGCTCGATTTAAGCCGTGAACAACAGCGCCTCTTCAAAGGAAGACGTGCACAAATCGAGTGGGTCTTGTTTATTGATTAATTGCTTGCATGTTTGGATTGAGATTATTGTGTTGATCACTTTTGTAGTCACCAAAAAATATTTCGAAAGAAGAGCTTTTAAATGTTTTCGCATTTTTTGCTCTTGGAAGGATGCTTTAACGTTGAGCGTCCTATACATTGCATTATGAACGCGCTTTCGTATTTACCTTTATGCGCTTTATGTATGCATACATGTACGCCACCAATATTAATAACTGACTAATCGAAACTAAAGGTAATTGTTTGAGGATGCGATTGCCACAATATCGAGTGGAAGAGTGATAACTCAGTTGAGATTGCATTGTTGCTACGATCGTTTTTAGTTTTCTTATTGAACTTTTCATCACATTAAGGTTGATATCTTTATTGTGTTAATCGTTGTCAGTTTTTATGTATTTTTGATTGCTTTCGACTGATTGGCATAACGTTGCATCTCTTGATCGACTTCTTCGATAGTATATGAGGCATTTGATCTAAAATTGATATACTCATTCGCATCTTTTGGAAGTGATGAAGTGAGATTTGTCGCATTTAAGGAGTCCAAAGTCTAAAAGTAAGGTAAAGAGGTATCAGCACCATTAGTCATCGGTCATCATAGAAGCGGCAGTGTTCGTTAGCCTGTTAACTCCCTCACTTACAGGCTGATTTATTATTGTTCACTTATAGAAGCGCTTATGTCGTTGTTGTTATCTGCTGTCTGTTGTTGTTTGACAGCTTGCTGTCTGAAAGTGTGAGCACTGAAATCTACAGTCATATAGGGAATGTTGTGAACTCCGAGCAGGGGAGAACTAGCAAACTCTCATCGAACAGGTCAAGTCGGTGATTAAAATGTTCTAATATTAGTGGCTTGCTGTCTGAAATTGTCATATATAAGCGCATTGAAATTGCAGGACTCTGCAGGAAATGTTCAGGAATGCGAGGGACGATGTTGAACGTTTGGTGAAGTCTCTTCCGTCGCATCTGAGAGTTGAGTTGCCACCGCTGCCATCTTTACATCGAACATTCCAAAACGAACCGCCTCCTGCAGCCACCGGTTACCGTTTATCGTTTTATTCATCTTTGAGTTTAACACTCATGCGAACTCATAGAAAGTACGTTTTGTCTTTATCCACCATCGAGAGATATTGGTAATGCTTATCATCTTAGGCAGTGGGAAAGGTTGTTCAATTCTCGCAATTGTTTTGTATGCTCGATTGTAATTGTAATGTTGGAATCCCGATCGTTTACAATTCGTGAGATCTGTTTAGATTTCGACCTGTCGCATCGAAATCTGCTTTATTTTTGGAAGAGCGTATTGAAATGTGCCATTGTCGTAGCATATTATAGCTCAGTGAATGATAATCTTTTTGTTTTATGCGAGTATCGGAATGGAAGGGATCTACTTTTCGTTCTCGCATGTAGTCAACCAATTTGAGGTGAAACCAAGTGATCGCGGCCACAGGAAACGATGCATCATCTCAACTGAGCCTTGTTAGGGATCCTTAAGACTTTCTGTGACAGATGGGTGGTGGACGCCTAACTGAATGGCTAGAATGTTTCCTTGATGTGCACGATTTTTTGGTTCTTCCCTGTTCATGAACCTCCGTTTCCTGAGTCCTTGCTTACATAGGCGCATTTCTTGCTCGTACTGGAAAAAAGCTGTTTATTTGCGAAAAGCATCTGATCAGGCAGCGGTACAGGTTTGCGCATCTCTGAAAATGTCCGGCGATGCGCTAAGGTTTTAACTAGCAACGCCTAATAAGAACATCATCTTTGATTGTTTTTATGAGTTTACACAGCTAAATCTGTTTGTTTAGAAAACCCTCTTTTCCTCATCTATTTCCTTTAGTAAAACAAACGTACCTTGGAGGATTCTGCTTCCACTGATTTATTCCGTATATCCTATGGAATTGAGATTTAATTCAGGGGCTCCTTTGTTGGCACAAGTGAACGGCGGTGTTTGTGTCGCTGCGTCTGGTCCTGCCCCAGCAATGCCATCAGTTTTTGGTCCACCACAACCGGGCGTCCCCGCCCCGGTTTCTGTTATGAGCGCGGTTTCCAATGGTTCAAGCGGACCTGCACCGTCAGGTGGGCCGTGCAACTTATACATACAAGCTCTTTGTCCTTAGACATTCCCAACAAATTCTTGTAACCACTGCAACTAGTTTGTCTTTCACTTAGGTCTAGATCTTATGCACTACACTTTGGATAAAGTATGCTGCACAAAACCGTATATCTGGCCATTCCTAGAACTTGCGAAAGCACACGATCGTCTGCAGTCACCGGGTTGTAATCTTCAACAAGCCTTGAAGTTAGCTTACTTTTTAGCTTGATAAAGTGAGTTTGGAGTACGAAGAGCACTATTACTAAACTATCGTGCTGGTTTAGGCCGCTGATGTGCTTGAAAAGCGTTCAAGGGAATCCAAAGCGTATTGGCAAGAACTGACGTGGAAGGAATTTCTTTTCAAGTTTAGAAAGCAGCATCCTGGGAATGGGCAATGCCATCACAGAAATATGCAGGCTGTTACCCTTAGCGATCTTTAGCAGGATTTCACAAGAAGTATATCTCCAACCTGTGTTTAGTGAGTCAAAAGATATCAAAGTTTGTTTTTTCTTATGAAGAGAAAGGCTTCACATGCTTTCCCCCAGGTGCTGCAGGTGGTTGCAGAGGAATGCATTCAGTGCAAGTGCTATTTTTCCTATGCGTATCAGATCGAGCGCATCTTTCTTGTTTTAATGAGTCAGAATTTTAGGCCAGAGCACCCTTCCCATGCTTACATCATTTGCAGGCGCAAAATCTCATTACAGTTAAAATTATTGTAATGTGTTAGGTTTTTTGCCGCTTGGCTGTATTTTGCGACAAGTCTTATTGAGCTAGGCTTATTGGACAAGTTTAACTACAAATGCTGTTAAATGAAATTTGCGCTTTGATGTTCACCTCGCTGGTTTCAAAAGAAGATTGGGTTGCGAATTTTTTATCATGCCTTCAGTGGTTACTGATTCCTCAAAGAATGGTACTTTACGATTAAATTGGAAACAAGAGGCTACATAATGGCTTCGATAATGTTTCAAGACTGCAACCTCTGCAATTCGCGAATTGAAACCGCGATAGGTAGCTAAAAATACACTTCTGAAGCACTCGAAAAATTCATTTGAGTGAGATGTGCAACAAACGGGCGGGTCTGTATCGTCGCACTTTCCACAAACTTTGATATAGTGGCATCCTGGCCTTGACTTCCGAGAGATGATGTAATGCTCCGCTTATGTTGGGCAGTGTTGTAGCGTTGTATTTCATCTGCTACAATAACAAGTATGCTGTACTTTAGGGGCACTATGGCATCACTCGCCCGATTGTGTATGCCGAGAAGGCAGCATGAGAGCATGCTATAGGTTGTTCATGTTGTAGATTTGGACAGTTGGTGTGGAAAGAGAACTGTGATAACTGAATGTAGCGTCGTGGTGTCTCATCATCGAAATTTTTCTCTCCCAGCTTAAATTTTTCTGTGTTTTTATACCCTTTTTCCTGAGTGTCTGTGAAGTTGCTCACTCACTGGAAAATATGTGCAAGAGTAAATCCATGTTTTGCAGGAGTAGCGGGATCGGGCGCATCGCTTGGTGCACAACAACAGCCTCCAATCACGCTTACTGGAGTGAATGGGCCTTCGACACAAATCCCGCAAGAGTTCGGACCTCCAGTGTCACAACCCTCTTCATCAGTGGCACCATCGTTTCCAGTCGCTCCCTCTCTGCTCAACCGGCAAGTATTTCAGTTGCTCATCGCCATTGCTACCTCTTCGCGGGGCGCTGTTTTGTGCTTCGCGTAGTCACGGCAGTAGTTTAGCTCTTGTTGACGTCCTAACTGTAATGCTTGCGAATATCGTATCTCTTCGAATGAGAGCCCCATGGATTTCCCACTGTTCGTGTTCTTATTAGAGTGGAGGTATATATTTAATATAGAGATTGTGTTTCTCATGAAATATGGGCATATTTATCCAAACTTACTATGCTAAAAGTTTTCATTGACATTTGGTGAAGGATATATGCGCTGCCTCAGCAGTGACCAATTGTGCCATACAACACCAACATGGCACCACACGCCATGGTGAGGTTTTGGTTTATATATGTCAATGATGTTCTGCACGAGCCTTGATACTTCTTTGTGAGAATTCTTTCATCTTCTCTAAATTAGATTTTCCCGACAGTTCATCATTGTCAAATTTGTTTGCGTAATGCATCATTGCTGTAAAACATTGTGCGCTTGCGATAGCACTAGGTTCCATAAGAAGAGCAGAATATCAGTGTGCAGTCGTTGTGTTGTGCCGGTAAATCAGACTAGCAATATTTCTTTGCTCTTTGTTGCACTTGCAAACGCCATGCTATTAATATTCATTCGCCTCAGAAACATCGCTTCGATTGCGATGACTGAGGTTTTGTTAGGCGCAGGTTTGTGCTACTTCGTCTTGATGGGTTTAAGTTTTTTTATTGCCTTATTCAATCATAACGCATCCAGAATGGTACATAACGTGTTTATGTGCAAATTATGGATTTCGTTAGGGAATTCAAAAGTTTTTTTTTTCAGTCCGCCAGCTTATGGTATGGCGGCACCGATGTCTTCGACGAACACCAATGCTGCGCTGCCACCTTTCATGAGAATGCCACCGCCTACAACAGCAGCGCCTGGCCACCATCCGCCTAGATATGGAACCCCCGTTGGCAGCACATCTCCATTCGGTCGACCACCTCCTGGAGAAACAGCACCCTCGTCTTCATCTTTACCAAATCTCAGTCAGCCGCCGCCGCCCATCGTAACGCCCGTATCCGGCAGTGTTCCACCTCCCGACTTTTCAATGCCACCTCCACCATCTCTTTCTTCCACTTCGGAATCTCTAGTATGCAGCAGCGCAAACACGAATGTCATGTCATTGCCCAAATCTAGTACGCATTCAGATGCATCATCCTCATCTTTAGCAGCTAGCGCGAGTGCGAATTCGACTACTGTCGATTCAGATTCATCGTCAGCGTCCGTTGCGCCACCAACGAACTTGCCCCGCGTGAATCTATCAGTTCCACCACCCACTTTCCCTTTGCCGCCACTAAGAGTTGACCCGGCCGTACCACCGACATATTCAGGACCGCCATTTGTGCCCATCACTGCTTTGCCTCCACCAGCTGTTCCACGGGCACCTCCTATTCCTCACGGACTTCCACCAAATATGATGATTGGCCTAACACCAAATATTGGTAGCGCACCTCCGCCATCGATGAATATGGCCATGCCACCAATGAGTGGCCCGCCGAATTTGAGCTGTCCTCCGCCAAACATGACGTGTCCTCCGCCGAATGTTCGTCCTCCTGTCAATTTAGGAAACACACAAAACGTTCATCAGATGATGTCGGCTATCGTCAATCGCTCGGCAACGAGTGGACAGACGCCAGTCGAGGTGGTCACTGAGTTGCTTGCTAATGCATATACTCGTGGCAGTGGTTTCGGTCCAGTGGCCGCGTCGGGGTCAGCGGGTCCGCCACCGCGAATGTCTGTACCGCCTCCTGGTCTTGGCCCTCCAATATCGGGGCCACCTCCGAACGTGGCTGGTCCGCCATCTGTAGATGGCGCAAATAAACTCCCGACAGTGAACCTTTCTACTGGATCTCTTCCGAGGAGCATGGGTAGCGGAAGCTTTCGTGGCTTCGGCGGATCGGGTGTAGCTCAAGGCCGATTCAGCAACCGAACACAGCAACAACCGCAGGCGTCTCAACACCAACGAAGGCAAATAAGTGATATAGTCGCAATCATACCTGACGAGAATGGTAAATCTTTTCTTGTCCTTTCTTTGCACCGAAACGTCCATTCAAATTAGTCGTGCCAATAAAGTGGTGCATGCTCGTTGCTTTACAACCTGCCTTTGGCATGAAATTTCCAGACAAGCGCTTTGCGATCCATGAAGCTTATGAGATTGTCGGTCCGTAATTTTTGCATTTCTCTTCCCTCGTTTTCTGCTGGCCCACTCCCCCCACCCCTACCCTCACCATCCTTTATTCAAATCCTATTCACCTTAAAAAACTGTTTATAATTGGTCCTTCGGCAAAATATTCAATCTCCTTTATCACTCGTTTGCATTTTCAGTGCGCCGCCGTTCCTAAAGTTGCATTGATTCTACGCGAGAGAATACCACATAAGTTATTTAATTTCTTCACGACAAAATCTTGTCGTGCGCTGTGTTTGGATATCTTGGATATCCAACATCTTGGATATCCAACAGAATATCACGTTGTAACAAACATTTTAGCAAGATGTTTACTTGGTTGAAGAGTTGGGGGGGAGGGGACATTTTGAAGAGGTCGTGGTAGCATTTCAAATGGCGCATTCATGCCCTGAATCAGGAAACTATTTGTTGGGGGGGGGGATATTCAAGTTTTAGGTGATTTGTTTGTATTAGATGGTGGAAACATCTAGCCTCTTTATTAAATTCAGACCGTTGTTATTATTTGCAATGTTTCAGAATATGCTTGTTATGATGTTGAGGTCATGCTCAGATGTGAGCAGCAATCGATGAGTTTTAAACACTAGCAGAGGTGATTGCTTCCATTATTGGAGTAATGTGACAATGTATCAATGTAATCGTTTGTATGGATGTTGTTTTCAGACGTGCCCGAGTCTCGGGACCACCAAGAGGACAGTAATATTTTTCTGATTGTCTCTGACGAAGAAGATAACGGCAAATGAGGTGTCATCACCTTCTCTAGATGTCATCTTCATTCGTTATAAACAACTCGTTCAACGATCGCCCGATGGGTGTATTGTGATTAGCGTAGGTGATGCTGCCTGTCGTATAGGTGACAAAGATGAAAGAAACGTTTGTTGTAATTGGCAATGCTCTTCGGCGTTGGGTTCATTGGCAAGCAAAATTACCGTTTAAAGTGGGATCCGCAGATAAATATTTTGTTAGGTTCGGGTGAGTAATGTGGCTAGAGCGGAAAATTGCTTTTTTCGGGGGATTTTAAAATGTAGGTGCAATGTGTTTTAGAGTTATGACGTCATCGAAATTAAAGAAACCGAGGGGATCATATTATCCTAGCACGAATGCTTCAGAAAGAATAGTTTTGTGGTATAACGAGTAAATAGAACACTTTCTGCTTTGGTGATGAACACATTTCGTTATCGTTCCATCATCTTGTATGCGGGAGCGTCAAGATCTCATTGACGTTTATTTGAGGGCACTTCTTTTGGATTGTGTTTTTTATTTTCACAAGTGTGTGCTAGGGCCGATGAATGGCACACTGAAAATTCGTCAAAGCACGAGGAGTCTGCGGCAAAGGGCGCGGGTGGTGATCCATTGGAGGCATGCGTTCCGATGGTTTCATGATGTCATTTAGAGCGGGAATTCACTGCTACAAAAGGGTCTTCCAAAGCATCATATCAAAGCGCTTTCTGCGGCACCACTCTTTCGTGAATTTCGCTGTAGCTTATCGGCTCTAGTCGTCTCTAGACTTATCGACCTTCGTTTTCGCGCGCTTAATCGATAACCCATTAAGTTAAGTTATTTTAGGTGTTAACTTTACTATATGGTCATGACGATGCATTACTGTCCATATGTCATGGTTTCAGTTCTTTTCAAATGGTTTTCTTTCAAGTTTCTTTTCAGAAATGTGTGTCATGGAGTAAACGATTTCTAAATGATCAGAAGTAGGTGGCAGATATGGTTGCTGTTCGCTGCCTTTTCCGCATTCCCATCGCCAACCCTAGTGTCTGTTTCATCTCATGTGTTGTTATCTGATCGGTATCGAAATGTTTTATGATTCGAGCAAATCGCAACATATGATTTCGTAAAGTAACATTAAGTAGGTGTCGTTTGGTGTTGCAAGCTTTCCACTTATTTTGAATTCGGTTCGGCATTCTTGGTAACAGTAATAATTCACCATTTTTATCGACAAAAGGGAGCGGCCATCGAATTCACGCGATCTGGCGGATTTTTGCTTTCCTCTTTTTTTGCCTTGTGTGTGAGGTTCGATGCTCTTTTATACATTGTCGTTGTTTTCGCTTCATTTCTTTCTTAATGAATATCCCTGCAACTGTGAGTTTTATTCAGCGGTGTAGATTGTGCTTGTTTTTAAGCATCGATAAGCGTCAATTCCGTTCTTCGAAGTCGTTTTTTTTGGCATTTGGAGAATGCCTTAGTTACTACATATAGGATTGAAAGCGTGAAATTTCGATTAGGTTCTATCATCTTCATTATATATATAATACGGAAATTGTGCACACTGGGTAGGTGAAGTAGGAATGATGTAGGTGTAGCAGTAATGCTGCTGAAGCTCTTTTTCTTTGTTATTGTGCGTTGTTTTTTTGTGAAGCGTTGATATCAGTTATATTGCGTTACGAGAGTTTCTCTTTTACAGTGATAAATTCTTTTTGTTGAAGCGTATTTGTGTGAAGAGGTGTGAATTGCAGCGGTTATCGCCGGGTTGGCCAATACCTTTGCAGTGCTTCGACGATATTCATTCTTATTTACCGCATTTGTACATTTATATTTATATTTATATTCGTATTCATACATAGGGTTGGGAAGGTGTACGTGCATGTGTGCGCTTTGTGCCAAATCTGCATAATTCTGTGGCTGTTTTTGGATCCGTTTGATCCTTTACGGAGTAATTATTTTTGGTTGTTTAGGATTCATAGGAAACATGTCGCTAATTTTTATTATATTCTTATCAGATTCGTTGGTTCTTTGTTTGAAATCGGATTCGGTGTATATTCATGTTGCTGGATGAGACAGTTGGTAAAATTAGCCAGTAAAGTAAATGATATATAGTAATCACTCTGGTAGGAACGTGTTTGAATTGGGCGACGGTCTCTTCATTATGAATGCGTTTCAGTGATTCGCGTTGTATCGTCACAAAATTGAAGAATTGTATTGATTATTATAGATGCTTCTACGCGGAAAGTATACTTTTACAGTTGAAATCTGCCGAGCGATCAACAGCTCTTTCATATTTTGGGAGGCCCTTTCCTTATGTTTTTCTTTTCGAAGAATTTCCTCAGATTATTGAATTCTGCTTACGAGTTTAAAGTATGTCGACGTGGTTTCTTTATTTACTTTCTTCATTAACCGTGTTTCAAAAAAGAATGATTCCCGAATTAGAAATGTGCTAATCTATAGCGATAGGATTATATTGCCACTTCAATCACTGTATACTTCGCTTGTTGGTTGCTGTATATATGCGCTATCGAAAGAATAACTGAATTAGAGGCGAACATTTCGCAATTGAATAAGTTATTGATACTTCAGATATTAGCAACTTTATCCTCATTCGATGAGAGAGGTATACTCATCTGTTTTATAAAACACATTAGCTAAGTGTTGTAGTCGATTTAGTCTGATTGGAAATTTCTCGCTATGTTTCTTTCGCTTAGAATATGTGTTGAGTTTTGTTCTAGAATTTTGAGACAGTGGTGTTCATTCGGTGCATTAAAAACCGGTACTTATACGCCAAGCACATTCAAGTAGCTCATCTCTTCGCAAATTGGTCTTGTACCATTGCTCCTAAACGAATTGGTTCAAGCGATTTCCAAAAATTCCTTAAGTTGATAATAATTGATATACAGGGGGGAGGAGGGGGGGGAGGACAGGTGAACGTGGCATTGTGGTTGAGCAAGCATGGATATATTTTTTCTCGCATAAATCATTCGCTTTTGAAAATCTCATTGAAGCCGCTCCAAGATTTTCATCGTTTCGAAAAACCTCCAGGCGGATAGTTGCGTTATTTGCACGAAGAATAGCTGATGAGGGATAAATGATGTTTTTCAATTTTATTGTAGTGTCATCATGCATAAATGCAAAATACTATTAGTACTATTAGAAGTGGGATGAGTGATACTACTTGTGGCATTCGTTTTCGAATTAGTTGCTGAAATTTTTCAATTTTAAACCTATCGGATTTCCTCAAGTAGTCCTTACAGTGTCTATTTGGGATGACAAATATTATGTGAAATTGTTTTTTTTTTTTTCCTACATATAGGCAATGCGAAGTGAACTGGAAAATCGCTCACTAGATCACGTGTTACTAGATCTCACTAATATCACTGCCTTAATAAGGCATTACTAAGCCGGTTTTTGTTATTTGTAAATAGGCAGTGAAATGTTTAATTTGTAAAACGATAACTCTATATCATTACTGCTAAACTTTTTTTTGATGGGAACTGCAACCGCTAAGTGTTATTCTTTTGAAGTGTCGGTTCGCTTTAAAATAAAAGTGAGAAAAGAAGCAAAGGAATTATGTCTATTTCATTTGAAGTGCTCGAGCAGTTTCTGAATATTCAAGAATCCACACTTAGGGTGAGTTGAACTCCAATTGGATTCATTGTTCGATTAGAAATAAACAAATGTTTCTCTACTGCAAACAGCAAACACGGTTTTCGAGTATGTATATTTCCAACTTCGACCATTCAGTTTTGATGGAGTATTCAGAGTTCTTTTTTTATTTTTTGAAAAGATACTGTGATGCAATAGGTAGGTATAGTGAACGCTGTTATGCACGCATCATTCGCAGTTGAAAAGAATGACGAAAGCAGGAGATGAGTTATTTTAGTGAGTTTATTGAGGGCGAAGAGAATACTGAAATAATACAGGAGGAGCATTTGTTGCACATTTGCCCATTTTTTCAATTGTCGTTATATAGTTGCCTTATAAGGCGTGCACGTTTTATTCAATTTCGGCACAAACGTAAGTGTTGTCAATATGTAGAATTGCTTCCACTTGCGTCGTTAATACGTATACGTCAATGTGATACGCTGCGGATACCATTTCCCGGCGAGGAGCGATTCACCGACTTTCTTTAGTGCCCGGCAATCAGATCATTCGTTGGCAAGGAACCGCCGTTCCCCTGGCAAATTCGTCCACAAGGTGAGGGGGGGGGGATGAAAGAGGGGTCTCCCTGGTAGGTAGGTGGTTTGCTTTACAACAAAAGTTGCTTCTATGCTGAAATGTGGCGTTTCTTTCTCCAGCTTTTCTCTCAGAGTCCCTCTCCTCTCCTCAGCCAAGTTGCTTCCACACGGGTGCCACTTGTAAACCACCGACTTGGCAGTCAGGGACAGTTCATCGGATCACTTCTGTGGCACGTGCCCCTTCCTCAACGAAAGTCGTCTCCGCACAGCGTATTGCTTCGAGGCAAGATCCCTTCGTTTAAAACTTCCATTGCTGCGTACTTCATCTGCAGCTCGATTTTTTGAAAATTTGTAGCGGAACTTGCAAGTTTTTCTGCACTATGCACCGTGAAGAAGTCTTCTTCATGAATGTGCGGAATATGGTATGCTTGAAAGTGTGGAAAGCAGTTGAAGGGTGTAAAGCTTGCCGCTAACTTCTCGTCCCTTTCCCACCCGCTCATGCGTTCTCCCGACAATTCTTCATATCCACTGCTACATTCCTGATCACAGGTTATTCCTCGTTGAACGCAATGTTGAAAGTTTATTTTGAGAAATGCTTCGTGATATTTTGTTGGCACTATATTCCGACGCTCGCTGCGAGACTATGACTGTATTGACTACACGTTGTAGGAGATTCTCGTTCACAAAAATGATATATGAGTGAATATCTCTTCGGTGAAATGTGATATGAGTTTCTTTATATCTGTAATACTTTTGAAATGCGAGCCGAAGTTTTTAATGCATTATGGCTGTTAAGGTTGGCGTTTTCACTTTTCGCAGTGCAGAGTTATTGTCGTTTTGGTGGAGTGTGTTTAATTGCTTTTTATATATGCCACGCCTTAACTACCACTTTTTGTTTTTAATTCTTCATTTTATGTGATTTATGCATTTATACATAATGTTAGCGTTCATATGAAAGGCGCCACTCTCGTTTATCGTATAGATTCTTTCAGATTTCACATATCGTTCATGTACTATCATTAGGTGTGGTTACAAAGACGAATAGAAGTGCTCATTATTTAATAGTCGTAATGTTTAGTAATGCCGTGCCAAATCATGTTCATTCCTTTTTAAAAGCTCGCAAGCCGCTCAAAGTTTCTACAGCACTAATATTGCAACTCATGACGGTTGTTCTTCTAGGTTCCATGCCATTAGGTACATTCCTCTGTGTCGTGCATCTGAGTTGATGAAATAAAGTGAATTGTAACACCGAGGAGCGCAAATTTTTTATTTATTTATTTATTATTTATTTATTTATTTAATTGTTATTATTATTATTATTATTATTATTATTATTATTATTATTATTATTATTATTATTATTATTATTATTATTATTATTATTATTATTGTTATTATTATTTTTATTTTTATTTTTTATTTTTTTTTTGATGCAACACTTCATATGCGCGTATAAGAGCAATGACTTTTATATATCATTTAGAGCAGTCTTTATAAATTTATCCTATTTCGTTGAATCGTTTTATAAACTCTGATTGGTCGGAGTAATATCGAAGGAAATTTTTGCCTTTTGTCGTACAGGACGAAGGCTCTTTTATATTGTTTATATTACTCGAGTTTACTTTTTACCTTTGAGCTAATTCTATTCTTAACCGTATTCTTTTGTTGTATTCTTTTGCAGTAAACGCGAGGCATGTCACTTCTTACCAAAACACTATTTCGTTTGTCTTTGGAGATGCTTCTCTAATGTAGGAGCACCATTGCAACTTGGTCGAAGATTATGTAATTGAGGGGCAACATTTTGATCTTTTGAGCAGAGCACTCGAATAACAAGTGCAATTTTTTCAAAATTATCGATGGGCAATGCTTTTTTTTGGGTTGGGCAGTGTAGCTAACTGCGGCACGAAGCTTCAAAGTTTCGAGGGTATGTAAAATAATACTGACATTAACGTCCCTACCCAGGCAGTTTTTATAACTTCGTTGTTGACTTTTTGAATCTGTGACTGCTATGAAGGATTCGATAATCATAGCGTCAGTATTGGTCCCGTTTCAACCTGTGAAGGTATTAATATCCGTAAGCCTAGGGGAGCTTGTTTGAAGCAGATGCTTCTACCATCCTTTTCTAATTCGGATCTTCGTTGTGGCCGTTTCTTAGTCTCATTTGTATTGTTAGAAAAGTTTTGTACACAACGTTGTTTACAGACGAGAGCACTGATATCTCTACGCCGATATCACATACCTATACCTCAGTTCGTGAGCCGTGTGCGTTGCGCATAACAATCATACGTGAAGGAGCACGTTCGTTCAGAAAGGAACAAACAGCGCCGATGGCTTCCTTTCGTGGGACTCCACTTTGTCAAGAAGGTGCAGTTGAATTGCTCGCATTGTTTGTTGCCAGTAAAGTAGGATATCATAGTGCCTAGCGTTTTTGATTTCTTTCGCAATGGGTCGTTTGCGCCATGTCGCAGTCTGTGTTACAATGTCATACCTGTTATGGTGGTCGTTGCTGCATTAGGCAAATTGTGCACTTTGGTTTTATGGGCACGTGATTTAGCGTTTGCGTGAACGTTACGTAGACACGCACACGCACACACAATGATGAGAACAGTGTGTCCGCGTGCCGTCTGTTCCGATGCGTGCAGTAAGCGGCGTATCTGTGCTGCTTGCCTCTTGCATCACAACGAGTTCGCTCCTCGGTTGGCACGTCGCGGCTGCATGTGGTGCTGACTGGCTTTCCCGATCTCTTCTTTTGGTTGGGTGCTTTGATAAACCGACGCGCACCATGTGGCTTTATCTTCTTCGGTAATTGATTCCTCACGTTGTTCCTCTCAAGGGAACAAGTTTGCTGGCGAATTTTGTAAGAGGTTGGTGCTTGTCTTGGTCACATGTTTGTAGGAATCCGGATTTTAGCAGCATTTATTTCATGTTCTAATTTTAGCAGCATTTATCTAGAATTCATCCACCCACTCCCACCCCCTCTTCATCCCTCAAAACCGTTTATTGACTCCCTTGCAAAACTTTGAGATCATTAGGTTGCTCAGTCGTTCAAATTTCAAAGCTACAGAAAAAAGGTAAATAATTTTGCATCCACTTTTATGCTACGCCGGATATGTTGATCTGTTGTAACGTTTAACCGCACTTTTCGAGTTGCGATATCCACAAGAGCAAGCAAATATTGCGACAAGTAGTTGATGCTAGGAGGTGCTGCATGTTGGGATACTTGAGTAGGGTTTTTTTCATTTGTTGCTTTGGTTGCATCTCGTCGAGAAACCGATCCTCATATCAGCTTCGTTAAACACTCGCTTGCAATGCAAGTACTACTTCTGTGGATATATGACAGCAGCGTCTCTTTGCCAAAGTGATTTATCTTTGCAGTGCTTAATTTTGCTACCATTCGTTCTGCTAGCACATTTAATGTGATTTCCGTTCATGAATAAACGTGAACTCTAAGTTGCTTCGATTTATGGTCGTTGTTGAGATAGAATTATGCTGTAGTGGCAATGATACGATTGAGCGTTGAATTTGCGGGTGAAACTTTTTAGGCCTCTCGAGCCAGCGATTTTAATTGAAGAGAAGCTTCTTTTTTTGTTCTCGACGCGAAACGATTTCTTGTGAATTTGGGGGAGGGGGTGGCAGAGAGAGGAGGATGTATTTAAGCAGCCTATCGAATATGCTTGTTTGATTTTGGTCACTATGCCGCTGGGGTTGTTATTTTGACTATGGATGACTTGGGAATGTCGGTTATAAACAGTGACATATCGTCTATATTCCACTCTCTCTTGCCTCATTTCGACACAACTTGAATGAATTTTGTGTATCGATCGATGTTGGCGCTTGTCCCTTATTTAGAACACTTCACACTGACTGATTTTATTCCCTTGAACGTGTGGAGCCGGCATCGAATTACTCGCATTAATTCGCTGTTCTTACACCGGTGGTTTCGTTCATCATTTACGAAAATCTAAGGCAGGGGGATCGCGAAGTTTTCGGTTTTACCTGCTTTTAGAGAACGTAGAAAACAGTGCAATATTGTAATCTTTTAACCTCAGTAGAGTTTTCAGACAGAAATGCCGAATTCGCGCATCCTTTCAAAAGCTTTTTATCACGCTGTTGAAATTAATTATCAGCGACCAATTACGGCTCATTTCTATCGTTCAACTGAGTTCATCGAGGGTGCTGCTTTTGATTTTTGATTGGGAAAAATAGTCTGGTTTTGCTCGTTTAATTTGCAGTTTTCTCAGAATTTCCAAATGGAAGTCTGAAGGAGTACCGTCAAGGATTCGAGTTCAAGAAATAAATTACCTAGCCACTTTGAGTGCATATCCTACACATGATAATCGAAATCTGCAATTGAGAACTCTGCCATTTTTGCTTTCTATCTATTTGTTTTTGTTAAAAGATGCACTTAAATCGTTATATTTTTGAGCAGTGCTTTAGCAGTGTGTGTTTTTTTTTTTCCTCAGCTGTCATGTGATTAGAGCGCTTCTGTAATCTTAACGTGATTGACAAATGATTACAAATGGGCAAGAGGGTTCTCCGTTTTTATTGCTTAGGGATGAATGCATTCTTATGGCTGAATTGCCAATTGAAAATCACCGCTTTATTGTGCGACGTTATCCTCCACTCGATCGTGCTGATGTCATAAGGTTGTCGTCTATCGCTCTTGCGCCGAATGTATTCTACTTTCGAAGGCTCATTAATGTGGTCCTCATTTCGTAAATATTACTCTTATTTTTAATGCTTCATGTTTTTCACATCTTGATGTGCTTTAGAGAGGTCTTGGAATAGCAATTGTGCAATCGACTACCATGTTGAAAATGTTGATCGTGAATATGTGAGCATTTCTTAGGTTCCTTAGAGCAATTCCTATTTTAAGTGCATATTGGAAGCATAGAAGCTTTAAATACGAAGTTTACAAAATATCACTCTAGAAGATTTCAAAGAAAATGAAACTATGAAATGGGGTCCATGTTGTGAATCTCCTCTTTAAAAGTTATGAGTGCAGAAAAAAGCTGAGAAAAAATTGAAAAATTCCTTTTTCTTCTTTCCACTTATAAGGACACTTTCCCACTTCAGGCCTAAGAGAGTAAACAGCTTGCTGACTTCCATGACCAATAAGCAATATGCTCGTGTAGTCATATGTTACAGAAGTATTAAGTAATATTTTTATGAATTTTTTTTTTCAATTGCTACCGAAATGAGGTTACTGCCCAGTTTTCGCCCAGCAATAACTTTCCTTGACGTGATCAGGTGTCTGCTTCTAACTACTCGACGGCTGCTTTCGTTCTAAAAAAACCATTTTCCTTTTTTTCGGATATGTTGAAATCGTCATTTACGCTAAGGTCTCGATCCGATTGATGGTCGCTGAATATTCACTGCACTCACTGCGCAGCTGTTGTTAGGAGCAATGCGTTGTTGAAAGTCTAGGCGGATAATACACGTAGTAGTTGGTGTTCGCCTGGGACACTATATAGCGAGCTATCCATTCATCGTTTGAGACATTTATATGGTTTAATGTTCACCTTTGTGCTCAGTGCTCCTCATAAGTAGAATTCGAAGCTATCACCTTTCGATACATTAGTGATGCGGCATTGTTTCATATTAGTAATTGTGGAACGATCTTACTACGTGATTTCACGTCATCCTTAACCATCAGCGATAGCCAAAAACTTTGGTGGGCAGAACAAACTCTGTTGATCCATTTTTAGTTATGGTTTATTTGTCGTACGATTCATGCTTTTAGTTCACTAGACTGACGTTTATTTTTGGTGGAGAGATGCTTATATAGTGTTTCTTTTTTTTTTCCTCTTTTGGACGCCGTTATCAGTAAGCGGTTGGCTTGCAATCCGACTTGGAATGATGTGTGAAGCACGTGATGATAACATTTAATCGGCAGCGTTGATTGCATTTTATTTCATGCTAGGCGATTTCAGTCATCACAATGGTGCTGTACTCTGTCTCTGCAATTTTTTTTTGTTTTAAGTTTTGCGATGCAAATGTTCTCTCAAAATGTTGCATATTATTTTTTATGTGTTCGATATCTTTGCGAACGAAATTTGCGCTGCACTGAAGGATAGAGGCACCTCACGGTGTCGCTGTGCGGTACTGCTTTCTCCATGAAAAATTTTCTCACTTACCGAGCTGGAAGGAAGGAATTGGACGTAAGGGAGAAGGTGAGCGAGAGAGGAGAAAGAAATTTAAAGATGAGAAAACTCGTTCCAAAAATTCACCGCTCGTAGATGCAAACCTCAGATATTTTCGCTGCATTTTTCTCTTCTAAATGTTTGAATATTTGCCCACGATTAAAAAGCTGGCAATATGCATTTCATGATTTCTTCACTATTGCTTCTACTGTGAATTTGTTTCGAGCAGTGGCGACTGAATTGCGTAACGGTTTGTGCTGCGTTTGTTCAGCTCGTCTCACTTCACATCATTCCGCCTTTATATATGCGCTCTTTATCGTGCAGAGTGTTTTCAATGACGTTCACCATGACGGATGTATTCGTTTGTGTGGCGAATTCTTCTCAGAGCCAATGGGAATCCATCAAAAACGTACTGACGTTAGCGCTGATCCGCTGAGCGTTGATTTGAATTTTTAAGTGCGTTCTTTTATGTGACTAATCAAAGTGTGACCATTAATTTGCGGCTTACAATCATTGCTTTATCTGCACGGACGCAATCATTCTTATAACTGCATCGCGCAACTCTTGTTCTTGTTTGCTGTTGCAAGTAGTTGAGTAGTTAAAAAGCGAATATGCAAAGAGTTATAATCGACAACAAGTCAACATTGGCAAGTCTGTGTTTGCGGCCAACAGACATGAACTCCTAACACCACTCCAGCACTTATCATTAATGCCTAGATTTACCATGGCTTTACGCTCAATACTCCTGTCTCGACGCTAGTTCTTCCCTGCGTTGATCAATTGGCGGTAGGTATCCATACCAAGCCATCATTCTGCTCGCCTCCACCGTCGAGAAGCGGTTGAGCAGACTGCGGGACGACACAGGTATAAGGGGCGAACAGTTTATCATACTTATACAGTAAGGTGACAAACAAGTAGGATCGTGCCGACGATTGAAGTAGGCTTCGATCATCGGCACGATCCCGTAGTCTCACTTGGCGAAATCCACGCTGCCGCCGATCTCCTCACGCGCTGCTGCATATCTTTCCAATTATGCTTCAGGCTAGCCTCACGATACAGGCTGGTGTCGTGAACAAAACGAAGTTGATGGTCGTATGTGGACGACAGAAAAAGATAAAGAAGAGATCGACGGTTTATTAGAAAAGAGATCAACAAAGTTAAGGTCACAATGCACGTGAAGTAAAACCAGCAAGCTGCGCAGGCCTGTCAAAATTAATCGGCAATATAAAAGCAATAAACGAAACAACGACAATCGAAGGCCAGAGCTTTGACTTGGGGCAGGTTGAGCGAAATGAGCAATATAACACCGAATGAGCGGGACACACCTTCAGAATATGATACTTATTGTCAACTGTCTCACGGTATGATGCACTGAAACGCAATATAAGCACAAGAGAAACGAGGTGTCGGGCGGTTGCTTTCGTGCCGACACCCAGTTATCAGATTATCAAGGTATCAGTGCCTATCTCGTGCGGTTGATTCCGTTCACCGCAATTTCTTTTCTCCCGCTCTGAGGTTGATTCTTCGGGCTTGTGGCTACTGGACAACTTGAAAAGTAATAATTGATTTCAACAAAGAAACCGGCCTGTTTTGATGAGGGCTCGTCCGCTTGCGCCCTTTTTCTTCTTTTTGTGCTTGGCTATACCAACCTCCTGGCTGGTCCGTCCCAAGTTTGTTCACACGGTTCGGGGGACACCTTTTTGCGTGCGAATCGCCCGACACCTCAAACTTGGGTAATTAAACCTTCAGATACTTTACAAACAACGTAAAAACGCGATATACTCGAAAAACGAATATAAAACCATCATAAAACATGATCTGAGTCAAATGCGATGATTCTGGTAATGAGCTAACGAAAAGGTACAAACAAATGACAAGGAGAATGCAAAAAACGTCACAAACTACTGACGAGATCGCAGAACTTTGAGGCAATCAACAAGCAACCATAAGAATCAAGTTTAAGTTCAGAAAAAACAATGAAGAAGAAAGTGCTGACAATTAATGCAAAGCCGCTACACTTATACGATCATACACGACGCATTAGAAGACACGCGCTTACACACGACCGCAACGCCGCATTAGAAGACGATATAGTCGCTACAGTCAGAGATCAACTTAGATCGTTCTTTGAGTTATTGCGTTGATACACAGTTTGATTTACTGTGTGCAGCAGCCCACTAACTCACTCGCGAATCTTCGCGACACTCCGACCGCAGCGAAAATATCCTTTTTAGGCTGGTGCCTCGTTATCGTCTATTTCGAGCGGGTACAACTGGCTTATGGATCTGGTCCATTCATTTCCATTACCCAGTTTCACTCTTGCTGTACGTATGGATCGACCTTCTCCCCTCTTAATTCCACTATTCGACCTAATTTCCACACTGCTTTGGGGTTCCTTCTTCTTCTATGATAACCACCTCGTTTATTCGCGGCTCTCTAGTTACTGATCCTCTAACGGCTCGATGATTTCGTTGTGTTCGCTCTCGCAGCGATGTGAGATACTCTGACCGCCAGTAATTCCAGAAGCGATCGAGTGTGCTAAGTGTTGCTTTCCATCTCATTAACATTTTTTCTCTAGACATCACCTCCTTTGGAAGGTAGCTTGGATCTTCCTTTTCTCCCTCTTCGTTTACCGTGAAGATCAACTCAGCAGCTGGTATCAGAAAATCGATCGGCCGAATAATATCGACTGACGTTTCATGCACATAAGTGAGTGGTCTACTGTTGACTACTCCTTCTACTTCTACAATAAGTGTTCGAAACTCTTCTTCGCTTAATCGTTTTCTTCCCACTGCTTTACGAAGCGAAGTTTTGGTTAGACCTATCATTCTTTCATAAACTCCTCCTTGCCATGGAGCGAAAGGTGTTATGAAGTTCCATTTGATGTCCTCTGCTTTGCTGATTTGTCTTAGGACTTCTGCGGCGAGGGTAAAATTGCTCCCGTTGTCGCTAAATACAAGTTTAGGTTTTCCTCGTCGACTCACATATCTTCGAAAGCAGTTGAGAAACGAAGATGCTGACAAGTCATTTGCCACTTCCAAATGGACAGCGCGTGTCGTAAGACATGTAAACAATGCTACCCAACTTTTTTGAAATTTAATTTCATTGCCCAAAAGAGCTTTTAAGTTGAACGGTCCAAAATAGTCCAGTCCCACATTTTCGAAGGCTCGGGTTACAACTGTGCGGCATGATGGTAGATCTGGCATTTTTGGAAGCTTGAACGGATGTGTGAGCCATCTACGACATTTCATGCACCTTTTCTTTATGACCTTTTTTACCGTTTCTCTCCCTTTGGCTATCCAGTATTTCGACCGCAGTTGGTTTAACGTATGGGCTGGCCCCGAATGCATTAAAATTTCGTGTTGATGAGTAATAAGCATTTCCGTGATGGGATGTTTAGGTAGAAAAATCGGAAACTTGGTGTCTCGTGGGAGGTCTGAATAGGCAAGACGTCCTCCACATCTCCAGAGATTGTCGTCGCCTCGAAAAAGCTCCCAACGCACAATCTCCGCTTTCGTGATCATTTCTTCTTGAGCCTGTCTAATGAGATGTTTTTCCGCTTCTATTTGGTCCTCCACTCCTACTGCCTTTCTTTTCCGTTCCTTGAGGTTCTTTACGAATCTTATCACGACAGCCGTGATTCCCTTCACTTTCCTCCAACTGTTATACTTGCTTGCATCGATTACACAGTGATTTGAGGCACAATCGTTTTCTTCTTCTGTACCGACTTCGAGCGCGGTAACTGTTGTCGTAGGTTGTTTGCCTTGGTCTCTCTTCACTTTGTTCTTTTGAAAGGCGTCTTCGCTGATTACAAATTGTTGCGGATTTGAAAGCTCCCATTTCGGCCAATTCTCTACGGATTGTCTGAGCCATGGTGGGCCATGCCACCACAAGGAACTTTCTTTAAGCTTGTCAGGATCAACGCCCTTTGTCGCAATATCGCTCGGGTTTTGATCGGATGGGACGTAACTCCACCATTTCGCCGTATTACGCATTTGCTTTAAACGATTTTCGATGAACCTCGTATTGATCTCTTTATCTGAACGTATCCAGTGCAACACACATTTGCTATCGCTCCAGTAATGGGTCTCCACTTCCTCCATCGAGAGCTGTTTCTTTACGAACTCGAGTAATCGTACTCCGATGAAGGCTGCCAACAATTCGAGTCTTGGAACCGAAGCTCCCTTGACGGGGCACAGACGCGTTTTAGCCATAACTAAGTTCGTCAATACTGCACCATTTACGATTTCACGATTGTATACCGCTGCGGCGTAAGCCTGCATCGATGCATCGACAAAAACGTGCAGTTGTCTCTCCTTTGCACAACGAAAGAATATTTGACGAGGGATGTCGTTTACTGTATTATTCCAACTTTTCTGTAATCTTTCCCACAGTAACTTCTCTTCTTCTTTCAATGAGTCATCCCATTTGTATTTCTTCTTCCATAATTCCTGAAGGAATACTTTTAATGGGACAAGCAACGGAGCCATTAATCCGAGAGGATCAAAGTGAGAGGCTACAAAGCTCAGTACTTGTCGCTTGGTTTGGGCGGCACCAATCTTGTCTTTTACACCTAGTATTATTTTATCCTCCTTTAACGACCATGTTATTCCTAACACTTTGGTCTCTTGTACTTCTTCTCGATCTTCCGGAGGAATAGCATCATACACTTCTTTGTTATTTGACGCGAACGATCTCAAGTTCATTCCAGCACCTGCGAAAATTGCTTTTCCTTCACTACATAGTTGTATCGCTGTCTCTGAATTTTCTGCCTGCAACATGACATTGTCTACGTACAGATTTTTTAAGATTTCTTGAGCTGTAGTGGATCCAATTTCTGTCAAATGTTTCGTCAAAGTGGCAGCAAGTAAGAATGGGCTGGAAATCATTCCGAACGGTACTCTACAAAATCGATACACTTCGATATTGTTTTCATCGACCGGACCCTTCTCTTTTACCCACAAAAACCGGGTCGTATCACGATCCTTCACATTCAGCTCCAGTTGCAGAAACGCTTTTTCTACGTCAGCAAGAACAACGTATTTAGAAGTTCGAAACCGTAACAGTATGCCTGCTAAATCGTTTAACATCACTGGGCCTCTGAGCAATTGACTGTTCAGGGAATTACCTTTCTCGTCTTTAGCACTTGCATCAAAAACCACCCGCAATTTAGTTGTAGATTTTTGGGGGGTTAGGACTGCTTGATGTGGTATATACGAAATGAGAGGTCCATCTGGGACCTTGGGCGCCTTCTCAATTATACCTAATTCTAGCTGTTGTCGGAAGGTATCATCGTATCTTTTGAACAATTCCTCGTCTCCCTTTAAGCGTTTCAACGTGGACCTTAGTCTGCCAATGCATAGGCCGAAGTTATAAGGAACTTTAGGCGTGGCAGATTTCCACGGCCAGTTCACGACATATCGACCATCTTCCGATTTAGTTATTGTTGCTTTGAATTGTTCTAGTGCTGCGACATCCTCTTTTGAGTCTATTGGGTCGTCAATTCCAAGCGTTTCCAATCTCCAGAATTGGTCAATATCTGCTTCACTAGTAACTGCAGCAGATGTCATTACTAACGCCGTATCTGCAGGTGAAAAGGCTCTTTGTGTATTTAGTTTTGCATAACCACTTCCTGCTAGCATATCTCCAACTTTCGATTTGACCAGGTGGAACCCGGATGGTAATTTCTGTGAACCTTCGATCAGGTCGAAGAAGTAATCTGCACCAATTATTAGCTGCGGTTGTTCCCATTTTTCCGGAATACACAGCCAATGCTTTTGTTTTGCGTTTGGGATGAGAATTTCGTTGGATTCAACATTTATTCTTTGAAGCTCTTTGGTCAAAAAGGGCATTGTACTGGCTCTGATCTGTTTTTTATTTCCGTTTTTCAGTTGTAACGTAATGTTTACCTGCTTTGTATCATAACATTTCGGTTGCTGAGCGCCGAATCCCGCTATGGATATTTGGCTTCTTTTCCCAGTAGTCAGCTTCAGTTGATCACAAAGTTCTTCTGTTATGAATGATCCTTGACAACCCGCGTCAAAGAACGCAAAAATAGTTTTCCCCATTTCCGGTTTCTCCGGATTGTACACGTTCACCTCCTTACAAAGAAGCAAAACGGTCTTCTTTTCCCTTCGCTTTTGGGTGACCGCCGCTGTCAACGCCGATTCGTCAGGTGATCGGTTTACTTCCTTTTCGAAAGTGACTTTTTGTTTCCCTCTATTGTCTTCTGGTTCCTTCGGTTTACTTCCTTTCTCGGAACCACTTTTATTCTCCCTCTTTGGGCAGAGCGCCGAGTTGTGTTCCTCTCTGCAATAGAAACACATTCCTCTCCTTGCGCAATCCTTTGCGCTATGTCCCTCTGCGAGACACCTGAAGCAAAGCCTTTTCTCTCTTATCCGACCACTGCGCTCTTTCACGGTTGCGTACTCATGGCAATCACTATTCCAGTGAGGGCCCCCGCAAAAGGCACAACTTCGTTTTTTACTTTTCGGCGCTTGATTTTCTCTCCTCCCCCGGTAGTTGCTTACTGCTGAGGAAAATGCAGACGTTTCCTTTGAGTCATACTTTGTCGGCTTTCTGTCCCCATGACGATCTCTTCTCTGTGCCGTCATGCTACTGGTCACGCGCATTATCGTTTCTTTTCGAGCAATCAATTTGTCGACATACTCACGAAGTTTATCGACATTCCAAGACGGGTCTTCACTCTTTTTTTCATAAACTTCGAATAAGATCCACCTCGGCAATTTCTCTTCTACCATCAGCTCGATTATCGGATGATTCGTATCTTCGTTCATCACATTTAGCTGTCTGAGAATTCTTTCGACCTCGTCTAGAACGACCCTAGGATTTCTAGGATCCGCCTGAGGCAACCTCCTCAATTCGTCATGAAGGCATTTTTTGATGAGGACTTCATTTCCATAACGCTTTTTGAAAACGTCCACCACTACTCTGTAATTGGAGGCCGTAATTGCGTATCCACCTACTGTTGCATAAGCCGCACCCTTCAGACTACATAGTAAATAGTTGAGTTTGTTGACGTCGGGTATTGGCTGTTGATCTACTGCTGCCTCAAATGAAGACCAAAATTCAGGCCATTTGCGTACATCTCCCGAAAAAGTAGCTAGCTCCAATTTTGGGAGTTTAATTCTCGGTGCCGATCTTGGCAGTTCAGTTACCTCTTGTGCTTCAGCCTTATTTTTATCCTGTAATCCGTGGAGTAGTCTTACTGCTTTTCGTTTTCGGCTTTCGACTAGCTCAAGAGTTTCTCGAGCTTTCTCCATAACTTGGAGCAGTCCATTCGGATCGTCTACCATTTGTTGATACATCCGATCTTCCTCTTTTGCTTCATCTCCTCTTAAACTGATTCTCAAAGAGAGCCATTGTTCGTGATATTTTTCTAACACACCGATAGCGGCATTTATCTTATGCATGTAGCTGTCAAACTCTTCAACTTGATCTTCGAGAGAAGCAATTTGTTTAGCTGGGGTGTCGTCAATTTTTGGGACTTCTAACCCCGGGATTTCCTTCAGATACCCTATCAACCTACCCTTTGTGGGTTCCATAGCCTGCCGATATACTCCCGACATTGTAACTGCTTAACTCCCGGCTCGTGGCACCAAATTTTTCTGTCGTGAACAAAACGAAGTTGATGGTCGTATGTGGACGACAGAAAAAGATAAAGAAGAGATCGACGGTTTATTAGAAAAGAGATCAACAAAGTTAAGGTCACAATGCACGTGAAGTAAAACCAGCAAGCTGCGCAGGCCTGTCAAAATTAATCGGCAATATAAAAGCAATAAACGAAACAACGACAATCGAAGGCCAGAGCTTTGACTTGGGGCAGGTTGAGCGAAATGAGCAATATAACACCGAATGAGCGGGACACACCTTCAGAATATGATACTTATTGTCAACTGTCTCACGGTATGATGCACTGAAACGCAATATAAGCACAAGAGAAACGAGGTGTCGGGCGGTTGCTTTCGTGCCGACACCCAGTTATCAGATTATCAAGGTATCAGTGCCTATCTCGTGCGGTTGATTCCGTTCACCGCAATTTCTTTTCTCCCGCTCTGAGGTTGATTCTTCGGGCTTGTGGCTACTGGACAACTTGAAAAGTAATAATTGATTTCAACAAAGAAACCGGCCTGTTTTGATGAGGGCTCGTCCGCTTGCGCCCTTTTTCTTCTTTTTGTGCTTGGCTATACCAACCTCCTGGCTGGTCCGTCCCAAGTTTGTTCACACGGTTCGGGGGACACCTTTTTGCGTGCGAATCGCCCGACACCTCAAACTTGGGTAATTAAACCTTCAGATACTTTACAAACAACGTAAAAACGCGATATACTCGAAAAACGAATATAAAACCATCATAAAACATGATCTGAGTCAAATGCGATGATTCTGGTAATGAGCTAACGAAAAGGTACAAACAAATGACAAGGAGAATGCAAAAAACGTCACAAACTACTGACGAGATCGCAGAACTTTGAGGCAATCAACAAGCAACCATAAGAATCAAGTTTAAGTTCAGAAAAAACAATGAAGAAGAAAGTGCTGACAATTAATGCAAAGCCGCTACACTTATACGATCATACACGACGCATTAGAAGACACGCGCTTACACACGACCGCAACGCCGCATTAGAAGACGATATAGTCGCTACAGTCAGAGATCAACTTAGATCGTTCTTTGAGTTATTGCGTTGATACACAGTTTGATTTACTGTGTGCAGCAGCCCACTAACTCACTCGCGAATCTTCGCGACAGCTGGGCAGTCGTTTGGTCTGCCTATATGCTCTTGACCTTTTTGATTTTCTTTGCATGGCTCACTATTCCCCCTTGATCTATGGACCACTGGTCTGCCTTACAAGGTTGGGGAACGATCTGTTGACTCGTGTTCCGCCAAAAATTGAGGAATTGATAGTGATCATTGCGCAAGCACATTGGCAGTTAGCCTAGCGAAAACCGCGGCAACTAGCGCCACATGCACAAGACATTTGTTGATATAACGAAACGTGTTTCAGTAACCAAGCAGAATATTGCATTTCGCTTTTTTAAGTTACTTCGAAGTGTTGCCACCAAATTGTAATGCATTGCATCCGGCTTATAACGTTTGTTGGCCCCCAAATTGAGAAGTTCAGGAAATTTATGAACAAGCCGTATATTGTGAATCAAACTAGTTCTTTTCCATTCATCTCCGAAATGATTTCCGTGGTATTGAGTTGAAGTCCTTGCAGGAAGGGGTTATTCTTTTTCGTCCTTGAGAACGGAATGAGGGTTTTCACGGGAGTAAAATGGAGGAAATGGGTACTACTTGTAGAACAGACGGAATTGTCTCGCCCGTGTTGATTCGTATTGTTCGATAGAGTAGGCGAATCGGGTTTGTCTACTGCTGTTTTTTTCTATCTTGAGCCGCTCTCACTCGATGGTTTCGTCTAAACGAACGAGTACATGTGGATTTCGTTCGGAACACCAACATATATGACTCGTATTGCGGTTACATAAAGCAAAGGGTTGCTCAGTGTTGTAGTACTGCTCCTCTGCGGTTGCGATGTGGTCATTTGTCCATATTGAAAAGTGGAGCTTTCCCTTAACTCACTGTTTGTTTGTTTTTTTCGGCATATGTATATATCTTTTTTTTTTTTCCGTTTGCTTTTTCTTTTCATGAGTTGATTATTTGTGCTATTGTTTTGCTCTCATTGCCCCGCAGTTTGCTGATGAAATAAGTTCTCTGCGAGTGTGTTGTGAAAACTAAGGAAAAAGCCATTTCATTTGCGACGTTCCCAAAACAGCTTTCCTAATCGCATGCCATTTCTAAGCATCCCCACTTCGATGAATGTCATGCCTCGGCTTCTAAACGCAATGGTGATTTAAATGGGCCCGTTTTGCATGGAATTGAATTTTGCCAGATCACCAAGCTACGTTTCATGCTCGCATTGTGCCGGGGGGAGGGAGGGGGGGGGGGTTTAGCTACAGAAGTACGCAGAATGTTTGATCATTTAATTCCTGTCGAATTTAATAGTTGATTATGTAGACATCTTTTGGCATCTGATTGTCTCAGATGTTTGTGACATTGAGATGGAACTCAAAAGTAAAGAATCTCTGGGCTTTGAGACCTCGAGTAACAGCTACTGCTGGCGCCAGTTTGTGATCCATCCGTTAACTTTCCTCAAGATGGGCGCCAGCATCGGAATGAATTTGTTAAGTTGAATTGTGCTGAAATGAATTTTAGTCTCATTATTTCCTTGCAATACCATTCTGAGGGACTCACAAGTAGATTCGTCCATTTGATCCCTTTCGGGTTCGATTTTTTGAAGGATAAAGGTAATAGGTGATTTTTTGATTTGCTAATGTTGATATTATCGTTATTTGCTTGCTCATCCGCTGTTCTTTATTAGAGAGCTGTTGCAGGAACTTTTTTCATTCTAGTATTATTGTCAGTTCACATTAAGAGCACTGAGAGGAGACTGCGAGCATTTTTGTTCTCGTAGAAAATCGATTTGCTCTTGAATAAGTTGTTTTTCCCTATCTGTCTCATTTCCTATTAACCGCTTGCTTTTACGGTTTCGAATCTGCTATTTTCTAGCTGGCATTCTGATAGCCTACAGATTTGATATTACAGGAATTAAATCATCAAATGTCGTTGCAAAAATTTGCCGCAAAAGAAGCTTGTTGAAGGCAGTGCCGGATTCAAGAAACGTGCATATATATGTTTATTTAAAACAATCACACATCAGCTAAGCACTTTTTTTGAAGAGCACTGCTTTTGCATATTTAGTTGGGTGCAATGAGAGGTGGATTTATCAGTTTGTTGCCGAGGGATCGTTTTTGTATGTGATGTGCGCGTACGCATTAGCCCATTGGCGCTCTCCATTTTACTCGTTATATTGGGCAGTGGCTAGCATCAACCCATAGTTTTCGTCATCACAACCCTGCTAATATTTGTTTCTGCCACTTCCATTCAGAGTTTAAAATGTTGCATGGAGTGTCTTATATGGAGCGTGCTTAGGTATTTCTTCTTGTTTTTCGGACGAATAGAATATTCACAATGTTCCATACTAGGCAATACCTATTGTTGCATTAGTATGTGCAAGTAATTTACTTTGAACCGTGGGTTTTCGAATGCTCTGTGTAACCATATTAGTGGATTCCAACGAAAAGTTATTTCTTACCCTTCCATATCACAGGTCACTCACAAGCTTTCTTCGAAAGGTTCTTTGTCCTCCTCCGCATCCGTGTTCGACTGAATGTCATCTCCCTTCAATTGTCATTGCTTCATTTTTGATTGCTAGGAGGGTGACATAAATTCATTTTAAGGGTGACATAAGTCCACTTTAATGTGGGACTTAATATTCTCTGGTGATTATTAAAAGCCGATTTCGCGGTTGTTAGAGCGCAATTTGTTTAAAAGGGATCGCAAATGTGATGTTGGGCGTCGCAACGTTCAGCTGAAGTGATTTGGCGTGGCTCGCATCTCTAAACATCTTTCATCGGCTGCTGGACGGTATGCGTTGTAATGTTGATGATGGATGCAGCGTTCTCCCGCTTTATCGACGAGAGTGAATGTTGCCTTCTTCTGCTTCTTCTCGATGGTAAACACGTTTCCTGTACTTCACAGCAGTTACAGAGCTTTCAGCTGTAGTCATTCCTCGAGGAAAAGCAGTGATGCGGGACAATGCGCCAAATTAGTTTTTTATTCATGTACGTCAGGCAGAGTTCATTTGCCGTTTCGGTGAAAAAGAATTGACTCGGATGTCAGCATTCTCGTCTCTTTGCTAATTGCTTCCACAGTTTCTGACATTTTTTTTACGAAGAAAAAAACTAAGATTGACTTTTTTGGAGCAGTATCTGCATCAATAAGCAATTATGTTGTCGTTACGCTAACAAATTTGTATGCCACATTGCTCATATATTTCTGGTCGCTTCATTGAAATGTTGAGCTGCCGATTTGTGGAAGTAATATGCATCAAAAAGTTTCTAGCAGGCTGCGATCGACACAAAAAATCGCTTTATATGTGATAATGTGTGAGCATGATAGACACGTACGTTTTATGAGCGGATGTTAGCTAGTGTTCTTTTGTCATCTGTTCGAGGCGATTGTTTTTCGAATAACGATTGAATAAGTTGGCGTTGACCAATTTAAGTGTAGTAGTTTATCATTTCTCTGAGTTCCGCTTTCATCCCATTTAAATTCGTTGTCATTGAGTCGTGTGAAGTGGGATGTGCGTAAAGCTAAAAGTGATTGGAAGTTCCGACCAGTCGACTGCATTTGCACTTCAAGTTCATCGATGATGAATGATATCCGTGAATGTCTATCGGTCATGTTAGAGTTCAATTTTAATCGTCTTTGTGCTAGAAACGAGAATGTTTGTTAGGTAAGGTTCGCAATTTCTTCATTCGTTGATGAGGTTTGTGCTGAGATCACTCACTAGCATCAAGCTATATCGATCATATTCAGATTTGAGCTCCATTTGCCCTCATCGAAAAGGCAACATGTCTGAGTTCCTTCATTTTTTTTTCAAAACGCAAACAGTAGTCCAAAAAAACTTTTTGCTCTAGACATTAAAGGAAGTGAAGTAAAGATGAGTCAATTAAGTTTCTAAGCGAAGTTAACGATGTTTTAAAGTCAGGTATCTCAGTTTTTGGCTTTGTTTTTTTTCTTCAGAAATGCGCGGAGTCATGCCCAATTCTTTTTACGGTTATTTTCCCTCATGTTTTATGTACCAAGGTAACAGTTGTCTTTTTTTTTTTTTAAACTAGGCAGCAGTTCATCCACCCTTTGGGCCTCTTTTATGCGACTAAATTTCCTATTTCATGGCTTTATCTATATGGCCATGTCTTTTTGATCATGTGTCATCATAACACAGTAAGAGACATTAAGTCTGTTTAATTTCATCTGCATCAAATGACCGACCCTATATTAGTTTTTATGTGAAAGGAAATTGTTCGATTGAATGTCTTTTCCTAAGTGCAAACAAAACTCGAAAACGTTACAACGATGTGAATAGCGTTTCGGCAACGATTGGTGCTTGCTGAGGCTAAACTGCTATAAGCGGCGATACGGGATAGTTTTTTTTTCCCAACGGTGTGATGTCACGATGAATATCATCAGTGCACATCTATCGTCTGATCGGACACATCAATATCACACAGTTTTGAAGTGAAAAGCGCGTGTGTCCGATCAGTGTGGCGGTGCTCTTTGAGCAAGAACAACGTTTTTTGTTTTCGTAGTATGTATACGGTATACAAAACGATGAAGAAACAGCATATTTTAGTAGCGTACGCATGTGTGTGGTGATGTTTTTTGAGTGCGTCGTTGTCCTTGATGGGTAAAGGACATTTTGCACACCTTCCGCTTTTAGTAAGTCGCTGTGCGTTGCAGCACGTTGTCGTTGACTGAATACTGCTGCACCATTTCATCGTCAATCGTTGCTAATCGCAAGTGTTCATTACAGCGCTGATCATTGCTATGGGCAATCAGCTGGCTCATATCATATATCTTTTTGTTTTTCAGAGAGGGCATAACCAGGAGTCAGATGTGAAGAGTAGGTTAGGTTGTTGGAATCGCAATCTCTTGTTTAAGATTAGGCTAGCGACATCTTTGTCGTTAGGAATTTTTAGGGGGTTCGATGTATTGTCTGTGCTGATATTTGCCGATATCGGAGATCGGTGATAAGTCGCTGAATCCTCCAGTGTTATGCCGTTTCTGTCATCCATGCAAATAGCTCTGAATACTTGTATTGGTTCCATTCATTTGAAAGCTGTCAGTGATTGGCAGAACTTCCCGTAATGATTTGCTTATAGGTATAGTTAAGACTATCCCATTGGGAACATGTTGACTAGATCAGGTAAACAGCCGCTGCAGTTCGTGCAGTTTGGTTGGAACTGTTGGATATTGCTGGGATCGTCGAGTTAAGTTGATTCATGAGTTTAAGAGTTCCACACGCAACGACGGCTGATTACTCTGTTTGTCGCTAGCCTTAGATCCGTCTCTGTGGAAGTTGTGCTGTCAACGATTCTTTGTGGCGGTTGCAGCTGTGGCTTTTGTATACATGGCGCCTATATGTCAGGTGGCTGAGTTCACTGTTCAAGAGAGTCGCGCCTACAAAATTGCATTCATTTCATTTGCACATTTCTGAACCAGTTGTGCTTCTTTAGGCAAAAAATTTTCCCTTAGCCCCATACTTACCACCTTAGCGATTGCAATTGGTGTCGCCTTTTATAAAGCATGAAATATTTTTGAGTGAATTGCTGAGTAGTGAGTATCCCACTACCTGGAAATGATGGCGGCAATTTATTTGTATTTCTAGAAAAGTGCATCAGAATTCTGAGTCGTTATTTGTTTGGAGGGAGGTCTTGAAGTTTGAGGGAAATGAATATTGCGCGAATTCCATCTTCCGCAATTAAGAAATTTCTGATGAAGCTTATTAGCTTTATCGGGTTGTTTGCGTGAAACGTAAATGTGATCTTTATTTTTAGCATTTTCCCGCAATTCTATTGTTGCTTACAAAGTTCGGTAGAAATTCACTACTGTGCCGAAGGTTAATTGTTGTTGATAAATTATTTACTTCACCGTCTTGCATCGTTTCCTGCGATTCGGTGATGAGATATTGAAGGTAGCTTCTCTTTTTGCAATGAACGATTCCTCTAATGTGCAGATTAAAACTGTGCCAAGATGCTTCTACAGGAAAACTGCTGAATCAATATGCAGTAAGCAGCGAAAACTCCTACGGAGCGAAGGATGCATTCGTCTTGTAGTATAAGTACATGTGGACCAGTGCACTGCTCAAGTGTCCATGGCGAGCGCCCTCCAGTGCGTTGTTCTGGGAATGCTGTTGAGGCGGAAGGAATGTATTTTGCAGTTATTCCATTTGACTCTTGCATTGAGGCAGAGATCAGTAAACAGACTATGTGCCGTTATACGATATTGTTGCATCAAGCCTCAAGTAAATTTCATGAAACAACGAATCTGTTTGCTCGTTCCCGATGCGATATTTTCATGTGAAGTGGCATATGTGATACTTACCTCGAAGTTTGATTTGTATCATATGTAATACTTGTTTTTTAATATTCGGCTTTTATTGTGTCATGGTTATTCGGGTTCCATCTTATTGCGAATGTTTAATTTGCTGGACGTTGATTTGTTTGCGATGCGTTGGCGGTCACTCGATGACGTCTTATGAAGATGTTTGCGAACATTATTGCACAATGCCTATTCGTCTCGAGTGTTGAATAGGAGCTCATTCATAGTAATAGAGTAATGGATTTACAGGTGATCCACTGCCTCAGGCGATCGTTTCGCGCGTTTCTCAGAGGGCAGCAAACGCTGAACGCGCTCGCGCTGTTCAGCATTCCAATCGACGCCAAGCTGTATCCGGCTATGTTTTCACCAATTTATTCTGCAGGTCGCTCATTTCTACTGCAATTAATGTTTAGATTCATGTTCTAAATGTCGACTTATTTTTCAAGATACATATATGAGGGAGTTATTATGCGCGTAGACTGACCTCGGAAGGGAATACACCAACCACATAATTCTAGTTGAATATCAGTGAATGAAACACGTCAACCACCTTCTTAGTTTGGAGTGTTTTTTGCACTGAGACATGGAAGCACTCGTTGGATTAGTTGTTCTGGGGCTGCTTTTGCTTTGCTATAAGATATTCTTCTCTCACCTTCCAGACCTTAACCCGGGTAGTGTGGTTGTGTTGCACTGCTCAGTCCAAATGAGCCCACCGTCACTGAAACAGCGCTTGCGATAGAGCGATTGGGAAGAATTTGAGGCACGTCTGCTCCCGCATAAGATAGTGGAAAGCAGTGAACGGCTGGCGGGGGCAGTGTTGCATGAACCTGGGGAAACTGTAGTTGCGGGAACGAGGGGTGACGAAAGAATAAGGATGTGAGCCATTGCCCAGGGGCTTACAAGTCGGGAGAGGAGAGAGGAAGGGACTGTGGAGTCGCATCCTGGGTGTTCGTTTTTATCGCGTCGTTTTGGTGTTTAATTTCTCGCCGAACGTATGCGTTAGGTTTATCTTGCTTCCACAAATAAACGATTGTTTGCTTTTTCCATGTCTGGTTGTCGAAGATATGTGGGAAAAGAACTTCCTAAAATTCTTTACGCTCAATTATTTGGCTATTCCAAGCTTCTGAATGTTCACGTTGTGTAGAGAATTTTCCGATCGCAGTGAGTGATTCAAAGGCGTATTTACGTTTGATGGCACAGCATTCATCGATCCCCACGTAGCCCTCCTATGCGGTGTTTCTTTTTTATCTCTGATGAGCCCTTGAAAAATTTCTGCTTAATGCAGTCACCGATTCTGCATTTTTGCAGGCGGAGTATATGTACCGCATCCGATGTTTATGCCCCTGCAAGCGGGTGCAGGCACCTCTCGAGGATTACCTTTTTTCCCACCTATGGGTCCACATGCGTTCCCTTTGGCACCATATTTTCCTCCCGGACATATGCCGCGTGTGGTAGGCCACCCAGGCAACAACGCCCAGCTCAACGGCGAAGGACCGCCGCAGCTGAGAAAGCTATTCATTGGAGGCCTTAGCCATGAAACGACCGATGAGCAGGTTCGTTAAATATTTTTATTCGTCTTCTGCTGACAGAGCTGCTTTGTTTGGCTTAGAAGGGATGAAGTTGCCGAGGGGTTGGCTTACCTGTGCATCTGATTGGAAAGACTTAGTTCAGCGTTTGTGCGCTCACAATCTGCCTGTAGAAAGTGCTATCTGGGTTGGTTAATGTCCAGATCTACTCGTCAGGCTGCCATATATGAGTACTGACGTTGACTTAGTTGCATAGGATTGTCTTCAAAATACGCCATCGTGGTCAGAAAGATGTCGATAGCACTGGGAATGTTAGAGAATGTTGGGGTGCCAGAATTGGTTGAGTTGGGAAAGCCCCATGAAAGCTTACAAAGCAACGTTAAGTGTGGATTTTAAGTGTATTGGAATGCAAAATATTTATTGATGAGAGAGAAGTGCGTGCAGTGCAAATAGCTCAAAGTAGTGGTAACATCAGCTGTAGGTAATGGTAGTCGCATTCTTTTGGTATATCACATGTTCACCATATGGGTGAAACGTGCATTTAATGTGCACGTAGCACACTGGAATGGCTGTAAATCAGTTAGTGGATATACGACTAGAATGGTCATACTGAAATTTGTATGACTCGCAAGGTATTAATGAATACAGCCAAAAGCTTATTTCAGGTCGACCTACTGTAGGTTTAAGTACCAGGTGTTATATTCGTTGGCACCTTAGTCGAGAAACAAATGGTTTACAACTGCACAAGTTTGACATGAACTCAAGTGATTATAAAGCAGTTAAGCTTATGAGAATTTAATAGAATAGAGCTCAGCGATTAATCTGGATTCTTTGCAATATTTGAAGCCTAAAATACCTGATCGAATGGTTTTTCATTCACGACTAGTTTTCGATAGCAAGGTTTCAATGACTGTGCGGTAGAATGAACCCATTTGTAAATGTTGAGAAAGACATTTTTTATAACATGAGTTTTTCCGTTTTCTTTGCAAAATCCTATTCCACTACAATCGTCACTGACGTAAAATGAAAACAGTTTTCGGGAATTAACGGTTCTTTTGCAGCTGAGACTATTTTACTCGCAGTGGGGTAATGTAGTGGACTGCATCGTAATACGTGACCCACAGACAAAGTATTCGAGAGGGTTCGGATTCGTCACTTTTGCAACAATGCAAATGGCTGAGGCTGCGATGGCAGATCGGCCACACACAATAAATAATAAGGTACCATTCCTCAACAATGTTACTATCGCGAAGATTCATTTACAAAAGCTTGAGAGCTGCTCGACTCAAGAAAATGTGACGGCCCACGTGTGCGGTATGCTCTGTTCCCTGATCATGTCCTCCCTGTTGTGAAGGGGGAATGTGTTAGAACCTTGGAACTAAACGCAGTGTATGAGAAATAGGAGAGATTTTTAGACTAAGAAAACTGGAAGGAGAATGAGACAGTCGAGCGTTCCGAGATGGAAGCAAAACTCTTCATCCGATTTATCAAGTTTTTGTCATGTGCACAAGCCCTGGCTGCGACAGATGGCAGTGCTCTTAGCCATTGTTGCTCGTATAGGTGGCAAACCTTCTTTGACAACCGCTTAAGACTGGCTTCTGAAATTTTCCCTGTGCGTGATGGGACAGCATCGTTGAAAAACGGTATCATCTTGATCCATCTGCAGGAAGCCTTCGTAAAGGCAAAGTTTTGCTGATGGTTTATTGTTGTATGGGATTAAGCCCACGTGTGTATTACGTTTTCAGCGTTGCTGCTTTTAGAGAGGTTTTTGTTATGATTGGCTACATGAGACGCTGCGATTTTTCAGACAGGGTGAGGCATCAAAATGTCAAGTGTTCAGAAGCGTGGTTTCGAGCACGTTTAGGGTTAATATCACCATTTATGGAGCGTTCTAGTTTCAAGCCAGTTGAGTCAGTAGACCTTGATCGAATCCTCCAGGAAGGTTACTAATCGCTGTTTCAAGTTCAGGTCGTGGATCCTAAGCGCGCGATTCCACGAGAGCAGATGTCTCCGATGCTGCCTAATCACCCACCTCCATTTCTTGAGGGTGAACCTGATCCAGGTTGCAAACTATCCCTGTCAGGTGCGTTGTTTCCACCCGTCATTTCAGTAGCTGTTTACAAGGAACCCTGTGAATGGTTTACAAGGAAACGCTTAATGGCTCATTTTTCCTGGAAAGGCATCCATCACACATTGACCGTAAGAGGCCAGGCATGACCACTATGTGCAGATAAAGCGACTTTGTTCTCTTCCCAAGATTTGTGAGAAGCGGTCGTTTCGGAAATTGAACGAACTTTTGCCAGCTCAGTGTCGCTCAGATGACTCACCTATTTGTTTTGTTTTTTCAGTAGATGTTTAGGATATGTTGGTGCGTGGATTTTCTTCACTTACGAGAGCAAAGTCTGCGGAGGAGAGGGCTTTTATTCATCTCACTATCGTTATTTTCCTTGTTGCATAATTTAAGGCATACACTGGGAGTACCACACGGTCGATGTCTTAAGGCACTATTTCGATACATTTGGGGTCGTGGAGCAAGTCGAAATCCTGGGCAACCCACGTGGATTTGGTTTCGTTGTTTTCGAGGAGAAGAGTGCAGCCGACAGATGCCTCGCACACGGGAAAATTCACATGATCAACGGAAGAAACTGTGAAGTGACGGTAAGTTTAGAGCAAGCTTTCGGCTATGTTGACTCTAATGCATTTCGAATCTTTTGTTCTTCATTTTCAGATATAACGCGAGGGGCTAAGAGGGGGATGCCTCAGAGCATCATGAAGTAAGGCATAGAATTCGTTCCCATATAATTTTTAGGTTATGTTTCTGTATGGCGTAATCAGATAGTTTTCAGCAGAGCCCAATACAGCACTCAGTTTACCAGCGAGTAGAAGCGAGAGGCGATGACAGCAGCGAAGCAGCGGTGGGGGACGACGAGAATGCTGCTTCAGCAAGGATAACTCCCGAATTAGTGCCTCCCGTTGTTCAGAAGATTGTCGACGCGGCAATCACCGATTCCTCCACCACTAATTCGTACAGTCAGGAAAGCATTACGTCCAGTAGCAGAGCAAACGGCTCGAGTGATTCTTCGAAAGAAGGCAAACAGAGAGCAGGCGCCCAGAAGGCTTCTTCATCTGTCTCTTCGAAGGCGACTGTTGGGCGTTCAACTCCAAACAAAGTTGAGTTGAAGCAAAAAGAGAAGAAAGACGCATCGGCGAAGCAAGATAAGAAAAAAGGGGGCAGGAAGGCGAACAAGAATTGAGCGTAAACTGCCTTATTATAGTTCGGGGTAATCCTCAACGTTGCATTTCTTTTTTTGTGTCGTTGAGCTTAGAAGAGCCGTATGAGCACAACACAGCTCGGATGCGAGGGGATGAAGGAGTGGAGCACGTCTAGGAAGAGATTGGGAGGGGAAGGAACCGGACTCACAGTCCCTACCTTTCTGCTTAGATGTTTGCCACTACTCAAACTCGTTTCTGAGTAGCGAGAATAGCTCGTTGCAATGGCAGATCTCATCGTTACATTTGTTTCGAGGCTCGTTTGTGTATCATCAGCGTTTCATTCTCGAATTCCTCCTTATGGTGTCACTCTTTTCTCCCATCTCTCCTACTACTTGTCCACTCTGCTCTCATTGCCACTTAAATATTTCCTTAGAGAAAAATTGTCGCGAATAGCCGTTTTGCATCTTTATAGTTTGCAAGAACGTCTCTCCTTACTTGAATAAAGAGTTCGATGAGTGGAGGGAAGTGCTTAACACGGAACTGGAAAATTAATATTGCTTTGACAATTGCTCAGGCTAACGAATTTGCATCACTTTTAATGCTTATCATGAAATGTGGGTGCGGAAGTGGTGTGTACTGAGTGGTGCAGTTCTTTCTGCGTCTTTTATCGTCTCAACTTTCTTTTCCTTTGCTTCGTTGTCTGTCATCCCTTCGATGCGCTGATGAATGAGTTTTGTCTGCAGTGATTTACTGTTCAATTGTCATGTTTTGCCGGTAGCTCATTTGCCTTCGGGTTGGGACGTTCTTTCGTAAGCACACATTTATCTTTCGCTTATTGGACTGAGGAGAGATGCTCTCAATATAGTTTGCATCTCATAACGTGTTCAAAATTCTCCATTAGCTTAGGAAAAGCGCGCTACTACGCATTGAATTTCCAAGGTGTTATTTCTTATTACTCTGCAAATTGCGTTGTTTGACGCATGGTCGTTATTTTAGCACTTTGATTTTTTGATTCCATGAAAAACATATTGTCCGCGTGCGACCGTAGCAGCTGTGCAGTTGGGAGAGGGGGGATGGGAATGGAGGAGAAGAGCATAGCAACGAGCACGTACCATCGTCTTTGTTGTTGTTGTTTTTGTTGTTGTTGCAGCGGGTGCTCATCGTCTGGGCGTTGTGGTATCGTTACGATAAGTTTTTAGTAATTGCGATAGTTTTTTCTCGTTTTTTTTTTTTTTTTTGCGTTCCATATTCTTCTCATGTAAGTGGCAATTCTCAGTTCTTTTTCCTGCCATTTTGTGTTTGCTGGTTACTGGGCCATCAGTGCTGCTAATTATTTCACCAAATGATTAAGTTCTTGCGGTTGCACATTTTTTCTTCGTTTATTAGCAACAATGATTTGCTGCTGTAAACGAAGCGCATTCAAAAGTTGATAGCATTCTTAGGAAATATGAAAATTTTTTGCAGATGTTGCTTTAAAGGGGCATGAATATTGGCTGAATAATTGGCAGCACCATAATTTAAGGCTCGTAACTCGATGATTTTCCCTCTTTTGTTTTTAAATCGCAACTCATGCAATTGACTACAAAGTAGTATAAATAAATGGGTTGCGCTTTCGTTCAGTCCTTCTTCGGCCTCTTCTCACTCGCTAGGGGTCGTATCCTGCAACGGCGTTGCTTGATATGTTCCGAGGAAGTTTTCTAACTCAACTGCCCTTCACTTCATACTTCGTTTCGAAAATATTAGAACGAGTGCTGGTGTGCTGTACGATTGACGTCGGAGGTTGGGAAGAGGTATAACATGTAATGAAGAAATATTTGATTGAAGCATCGACGACTTTCTTCACACATACTTCTAGTCTTTATCTCATTTGTTTATGTCTTTTTGATGGCGAATTCGTATTGTTTGGTTCCGACTTGTTGTTAGAATGTGCCTCTCAATGTTCACGTGAAGGCCGTCTTATTCCTCAAAACTCTTGATACACTGTCGCATCATGCGATTCACTCTTTCAAATGATTTCATTACACATTGCATGTAGACCAGAATCGCCGTTCAGTGCGATTCGGTAGTCTTTGAGTTTTGATTGAACGGTAGTCGATCAATTCGTTTTTTTTATTCTCAGAGTTTCGCCGACCAGAAGTTGTATTTATGGAAGATCTTGTTTTGATTAGTTGCAGTTGATGCAAGGCATCTGTTTTTGCTTTGTCGGGCATCGCACAGCCCATTCAGATTTCTGTGTTTGATGCCGGCAGTTTTCAAGTGAATCTGTTTTTGCCATTTGGTGAAGTAGGAATTCCATTCGCCAAGTCTTTCGAGGCGGCTATTCTTTTGGTTCACCCTCACGGTCGTCGTTTATTTTAATGAATTATGTGAATTGCGACTGCTATGTCATATCATTGTTGAGATTAACTCTCGTTTAGGTTTCGTTCATTCGTTCGGTGGGATGAGAGTCGCATTTTGTTAGTGCTTAATTTTTTATTTATTTTTTGTTGGTGGGGGAGGAGGGTCAGCTTTGTTATAAAAATTGCATCATCGATGCAAACGTGTTTGGTGTTGACTGACTTTACAGCATTTGCCTTGTTACTTTTCGAAGATAGCATTGCTGTGATTGGGCATGCCAGATGCCGAGAAGGTACGTATAATGCGAGGCCCTCACTGCCTATTGACTGGATTAGGTGGTCCATTAAATACTCTTGCCTGTTATCGCGGTCTGGCGTGGGAAAGTGGAGATTACCGGGAGGACGGAATGAGAAAAGTGAGGTAGTGTGGGTGAAGACTTGCGATTCTTCCTTTTCTTTTATGATGTGATAATTAAGTAGCAGATAGTGTTTCTGAGGCGAGGCACGTGCCCGTTGGGCGGGACATGTCTGCTGTTTGCTTGAGGGCCACCGTTCCCTCAAAGTGGACTTTTTATGAATGATGTTATTTGTACTGTATGTACTCCGAATTTTAGTTGTGCTATAAATTGCAAAGCGTTTTTAAGTTCATTCAGTGAATAGCTGCTCCATATAAGCCGGTCATTTTTCCTGTGACAGATATGCGTGTTGTTTATAAGCATTAAATGCCCGTCAACCGTTTTTTCTTTTATGTGTTCTGATTCTTCGCCTTAGCTTTGTATGACGGCCACTCAAAACATTATTTACGACCTGACCAGTGGCTATATTGATGCCTGTGTACTGTAACTATATAAAGTTTTTATCATATTCATTCGTTGTCGTTTGCATCTTACGAGAGATTGAGTGTAAAACATTGTGCAACAGATGGCGATGCGTATCAAAGGAACTGAGACAGTTTAACCGATCTCGGCTTTGTATTTGATTAGCAGGAGGGGGATCATGCTGCAAAATCTGAGTATGCAGAGCTACGAATAGAGAACTTCTGCTGCGAATTCAAGCCGCATTGAATTAAAATGCAGACTGGTTTTTTGCAGGCCATCTGTTGTCGCTTCGGCGTTTTTGTTTTATTTCTGGAATCAGCAGCTGTATTTATGCGATTAAAATGTATTTCACGGATTGTCTTTATAAATCAGCGTTGGCCGGACGCAAGAAAAGCAGAGTGAGAAGGGGATGTCGGTGAGGTGCGAGTTCTTGCTCCATCGGAAAACGTTTTCTTTGATTTTGACTTGGAAGAACTTTTAAGGAGCAGAGAGAGAAGAAGGTATGAGGAATAGATGTTCTTGATAGTGAAGGAAAATTGAAACGTATGTTGTTGGATTATTGCTAGGTTGAGAAGGCCTCCGAAGTAGTTATTAACCTCACGGTTATAAGGAAGCATTTCATGCGAACATTTTAGGTAGATATGTTTCGCATGCCGGTGGTAATTTTAAAAAAAAAAAAGAAGATTGGATTGGAACTATAGTACAGCTGAATGCGTTGAAGTATAAGGGCTGCTTCTGCATCAAGCAGTTGCAGTATTTCCGTGCCATAGAGGGGGGGGGGTGGGGAATACATTGTAGCAAGTGCGGTTTTACGATCCTCATGATAAAGACAGGTGTCGCCGAAGTACAGAGACCGATGACGTGTATATGATCGGTGATGCAAACTCAGTGCAGTACACCGATGTAAATATGGTAATTTTCACCCGGTTTTTCGCTCAACAGGAGAAAAGGGGGGGGGGGAATACGTATATTTGTAGCAAACAAATATTTTGAGCAAAGGGAGTTCTATACGTGACATGGAATAAGAGTATTGTTTAAGTAATGCAATTCGGTGCTCTAAACATTTGTTGTTATCTTAACTCCCTAGGCGGCATATCAATGTGTTTGGGAAGAAACATCCACAGAGTGACCAGAACAAACTGATGTTTTATTCTGACTGTTGAGCTGCTTGAGCGAACAGCTACTGTGAGTGGAGCACTCTCAAGCATCGAACAAATGGATAAATGCTTTCCATCCTTCTGCCATGGTTTGATTTCGATGTTTATTCGTAATGAGCGAAATGATAAAGTGTAAAACGCTCGTTGAATCATTTCATGCTATGAAGTGCTCAGTTGAAGAGCAGCTGGCTATAGTATCTTGAGCAGTGCATCAGTCCCGTACGGCACATCTCCGTTGTTCTGCAATCAACGAAACAATCGTATCACTAATCAAAGAGTAGTGCAGCTAAGCAAAAAGGATTTGGTGAAAAGCACGACTCCAGTGAGTTCCTTCCATCTTGCTCACTCACCTAGTGAAGTTTGCAAGCATTGCTTCAGCAGGGTCAAGATTTAAGTCACACTTTTTATAGTGAAATCAGTTGGCTGGGAACCCTCGAAGGGTCTCTCAGAAAACGATTTGGCCTATAAAATGTATCCGAATGAAAACTAGAAATAATTTGGAGGGGCCACGTTGGAATGGGGAAGTGTCGAAGAAGAAATCAATCGCTCCTCTCCCGCCCGCACTTTCACCAATCCATTGTAATTATGGAAGTTCTGTTAGAATGTGCATACAGAATCGCAGCAAAACATTTGAAATTGTAACGAATGCTGCGGCAAACTTCGGAACGGAGGGTTTTATTAGAAGGAGATTGAAATTGCTCTCCGTCGACACTTTCAACGGGAACTAGATAAAATGTGCTGCTGCTTATCGCCATATGCATTTGGAGAATTTGCTGGAGGACGGAGCAAGGGAGACTGGATAAGGAAAAAGGACGAACACTAAACGAACAAAGGATGTCGGTTAATCGCGGTTGTACTCAAACTGGAAAATCTAGAATTCCACGAATATATAGGTGTGCTCTCCTACTGTCATAGAGTGATATTTATGATCCGCACTGAAACGACCACCTACCTCACCACTGACATGCGATCGGCTCGTTCGAAATTGGAACGCACCAGTTCGTAATACTGTCCATCAGAAAGAACCACGGAATGGAGTTTTAAACACTTCATGCGGAGAACATCGATAAACTTGCTGAAAATTCTGATTACTTCACCTCGTTGGCCACCATCTATGTTGTTGAATACAAGCGAATTTATTGATCGAGCTTCGATGTTGCGCCGTGCTTGCATAAGGAGGTTATGAATGCGATATTTATATGTATTTATGTGTCCGGCTTTGCCCTAGTTTCAGCACAGGAACCGTTGAAGCCAGGCCTATGAAGTTTGCTTGATACAGATGGCGCTTTAGAATGACGTACTGGAAGAACTTTGAAATCACTGTATATAGTTGAAGCTGGCTTCCTGGTCGACTTGAGGGAATTGCAGGCACTATCTACTTTATATATATTAAAAGGTACTTCCATCTTCAATAGGTCATATTGCCTTCACATATTCTGGGGTCTATAGTGGGAAGAAAAACAAGGACCTCCTGCAGGATATCAAAACGAACATTCATTGTTTTTCGGAGATAACAGCATGGATGAAAATTTGTGCAATTGTCTAAATGAATAGAGGGATGTGGGACGAATTTAGCACGCTTGAGCAATTTTTAGCAGATCCATCCCTATGGTTGCAATATGTGATATTGCACAGGTAATGGGGAAGTATTTCTTGCTGTAGGAGAGGGCTGATATTTTGCTGCGGAATCTAACTTTGATGCAAAAAGCCTACTGCCTGAAAGCGTTCAGTACTTGCCAAATTTGGCTGCTGAAGTCGTAAAAAATGATGTGCTTTTCATGCAATTTCGCTCGCTAAAGTGAGACTTCGAACTAATTTTGGGCGAAGTTAATGTTTAAGCCGAAGTCACGGCCGAAAATATCTCCACCAGTTTTATCTTCTTCACTTATTATTTTTCTCTATTTGCGCCAGGCAGTCACGGCCGAAAATATCTCCACCAGTTTTATCTTCTTCACTTATTATTTTTCTCTATTTGCGCCAGGCTCCTGCCCGTGCTATTTGCATTCGGAATGCTTCTGACTGGATGGATTTAACCTAACCTGGATTTATCGCTGAACCTCAACGTCTCGTCATCCCATCGAATTTCGAGTCGACAGAGATGAGGGCAATTCTGTGCGATGCAGTCGATAAATTGATCAATGTGGATTTTTGCAATCACTTTTGGGCAGCAGTCCTCTGCGATCCCCATCACCAAAACCCTCAAGAACAATTCACGCTTATGCTGTTTAATAGCGAACGTTTGTAAGCCCCAAAATTATTTTGTTAGCAGACCGTATCTTCACCACTTTGCTAACTCTCTATATATTCTTTCTTGTAGGCTGCGATTTGGTCAGTAACTTATTTTTTAGTCAAACTGTTGATCATTTCAGTATACTGAGTCGTCCTTCTTCCACCCCCTCCCGTTTTTGACACATTACTGACGCTTCATATCCGATGTATGAAACTATGCGTCCAGATATGTTTCTTTAAGAATGCATATACAGTTTTGATTGCCACTTGTGCAGATTCAAGTGCATTTTCCATCGTACTGAATTTGACTAAAAGCTGATAGTGAATGGTTGATCTGAAACTAAGAGCCAAAATCTAAGCTTTCATATTTGTTTCGTGCTTAAAGCATTTGCGTAGCGTGTGACTCATTTTGATAATTATAATGCGATTGGTTCTGCTACTTTTAGCTTTTGACAAATAGAATGTTGATGCGAATTTTTCGAGATGGTGCAGTTCGAATTTTACTTTTCTTTTGCTTCTCTTTGCTGTTATCGCGCTATGAATTTCTGAATTTCATGTGTTATTGAAGTGTACGAGCGAAAAGTTATATTGATATGAATACTTCAGTTTCTCTAGTCAAACTTGTAATGATCAAACAAAGCTTGCAACTACTTGGATTTCCGTCTAGTTTTCTATGAAAGCAATCTCTGGGATATAAAGTCAAATATGAAGGAGATGAAGTAAGGCACTCATCTTCTTGCTTCTTAACTTCCGATCGAAAACATCTTCAACATTTAATTGGAAAATAATGGGAGAGGAATTCAGGTGAAAGGTTGCCAAGCTTGTTTCTTAACTCTTCGTAGTATGCTTTCAAAGCTGAGATTTAAAAAAAAGGAATTTAAAGCAATTCATTCATGGGTGTTGCTTCAAAAAATTCCTCTACTTTACAGTATGAAATGCTTCCGATCTCCCATCTGGTCGTAATAGAGTGTTCTTGGCTGGCCACCTTTGATGACTTACGCTTATTCTTGCGCAATCTAGCGCGTAATACAATTCGGCGTTTGCGCTACTACAAAAAGCACACAACATTAAGTGCGAAGGAAGCAGAAAACCTTCGCTTACAATATCTGATGGGAGAGGTATGCTGCACTACTTTCGGCCTATATGCTCAAAAGTACATGTTGGTTTAATGTGCCAGATGCAAACCTGATGTTCTTTAGCTTTGGTATCATATTCATCCAGAAATACTCCAATAATTTGTGATGTCCACCTAGATTGAGACCCAAAATTTGATGGCCAAATCTTGTAACAAGTTCCGTCAAACTGCCTTCGTTCAAAGAATCGCAAGTGTCCAAGTTAAGATATTTGATGTTCGAAATAGATTCGGAAGCCATCCAAGCTTCAACTACCTAAAACATCCTTTCGATTTAAAATAAAAGTAGAACATCTCTTCAAAATTCCATCTGCATTAACAACTAACTACAAGAACACTTCGAGTCAAACGGATGTGAATACTTAAAAGCACCAAACCTCGATGTATGTTGAATCGTGGTGGATTATCTTGAACTGTATATGTTTAAAGCTCCAGCTCATCGTATCTCTCAGAGCTTCCATCACAGTTTGTCAAAGTTTCACCTTACGCTATATTGAGATCTCTGAGAAATTTTGAACGTTTCTTCATTTTTCTAAAAACTTTTCCTCTCTAGACTAAGGCATTTGATGTAGTTAGTAGATAACAAGCTGTATAAGAGTTAATAAGCCAAGGACTCAAAAACATTTTCGTTTCATTCGTCACTTCAGAACGTTTATCAGATATTGAAGAGTTGAAAGCACCTAAAAGGTACGCTTTCGGCGTTAAATTCACAACTGCGCATAGTGATCTGCTGATGAGCCGTCGCAAATAAGTTGAGTTCTAGCTCTAGCTTACCTGAAGTCTTTCACGTTCTTCGGACAACCGATGTTCCTAAGAGGGAGGAGAGGGAGCAGAGGGTTAGCAGTGGAGATAAATACTGAATAGTAAATATGCACAAAGTGAAGTGGCAGTGCTTATGCGAACCTGGTCGTTCATATCTTCGAGCCAAGAAGCGTCGAGCCACGTTAGGTTTTTCACTCTCGTTACAATGAGTTTAAGTGTGTCACTCGATAGTTCGGTTCCGCAGATATTCAGCTCTTCAATTCGTGTCTTCTCCCATTCAATAGTTTGCATTACCTTATCGTCTAGTGCTGAATTGCAATATATTTTCAATTTAACTTCACATCACTTGTTCACCTACGAAGGACTTTTCCATTCATAACTAGCAGGAGCATAAATAAGATTTTCTGCTTATATCTTCATGAAGCTGCGGAACGCAACATTTTTTAACTCAGAAGTTCGTGCGGAGTTGATAGACTTCATGAGTTGGACGTGAGCTACCAAAACCTAAGTAAGTGTCGACTTCTTTTCTTGCTTTTTCCCTGGCCCGTATGACATTTTATTTAGTGGACATAGGGAAATAGATAGATCTAACGAGAAAGTACTCAGAATGTTGTTAGCAAGAGCTCGAACTCAACAATGAAGTGCATTCTTGCGTTCTTCAGATGCGTGGTCAGATGCGCAACCGGTCGGGTATATTGATAGCTAGGTACGGACTAAACTTGGCAGCAAATTTCGTTGGTAATTTGCTTTTGTCAGCTAGCGCAATTATCGTGTTTGGATGATCTAGCAAATGGGCGAGGAAATGATGAATTTAGCGCAGTAAAATCAGTGAGTGGACTGATGCATGTATGGTGGAAGCTGGCAATAATTTGCCCTACTTCCATCGGCCAGCATAAACAGAGAGGTAAATACATAAGCAATAGTAATAATCAATACACGTTCGAAATTTGATGGAATGATTTGCACCGGACGTAGCAAAGAAGTACTGCTGGAAACTAACTCGCATGCGCTAAGTGAAGACTTCGAAGCTTTCTGCATCGTTGGAGAACGAGCCGTAAACACGACCCGGTCACCTTGGTGCAATAATTTATGCAAAGGCACTCCAAATGGGCACAATTAGAAGAAATCGCATCTACGTGATCATCCGTGATGAAAGGCACCTGGAAAAGTTTATGCTATTAGCAAATTCCAGTAAATCTCGTGAGGTTTTTTCTTGCCGGAAAAAAATATAACATTCAACTTTTGCTTGCAAATGCTTATCAATTACTCTGTTCCCCTTGGAAGTGGTATGTCTCAATGTTTTCCCGATTTATTTGCACTTTACGAGCGCTAATTCTCGACTTGACTTGTCCCAATTTTATATGCAGCAGGATGAAAAAAGCGTTATCCGCTTATAGACATAATTCATATTCTCCTAATATTTTTCAAAGAAAAATTTTAGACTCACAGCATGCTCGCTGTAAGAATACATAAAGCTCTAAAAGTTCCTTGAATTTGTGACTAATTTTTTTTTTTTGTTTTTTTTCAGCCACTTCATTTGTTCGTTATGAAATTGAAGACTTCCGCAGTCATGAAATTTAGCATCTATCTTTCGCTATAGGCAAGCCTTATCTGGGATTATGTTTTTCTCGGTCAAGAAGGGTTCTCCAGAACTGCTCGAATAGAATTCCTAACAAAGAATGTATCAATAAAAAAGTGTTCTAATTATGCTCTCCGTTCGATTGAGTTAGTCGAGTATTTCGTAAACATTTCTGCATAGCAAATGTCAGCTGTTTTATGAGTTTCATATCAGCAATAGCTAGTGTTTCTTAATATTTGAAAATTAGGTAGCAACGTATTTTTCAGGCTCTAACAAAACATGCCAAACTGAAGCATTCTAAAATCTGGAGTACCGTAAAAATTTGTTGAGGGCCATAGAGGCTCTCAAAAGTAATAGCTACTAAAATGTCTTACGCTCAAATGATATTTTAAGATATTATGAGTATAGGCAATCCTTATTCTGCAATGAGACACAACAAATGGGCCATTTGAAAGAACAGTAAATTAATGACTTGTAATACTTACTCCCCACAGATTCACCACTCGTATATTCGGCATGTACTGCTTCAACTTGTGTACGTTGACGGTTTCGTACACTTCCTCTTCCTCGTCTTCGACCTTCTCATAAGTCCCTGAAATGTTTCTCGGATGCCGTACAAGCAACCCGTCCGGTTCTGAGAACAGTGCTGACGCTTTATAGCAGTTCTGCTGCAAATGAATGCATATGATCAAGTTATTTATGTTCTTCCGGAATCCCATGTTTTCAGCGCACTCCTTTTATGACTTTTTGCAAATTTTTATTTTCAAAGCGCACAGTGCTGCGATGTGATGTATGTGCTCATATTGTTCATCTGTCTGTTCGGTAGTTCCAAAGCAGAATCACTCAAGTTAAAGTGATGGAGTTTGATGGGTATAATGTGTATCATGAATTAATCCATCTCGAAAGCTTTCATATCCACTAGTCGATTCCGAAAAGAGTCATAGACTTTTGAAGGCCCCAAAAAATTTACGTGAATTCGAGAACAAGTTTGGTCGACGAAACGGTTTTTTGCAGGAGCTTTATATCAGTTCGATTAAAATGCGTATGCATCGCTGCATGTGACAAAGTATTTGTTGGTAGTTTTCAAAAGTATTTAATGCGACGAAGAAAGTCGTAAAACACACATTGTCCTAACTTACATACTTTTGAACTTTTTGGAAATGCTTGAAAAGGCAGTAGTTATTGAATGCACTGAATGCGCTCGGCTATCTCATGCTAAACCGATCTTTAGACTGGCTTGGACTCACATGATAGTCATTGTTTGGAGCGGAAACCTTTGCGGGAGGTGGTAGGGCTCCCTCATACAGCTTGCCATGCGAACCTGTATCACTAAATTAATGGGGAGCCTTTATCTGCCACAATTTTTTGCCTAGGTCCGGTCACTTCTAATATGCGCATAGGGCAGCACGTCTGATGATCGCGTAATGCCTTCAGGGAGATTAGGTTAGTCATGAATACCGTCCAAAGAAATGTCAGTTCTAGTCTAATTGCCATTATATTTTTATATACATTATATTTATATCGCATTTACATTATTAGTCTAATTGTTGCCATTATACTTTTCTGTGGCATATTACATCGCATGCGCATAAGAACTAACGGAACCTATGCAAAAATAATGAAAGGCTGAAGCTTTCGCTGTAGCTCGATGGTACAGCATTCACCCGGCAGCTGAAACGTGGTGGCTTCAATTCACTGAGCCTTGAACCGGTTTCGATGTGAAGCAGAAAGCTTCTATTTATCTAAGTAAATACTGGATAAACATTGTGTGGTACAGTGTTGCAAGTAAAATATGCTTCATTTGAACGAGATAGTTGTTTCGGTTGAACATTTCACTCGAAGCTGAGCGGTGCGGTAGCCTGCAGGGTTTTTTATTGTATTACGCGTGTGCGAGATTGGTGACGTTTATTTTCGCTTTATTTATGAGGTGTGCCAAGGTTGTACACACTTATCAGACTTCTTTGTATGGACGGTCATTGGTCACTATGCGTCATCGGCGACATCCGATTACTTCATAAATGTCCGAAAATGCAACAAATAAGACGAAATTTATTGCCCACTGACCTTAGAGTATGATGAACCGTTGTCTTTGCACTAGTAAGTTGGTATAGAATTATCACGGGGCATTTTTATCTGCGGATTTTCATCGTTATGCAAATTTTCAGAAACTACTAGGACTCTTAATTCATCTACATTGTTCTGTTCGGGCTCGCTCTCGCCGCTTTTCTGTTTCATGAGTCGTCTGTATCATAGTGATTCTAGATACGAATGACACAGCAAGCTTTTGACGAAAAACAATCTGAAAAAAAAGTGGGAAGAAGTTAGGAACCGAAAAAAACTCAACAGCATGAAATCTCGGCTCCAAATTTTTAACAGCTATGAAAGCAAATGTTACCAATAATATGGAGAACTTCGACCGATGAGATAAATGTATAGACTTTTCGAAGAAATCCTTCGAGGAAGATGTTCTCACTGAGACAAATTGTCAACGAACGAAGTCTGCTGGGAAAGTTTTGCAGATCGGTAAAATCGTGAAGCTGCATTGCCGTTGAGAAATCTGAAATCATGCTGAAATTATACAGTCTTTCCTCAGCAATATTAGGTATCACTCAAAATCTGCGCTTATCCACTCAGAAATGATGGTTAACTGCTGACATTGCTCTTTTTCATGCTCAGCAAAACTTGTCCTATATTATGTTGCCTATCTCAAGACAATATTAGGTGAGACAAAAGGTGTAGAGGCTAGAGGAAGTGAAGAGAAAGAGGAGGAATGGTGGAGGAAAGGAACGGGAACCAAGCAGGGCAGTTTTGCTTTGAAGAGAAAAGCTTATATTTACATGATAACTGGGAATACACGAGCGCGCCGATGCGTTTTTTTATATTATATGGGCATTCTAGTGGAGCATCCAACTTGGGACTTGATGCATTAAAAGAAACAAGTCGTATGAACTTCGATAAGCATTTCGAATCAGCAGAATTACGAATTCGAAGAATAAAGAACCACACCAAGGGTTAGCGCATGTAGACGAGGACACTTGGCAGCCATCTCATGCAAGACATTCGGAGTAATGAGGTCCGTTGCAAGTTCGGCAACTCGAAGTTCAGTGAAACGAGTACCAATTAAATGCGTGAAATAGTCTTGATTTGTCACCTAAATATGAAACCTTGATTAGCTTTGCATTACTACGGACGAAAAATTGGTAATACCTTTGCTTGCTTTCAATGAAAATATTTAACTTAAAACATTTAGGCGTATGGTTGGATTGCGCAAGAACTTTCATTACCACCGTCGAAGCAAATGTAAAGCTAAAAGATTAGGACTGTGATAGAATTTTATGTAAGAGACAATGAAATATGTTCTCTCCCTTTAGATATTGTTTTCAATTGATGATATTCGATAGAAACGAAGAATAGGAGATTCATTTCAATTCCGCCTTTATTCTCGTAATGATTGCACGCTTCTATTTTAGATCATATTTCGACAAGCATATTAGAGGATTTTTTTCATAATTTCTTCTTTTATTTTGGGTATTGTTAGCAAATATTCGGAGTTTTTTGTCGCCTTTCTGAAATTTATGAATTACTGATCGCATCACTCTACAATTTTCGAATTTGTGGATGGGGCAAAAATTGCCGGGTGATTAACATATGTTACTGAGAACAGCTAAACCCATAGAGGCGAATTGTTAGAAACGTACAATCTAGTGGTTATGTGAACGAAGAGCTGTACCTGAATACCTCCATAATTTGGTCGGAATGAAACAAACTGCCATAAGGATGGACTATTAGCAATGTTCTTCCATCGACGACATACTTGACCAACAAGTAATACTTGATATGGCGACAAATAAGAAAATATTTGTTGCAATACCTTGTCGGGCAGCTTTTCGATGGTCTGTAAAACAATAAAAAATTCCCATATTAATGCAATGCACCTCTTTCAACTATTGAAATTAAAGAGACAAACCATCTCACCGCAGCACTGCTCCAACCGTTTATAGCCACCTTGATGCCGATCGTTCGCAGCCAGACTTCCAATTGTTGGAAAGAATCCTTGCGAGCGTAATACGAATTGCTGTTCCAACTCTTATGAATTGTTTTTGTTTTTGTATGGTATTATGTTGTTGTCTATATGAAAACAATTGTAGAATTCTTCTGCTTGCATAATGTTTTAAACTTATATATGGTCGATTGCTCATTCAGTTATCATGTAGCCAGATTCGCCTCTATGATGCACATTTAAGTAGGTGCATCCATTACCTTATCGCTCTTTATCTTAAATCTGCTTTTGATTGTTTACCTTTTAATATTTAGTTCCAGTATAAGAAGTTGTAAGAAATATTCCACAAGGCTTTGATAATGTGCAAAGCTCCAAAGGTCAGTATTCTTCTCATGAGTCTTTTTGTGCTTTGTATCCGTGCCGCACATAAAAATGTTCATTCTTGATGTGGCGATTAACAATCAAGTGAATTGACTGATTCGTTTGAAGCACTAACATAGGAGGATGCTGTCGCTGAGATTGGAGGATCAAGCTCATCTTGTTCTATTTTATGCCTCAAGTCGCCCTCTTCACTATCGTACATTGTCACTCGACGAGTCATATCGAAGATCGCCGTCATTCTCCTCTATATCCTAGTGACGTCACGGTAACTAGCTGCTCGAAATATGATTTTGTCATCAGCGAAAGGCAAGTATAGAATCGCGTGATTAAAAAGTACTCGAAAATATTCACCTACCCTAGCGACCTGCTGCGAGCGAGTAGCGCATCACGAAATATCTATCATCAAGAGAACACTGTAAACGCGTATCTTTCAGCTTTAAAAACATAGGCTTTTAAAGGTATGTTCTCACGCGGTACGAAACCAGTGTGTGGGTTTTTTCGTTGAAACAAATTCTTCTTTGTTGGCTGACTATGCAAGAAGGCTGTCTTCAGTGTTTATAATAAGCAAAAAAATTTGTGTGATGAGATGTTAATTATCCGGTTATGATTCCTAATACTGTGTTGGGTAAAGGTAACTGCATAGCTCTTGCGAAATCTTCGTAACATAAGACGTCACCGTATTTGTGCCCTCATAAGGGCGCCAGGAAATGCAATCGAAATTAGATACAGTGAAAAATATCATCAAATATTTATCGGTTTATAGAATCCCATATTTTGCAGAATATTGTTTAATGGAGGTGTAGAGGCAATTTGTCTCATTCACTTTTTCACATAGCACTCTTTCTGAGGAGGAATAATCATTCATTTCCTACCTATCTATCACGATTAAAAAATCATCTAGCAAAAAATTTACTCATCAGAAGAGGCGCAATATGCGTCCATGAATTACAGCATCAATATTAAAGATATGATCTAAAGCATGCAAATACAAGGTAATTTATAGGATTATTAATTGGCAATTCACGCCATTATTAAAAAGTTTTAGTACCACCCTAACCATGATTTTCCATTACCGTGAGAAAAAGAATTTTTATCCGAAGCAGCCAACTATTTGTCGCGGTCGTTTATTCTGTACTGTGCGAAAGGATTTCATGCCCGAACATTTAAAGCAAGTTTTTTTCCGAGACTGGGGAGAATTCAAAGAAGAGTGTCGAATTGAGAGGATGGGGTGGGAAGGGGGAGGGGGAGATTGAGAAGGAGTATGGATAGGAAAGAGTAACAAATAGAAGAAAGAAACGTAGCGTGATGGCGTAGTGCGACGACTATTCGCTCTTGCTTGCTTCGCTTTTGTTCATCGTTAACGTGAGTGAGCTGCATTGATTGCTAATAGCTATCGTAGAAGAATTTTAAGCTCGCCATTTGCCCTGAGGCACCTCGATGTTTTGGATCGCCTGACAACAAAGCGTGCACTCGATTTAGTGACTGCTTTAGCTCGATCTTTTCGGGAAATTGCTTTGTTGACGAGTGTTTCCTTTAGCAAATCATCTGAGGAAGCAGCAATCGAAAAAATGAGCGAATTTGCGGAAAATTACTATGACCCTGCTGAATATTAATCTCGCTGATCATTTTCATAACGCTGTTTGCTTCATATATTTCAATTACACCGTTCATATTGATTTTAGAATTTGCTTAATCGTGCTTTTTTGATACGAAATTTCAGCATGCCTATCGTTAAAGGTAAACCAAAAATTAGCAGAGAAATAGGTGGAGAAGTATGGCATGCAAGTTAACTCACAATACGTCTTTGTAAAATGTCCACACATAATGAGGCACTCAGCATTTATAACAGAAAAAATTTTAAGAGATCTTCCGCAACGGTATCATAGGCGTTCATGGATGAGCGTAACGCATTTAGATTCATTTTAGTCGCTTTGTCCTCTTAGTGAATAATTATGCAAATCTGAGACGACGTCAACACAAGCAAATACAGGTATTAATTAAGGTATTAATGAAAGTGAAAGAACCCCTTCGAAGGTAATTGAACAGCACCGTTAAAGTTAATCTTGAAATAGATCCAGAATGAAGTCCTACCGCAAAACAAAACTTTAAAATAGCACGCATTCATTTGGATACCATATCTGCAACTGCCGATAAAATTATAAAAACAAACGAACGCATTCGAAATAAAGGAAATTGGTTATCATCAGCAAATAGCAAGTGTAAAGCACTATTATTCTTTTGGGTCGTATTCAACATTATTCCTAGACATTCGAAAGGTCAATTGAATTGGATTTGCAACCATTTGTGGATATTCGTTAAGCGATAGATATGGAGTAGAGACAAAGGAGTCGCCGTCAATTAACCATCGACAAAATGACCGATACTGTCCATTCTTGATACTCTTCTCAGAAAAAAACTCGATTCCACATAATGCTCTTCTGAATGCAATTTTATTTCTTGTGATCTTGAAAGCCGAATTGCAACACTTTTATCTGCACACCGTCTTGATAAAAAAATTTCCTTCAGGGGAATTAAATTGCATTTGTAAATCAATGGGTTTTTCGAGGGTGAAATTAATCTCATACGAGCAGTAGTTGCATCTCCAAATCTTCAAGAAGATAATAGCGGTGAGAAATGAAATCTGCATGTTGGGAGTACTGACTGGTGCTAATTGTTGAGTATCGCCAGCTACGAAATTCGTAGCATTAAATATATATGATGAGAGCAGTACTTTTCTCTGTGTTGTTGACTACAGCGGTGTCTTTGAGTGATGTTTTAGTTGAAGGGCAATGCAGCAGTGTGAGATGAAGAAAGTTTGCAATGCAAAGCAATTGCTTGCTTTCACGCACAATGTGCGCAACCACTCACCTAGCAGCTTTGTGTAAAAATTTTCTAGCGCTATATCTTTTCCACTGAAGCAGACTCAACCTACACTTAGCTTGCTAGTAAACTACACTAATGCGATAGAAGCTGTCAATAGTTAGCTAGCCATCACCATCAAGCAACATTCCTCAGAAATTTGTAATAAAAGGTATCTAGGAAAATAAACAATCGACTAAATCATTCGCACGAAGCAGCCAAAAATTAGGGCACAGTACAGTGCAGTTAAATGTTTGAGTGCAAATGGGCTCATCTCAACTGGTTTAAAAGCTCGACTAGAAGTGACTACAAACTGATACTCTTCATCACCTTAACAGGAATCGGGCGCGCTCATTTCCTCATGAAGTGAAAAGATTTTTATGGTTTCCGACTAGTGAGCATCCCATACTGCTTGCACCTCATTTGTCATGCAATCACACAATTGCACGGCACGCCCTGCGTGCATTCGAGTTCCAGAGTATAGTGAGCGCATCACCGCGACTGGGCATTTCCCCTCCTCCCACACATTCTCCCCTCCCATCGTCATTTATCTCTTTTTTGAATAATATGTTATTCATCTCTTCAAAGCCTGCAGATTTACAAGCTTATGAACGTTATCACGCTTAGAGGCCTTTTATGCATTTATGTACATGCCTTTTATGCATTCAAAACAAATGTCTTAGGATTGCAGAACGGCTTTTCTTCAATGCATTTGATCGCATGAACTTATGCTGCTACTCGGTGGCATTCCCATAGAGTTGTTTTGCCCATGCTGTTTCTTGAACCCTTATCAGATCGAGAATAACATTCAAGAATGCCTGCTTATAAAAACCATCTTAAAATATCAGTTTCGGGGTGTCGTAGATGAGGGATGTTCATATGGAAGGTTCTTTTTATTTTAATTCCACCCGATGAATCGCCTTCTCAACTCTTTTTAAACTGCTAACTTTCATTTGTGCTTAGATCCAATTCTCCCCCCATCAACCAGCGAAATTTCGGACCACCCACTATCAACCGCTTGTGTCGATCAACGGTCGCAAAATCGTGCTCTTGAAGAGGTTCCGAGTGTTGGGTTTCACAGTATGCTATAAACTCAACTGATTGCCACCTACGCCATGTCAGCATGCAGGCAGTAGTTTCAGGACATGAGGGGCTACAACAACTTTCTAAAACCTAACTGTACTAGTGTTGACTATCTTAAATTTACCGTTTAATGTGGAAAAAGAAAGCTGAAAATGTGCAGTAGCAGCAAGTTTTAATTCAAGGGGTTTGTGCTTTCCTAGGAACAAAAGCAAGCTTTACGGCTCTATACAGAATCACAGACTAGGGCATCAAGCAACGTTCTCTTCTCGTTTCATAAATGACTGAGGTTCCTTTTCAGATTTCTGCGACACGCCTTAGCACGAATTAGGGCTTTAAAAAGATATTGACGATGAAATGCTCTACTCATACTTTGCTCAGCGTGATTATTATGTGTATAACGAATTTGCCAACCTCTTACTGCACTCTCAGTCTTACACAAGAGATATATATCGGGGAAAGAAGTTACAGAGGAGCAGGAAAAGCCTACAATGTTTGCATATTTCAGGATGGCATATATCCAACAGAAGATGAGGAAGAAAGAGTGTATACTGAAGAAAAATGATCGAGAAATGTGCATTTCCGGAAGCCTCAATTTTTCGATATTAGAGGGCTCATGCCTCCTATACTTTACAGCAATTTTCTGAACCGCGTCAGTACGCAACATAGAGGGCTCGATGTGCGCAGATTCGAAGCGGCGCTCGTAGCTAATGTCGGGGTCTATATCCGGAGAGTGAAAGGACATCGTACTCATATCCTTCTAATAAGGCATGAATGTGTTCCAGCAATTTCTGGAGGAAAGGTCTTATGAACAGGTAAAAACGATATTTTCGCAGATAGAGCTATATTTTATGCATGAATGCTCGCTAAGGGACTATTTTTTCAGCATATTTTTGCATTTATTTCTTCGGGATGACAAGGAACAGGACTAACAGGACTGAGATATCAGATAATTTTCAGTTGTCGGAGCCGGAAATATAGATATAACATGTCGTATGCATATTCTAATAAATTTTATGCACTTATAGCTACACAGACTTACAAGTGGGACGTTACTCGTCGTGAAGCGGTCTTCATGAAAATTGTAGCATAATGGTATTCATCTATATGCACAAGCATCAAAGATTCACATTTCGGTTGCATTTGGTGGAAATGTGAGGAAAATTTTTACCATAATCAAGATGCAGCGTGAGGAAAGCATGGCGCATGTGGGTACTTTTCATGGCAACATTTATTGGTTACCATAAAAAACGAAGAAAAGAGGTAAGGGACAAGGAAGAGGTGAAGACAGATGCAACCTTAATACTGCAGAGATTTTCGGTGACAGTGTGACACTTACTGTGAATGACGCCAATTAAACAGTTAAAACTTACAATTTTCTGCTTCACTGTATCGCACATGTAAGTTATTATTAATTAGCTATACTTTATGAACTATTAGGCCTGTGCAGTACAGACAAGTAGCTATTGATTTGCTCGACAAGTAGCTGTCGATTCGCCCCATCATATGAATCAGTGGACATTAATTTCTTGCACTCTATAGATAAATAGCGATTAATGTGCTATACTTTATGGACGACTAACTATTAGTTCATTATGTTCTATGCATAATTAATCATTCATTGACTGTATTGGAGAAATAAGTGGTGACTCTGATTTCTTGTATCGTGGAGGAACTTGTGCCTATTATAATTCGCTTTACTGCCTTGATGACTATTCACTAATTTGCTGTACTCTGCAGAGAAATGCCTATAATTCATTTTTTTGTATCAAAACCTGGTTACTAGCTCGCTTATTACTTAAATAAGTGTTTATTAAGTGGCTATATCCTTTGTATGTGTAGCTATTTATATGGAAATAGCCATCGATTTCCTGCATTATATAGACACGTTACTAATAGTTCAGAGTATAATGAATACTCTATGGATGAATAGTTACTAATACACTTTCGTGTAGTGCAGGCAAATAGCTACCGATTTGCTATACTTTATAACAAGTGGGCAATAATTTTATATATCTTATAGACAGGTAGGTATCAATTTACTTTAGAATATAGACAAGTGTATTGCACAGACAAGAAGCTATTAATTAGGTGCACTTTACATGAAAATGGTTTCTTCAAATCGATATTACGGAGCTATATTCTGAAACGCAATGTAGGGATTATCTATCTTTACAGAGGAACTTAATAGCATCCCCCATAAGATTTGCTGGCCAATCGAAGGAAGTTGTTGATCTTCATGGAAGTTCAATTATTTGACACCACTTCATTGTTTCGTGAGGGTAGGAATATTAGCGCGTTTTTTTTCTGTTTGACATACATAATCATGCGAGATCAACTGCCATGATTAAAAAAATTATCGCCTCGTTATCTTTGTTTAACGGCAGTTGTGCTCAGGTTCTAATGCATGAATGATGGATGCTCAGTGAAATATGGTCAAAAATGGTGGGATGGGCTGCATTCTAGGATAATATTGATGCACACATGTGGTTTAATATCATAAAAGCGCTAAGCATATTCCACTAGCGTCCATTTGGGTTCGTGAGGAGTGTGACGTTGTGAGCAACTGCTAAATGTATGACATGCACGTTGAATAAATCGTTTGAGATGAGCTGATTCTTTTTAACTGTTGTGTAAATCACAGTAAAGATGAATTGTTGACAGTCTAAAAGAAGCAATAAGACAAGATCTCTTCAAGAAACAAAAGCACATTGCCAAACATGTAAGTAGGCGAGCCCATTTCTAATCGATACAATTCTTTGTGACTGTAAATCACATTACTGGAAAAGAGCACGAATTTTTGCGGAAGTAAGTATGGTAGGGGCCGGGCCGGATTACCTTGTGGTGTGCTTATTACAGTGATACTGCTTTTCGCAAACTAAGCGAATGGCATCATATTTGCTATGTCGTTGGTCAGCGCATGAAAGGATGGGCGTTGATAAAAAAACGTTTTAATTGGTATAGTGCAAAAGAGAATCAAGAAATTCCGGCTCACCATTGCCGTCGTTTGAGGTGGGCTATTCATTGTGCTGAAGTAGCAGAACGCTGAATATGAGCGGCAAGGAGGCGATTGAGGCGAAGGAGAGATAGCTCATCGCTTGAGCGGTGGAAAAATAAAAATTGGTAGACGTTCCCTCAAGTTTCGAATGCAACGATAAATAAATCGTCGGGGATATGTCAGACTAACCAATAGCGAACATCACTGCTTGTGCATCTGAATGTCGGCAGATGATACTGCTGCAATTCGATGTTCGCTTCGCATTTCTTGCAGCTTTTTTAGCTTCCGTTTTTTTTAGCATCAAACCGCCGAACGAGCGAATCAATAATGATTCATTCCGCAAATGATCGCACCGTTGATGCCAGCCGCGCTATCAATTGCCCCAATTTACAAATGTTATACCTACAATTACAGAACGGTGATGTCATAAAAGAGAGCAACAAAGCATTCAAGGATTTCACGACGCTTTCTTATCACAGCAAACATCGCAAAAGGATCAAATGAGCGCAACATTCCAGCCTCCATGTGCTTCGTCATACGTGAATTCGTGGCTGACGCGAACAAGAAGTTGATGTGCTCATTGCTGCGTTTCGTATAATGTCGAGATGTGCCGCTAACACGGACCACCTGCACATTCGTAATGCAAACATTCGTATCGTATAGTATGAACCACGAGCCATTCGTATTCACTACTATCAGTATCCGTAAAGAATTTATATTGCATCCACAACGTTGTAGCTTATACAAAAAACTGATGTGTTGTAAAACCACCATATGGAAGCATAACAGTGCACTTCATATCAAATATTGGTCGGTGTGTGGGCTTATGGCCATTGCTGCCATCGATCTTTCCTATCGTTGTTTCAGTGCAAAGTCTTCCAGCTTCCAGCCGATAAATCATTCAATCAAAAAAACAAATTGCAGCCAGCAACATGAAGCTGAGCATCACATTGCTTAAAATAAGAGCGATCAAAGGAACCAGGCTGGGCTTTTGATGAATACGATACAATAGCTATAGCGTTTTTATTAGGGCGTGGGAGATAACACATCTTCACATTACCGCACAAACGAAAATGTTCAAATCGATTACAAGTTTTACAGCTCCATTATGAAGATATACAGTGTAATAGTTGTTGTGAAAGCGAGCCGCGGGTAGAGTTTTTTGACTCTGTTGTTCAGCATGCTACCAATGTTCACAAATGACGAATTTCCGGCGTGTGGATAACAAAAATAGTGCTCTTGTAAGAAAAACGTTGTAGAAGCCACCCAGTTTCACGTCAATCTCCAAGGTTCTCAGGGTTTTCCTAACGAGGAGCTATGGAACAAGCGTATGCCATCGATGTCACTGAAAGAGGGATGGACTAAACCTGATTTTTATCATGTACTCATTGTTTTGCTTCTGATTCCTTATATTCCTATGGAGAATACTTCACTTAGCAGTATGGTCAGAGTAAAAAGTTGAGCAGTTATAAATCCTGTGCTATCTAACCGTTGCAGACTTCTTTTTCATCCACTTCTGTTGTTATCGCCGAAGCAACTTTCACTCACAATGCTAAAAATATCGGAAGCAGCTACACGACCCTAAAGTTAAAGGAACTTCAAAATTCACGAAATTTGTTTCCAAGGTGAATAGACAATCTGTCCCACTGCATAACTGTAATATGGCCCACAGCGAAATCGTGCAGCTGTACAGCTACAGTACGTCATAACTAGATTAGCCGTGATTTTTTATAATGAAGGCATCGTTATCGACAACTCGTACTCAAAAATCCCATTTACGAAATTTGGTGGCAGACCGAATGCTTCTGAGTACGCCCCTCTGATGATGTCAAAAAGCGATACTTTATGGTTTGTTTTTTTTTTAAATAAAGAAAAACTCAAATGGTGCATTTTCATGTCCGAAAAGCCTCACGATGATGTTATTTTGCAACGGCAATCTGAGCACTTCTGAGCTGGACACCTATGGCCAGATTAAAGAAACACTCCGTATGGTTCGATTTTTCACAAGCATCTCATATTCGGCAACTTGCTAGCGCCACGCTTAAAACTCCCTAACTTTAGAGTTTACTGGTGACATGACCGCTTGTTATAGCGTAAGACATCGCGTAGCTGCGTAGAGTAATGTGAGATTGGTGGGGAGTGCGCTAAGAAATAAATATTCTGCAGGCATGCCATTGGAGATTTTCATATTTCTGATTGTGGGGGAAGGGGTGATTTGAAAATGCAGAATTAGCAGCACTCAAATAATGCCTAACTACAGCTGTCAAACTCGCAATTTGGACTTGATTCTAGACACTTCAACTACACACTATTATTTTGACATGGAGAAATGGTGGATCTCCATTCGTGTCATCTGAAGCGAATACGACAACCTGGCAAACGCTTTATATGCTTGTGCAGATTTACTTTCCACAGGTATATTTTAAGATCATGTCTGTGCATATGTATGCCTGTGTTTTTCTACTCGGTGAGTTCAACCTAGCAATCAGTAAAGTTTGAGCTACGAAGTTTGCTAGGTACAACGCACACTTCACATGGCGATCTGCTTTTCCATAACTCATAATGGTCGACAAATTCTGCACAAAGTTACAGACATTTAGAGATAAAAAGTTAGCATGCATTTTACACCATTGATTTCTCAATTTACACCTGCCGGGCTGAACAGAAGGTTCTTGCCGATTAAGAAAAATATGGATGTTTCATTTCGCCTCTTTGGTATATTTGTAACTTGTGAAAGTGGTTAGAATACAGAAGCGCATATCGTCGAAATGTCTCTAAAATGCCTATCTACATGTTACCTGATGAGAACATATTGAAGAGAAAAATTATTCACGAAATACAACGGCGCACAAAATTGCATACGCCGATGCCGAAAGTGCAGAGAGAATTTTGCAGGTATCAAATGCTTTGAAGCTGCCGCAAAGAAGATTGGCGACGAATCATTGGAGATTTCAGTGTCCACTGTATGAGAGTGGTCCACTGAATATGTGGCGCCATGCCCTACGGTACGTAGATAAGTGGTATATGCTGGTATCGCAACCAACTTTGGGATATCAGTCGCATGTGGTGTTGTCAGCCATATGTTGCTGATGTGATATGTGGTGCCATTTGATGATTTTCGGGTAGATTACATGAGAAAATTGCGTTTACTGTTGTTGAATACTCAAGTAGCACCTTTTAGCAATGGGGAAATGAATAATGTTGGAAGAAACAAGATAATTATATCTGACTTACTGGCGTCCTGGCTGCTATTAGCGCTAAATTCATACGTCCCATAGCTTTCATTTTCGTTAGTAAACGGGACTTCTTCCTCTTCCACTCATCTCTGTCTCGGATTTCCTTTTTCCGTGCCATCGAATCCCAACGAATCTCTTTATTATCCAGTGGTGTGCTCTGAAATGCATTCTAATAAGAACACGAATTTCGAAGTATTATGTATTCATAAATAACTTTTCAAATTGTTAGAGAAAAGAGACTTAGAAAAAATACGGAAAAGGGGAGAGGGAGGATAGGTCGACTTGCGGTGAAGGATCCTTTTCCACTGAGGAAATTCGATTTATTAAATCGTGAGAACTTCTCGACGTGCTCCTTGCTTTTCCTCATCGTTCATTTGCTGGTGACTCCCTCGTATCCTCACCTGGCACTCTTGCCGCTGGGGGAAGAAAAGCCATTGTTTGCAGGGCTGAAGACGTTGCATTTGTTGCTACATTTTTAGATATATGCTGCTGTTTACGTCACAGATTGCTCGTTTTGCTGGATTTTCGGACTACAGGGTCTCTTTTATCTATCCTTCGGATATTCCAGATTCGTTTGTGGTGCAAGCATTAGTGTGGTTCTTCTGATGCGCTTCTGCACTATGGTGGAAAACGTATTATATTTTTGGCTTGATCGTTTGTGTGTGTTTTTGCCGTTTGCGCGTTTGCGTTCAGCTGCATCGCCATCAACATAATCACTTATTCCTGTCACCACATAACAGTCAAATGCGTTATCTTTCGGCAGTGCGCTTTTCAGCGTTGATGTGATTCGTGGCGTCAATTTTCATTTGTCTGAATCTTTTAGTAATTGAAGTTGTACGCTAATTGAGACATCTGAATGTGCGAAAATTATCGTGCAGTGATAAATGGTATCGGAAGCGACTCCAATTGTAGGTAGTTTCGACATGTCCCAGAAATCTTCCGGTGACGCTTATAGCTCTGTCAGTTCTGCACAACCTAATGGATGAAGCAAGACGTCCTCAGAAAATGCTTAGCATTCTCCGAACTGATGATGAGTGACTTAGTGGCTAGGTGAATGTCAGAAAATTTCTCGATTAATGATTACATTGCTAGCTACATCGAGCTACATTTCTCCTATGAAAATAGCTGCAGCTGGATATGGTCAGATGCACTAAATGGTTGCTTACACTCACGGAACTACTCCACTGCTAACGTCACTATTAGTGACTAATATGAAAACTCTACGTAGATGCTTTCGAGATGGACAATGGCCTAGTGCAAGATCTTCCACTGAGTTGTGAAATGGCGGTTCTCTTCCTGCTGAAACTTCGTTCGAAATCATGGCGATAAAATGTTGCGAACAGCAGATGACATGCCATCACATTTTATCAGGCGCACTTACGACATAAAACGCTACCTACAATGCTGAGTGAATCTTATCTGCTAGAGGCCCTCCAGCGTTATCGAAAACTGCTGTCGTTTCTGAACTCTGATAATTCTTACGGAAAATCCGATGAAGCTTCTATCACTGTTGATTAAAAGCTACCGCCCCATTAGCTTAATAATTTCTTCGACTCGCAGAGTTAAGAAAGTCGTTCACAAAAATGCACTTCTCAAGCACTTTCTTCTCGGAAATTTCATAATTCCAAGTCAGGTTGGATTCTTGCCAAGCCGCTGCATGATGTCAAATCTTGTCTCTTCAGTTGGGTGCCTGATTACCGCAGCAAGTTCCATACGCTGTCGAGCAGAGGTCTACGATGTAGTTGTCCTTATTAAATTGTTTAAAGGACCAAAAGGAGAACGGTCACCAGATCTCCACTGAAAAGAATTTAATTCTTTGTTATGGGAAGTACTTTTATACAAAAGACGGGTAGCATACTCTTCACTGAGCACGCTGTCACAAGTGGCGTTGCCTCAGACAATACTGTAGGGCATCTGTTATTTCCTGTGCGCATAATCGATGTTTCTGAAGAACTGTAAAGTGTGTATATCGCTTGCTGATACCTGAAAGTTTCTAAGTACCTTATAGGTTCAACGCTTCAGCAATAGAAAACTCTTTTGCTGTACAAACGTTCTTAGATATGTCCAGTGCTTGGTTAAAAATCATGCAACAAGTCGCCTCTCCGAGAAACATGTCGCATTATGCATACAAACTTCAATCATGATTGTCCTCTGCATCTAGATGATTTGCGATGTTGGCGTCACTATTTGTCACTGCATTCATTGGAGCACGCGTTGCTCAGATGTCTCTAAGAAATCTTTCCAACCAGAGCAACTGCATTCTGAAATTTCTAGAACACAAATGTTTGTACAACAGTACTGCAGAGCCGCTTTTCTTTATCGTATTCCTTCCTACTCCGCATGGGCATATCTCCCTCACATATCCTCTCAGATAGAGCATTTAGAAAATGTACAACTTTATTTCACATGTCTAGCATTTTGGTCGTTGATGGTGCTATCCGATAGTTAGTAGGTTTTCAGACATCGCATTTCACGATTGCTCTCTTTTGCATTTGATATTCTCACTATTTAAAACTTTCCTGAAGCTCCTATGCGCCTAATACTTTCGTCAGTTCATCTTAATTCAAAATTATTCGTATTTGGAACAACTCCTCGTTGCATGTGGCTGTTGCAAGAAACCACTCTGCACTCTTGAAGTGCATCAAGATGTCTGATCTCCGTTCAAACGCCGATATCATTTATCAGTCAGCGAACCTTTCTAGCGTGCAAATGAAAGTTCTTCACACGGTTATAGCTCATTTGCGACGTGTTGAATTGCTTAAGCAGCCCTTTTATTTTTATATCGGCATTTTGTTTTTTTTTTCACGCCACATACGTTCAATAGATTTTCTTGATGTAAACAAAGATTTTTCTTCTTCCTCTTCTTCTACTTGTGCGTATGTGTGTGTGCACGCGTATGTGCATGTCTGCGTGCGCGTGTGTGCGTGTTCGGTTATATATGCGTGACCGTGCACGTGGAGTACCAAAATATTGGTATTCGCCACCCACTTAAAGTCTAATAGTTTTCAGCACCCTCAAAGGTTCGACCGACCCGGCCACTCCATTTTTTCGTCTCACGGTTGAGTCACTCTGTGGATGATGGGATGGAGGTGAATCCAGAATGAAGCTTCTGGATTGGCTTACAATTAAGGTGAAACTTTAATGAAAGTGATGGTCAAAAACAGGGGCTGACTGTATCAATCAGATTCCACAGACCTTTTTCCGAGGCCATAGCTATCGAAGGCACTACAATAAAAATGAGAATTCGGTAATTTGGGATAATGGCAGTTTTCAAAACAAGCATTCCACGATTGTGTTGCCATAATTCATCGTTCGATCGGTCGAACGTTTGCGGCTCCACACTCGAGATTGATGTTCTGCACAAAACAGCGTGAATTTTTGAGATTTTTCTTCGTGGCACTCGAAGATTGGCTGCGCTATCGAGAATTTACACTATGAGACGGGTAGATTTAAGAGTTCCTAAAAAGATTTTTTAATGAAATGCAGGCGTTCGATTTGCGATGCGCAAGTCGAACAAGTTCGACCAACCGAGCAATGTACACTGCTCTCAGAAAAAATTTGCAATGAGGATGCCATTTTAATGCTCATGTTCCTTTCAACGTTATTAATTGTGAGAACATTGTAATTTTGGAATTGGGCCAATTTTTTAAAGAAAAAATTCACAATTTGTTTCTCACTGATCATGCCTAGGCAATCGTTTGTTCACGCCTAACGTAATCGAAACATTGATGAACTATAAAACTCATATGCACGTTTCTCCAATAATCTTTTTCAACCAATTTTGCTGCCGTTGATCGGCTGCATGTCTTCGATGTTGCAAAGTGTCGGTATTGGCTAGTAGATGTCTTCATAGTAGTTGCCTCTAATTGACAGAAGAGTTTTTCTGATACTTCACTGCAAAATCGGCCTCTTAATTAATCCTATCTTTACTATGGTTCTCTAGAAGATACCACTGTATTAGTTGATGGAAACGAGAAAAAAACGTAATTAACTTCTCATGCGAATGACCATAAACGGGAATATAACAAGACGTCGTGTTTTGAAGTGTTAGATGGGAACATTTACTATATAGAGACTTCATACCTTGTTATGCATTCATAAATCCCATCTTATGTAGTTTCTTTTTTTTTTTCTAAACAATCATCTAATGTTGATTATTTGCGCCCAGGATGTTGCAATCTTGCTGTAGGTTCAATGTCATACAGTAATCAGGTGAATCCTACTAACATATTTTCACAAACATATAAAATCATTGCTGTTCCTGAACTCCTGTACGTCTGGGAAATATATTTGGAAATCATCCGACCACACGTCTCGTGATGTAAGGGTTTTGTAAAAAAAAGAGAAATACTAAACCATACGTACCATCAAGCAAATAATCTGCAAAAACCTTTCCGTTTACAGCTTGGGTGCTTTACGCACATTTTGAAAAGCTCCTCGTTTTCGAGGTCTTTCTCGCCAACCCTCACCCCTTCTTCTTTGGAGGGATGCTACTACATATATTCCTTTTTCACTCCCCATCCCGTTAGTAGCGGGTGGGACTGCAATGCAAAGCTGTTGATCATTTCTGTTTGTGATCATGTCGCTTCACGGTCGTTTATTCTATTATTGTCAAAAGTTCTTCTATCATATTAAAATTCTCTGCTCGGAGCACCTAGCTGCTCAAATGTTATTAGCTTTTCACCACTTTTTCATCAACCTTCCAAAAGTGTTTAAAAGAAATTTGAACCTTGGAAGCATGCTCGAAGTGACGAGGAAGCCTTGTGAAATGTAACATATCTGTTGACTAAAAGGTATTTCCAAGTGGCGCATAGATAACTTGACAATTGATTTTTTTATCGCGGCTACGTCACAAATATGATCAGGAAATGTTGAAGACTCGCCAGGTGGCAAAATTTGAAAAAAGTGACATTTTATGAATCACGTTTTCGCGTTTTTTCTAGCACCTTTTGAAAAAAAAAAACGTTTTTTCAACAAAAAATTAAAATCTGGTATTTGTAAATAGGGACATCTATTTCCGCGTATTTCTTTCAGCGGCTAAGTGAATTGAAAGTATTGCGACAATTTGTGCCCGTGGTTATATACGTTAGTACACACTCGATATTAGTCAATTACAACATAAGACTTACATTGTTTTCGGTGTTCATCACGATCTCATTAGCACACCGGACGAGCCAACTAAACGTAAACATGTTTAGGCTCAACTGGAATGCTGAATGACGTAAGCGCTTATCGTAGAATTCTTTATCAAACTTTTAACAGATCCGATCCAAGCGCCTTCTCTCCATTTTCTGTTAGCAAAAGCATCACTGATATTTTCAAGCATAATCCTAGGACGTAAAATTTCACTGCAACTCAGTCGACTATGACGTGCCCACACGGTAAATATTTCGAGACCCATCAACTTCCGCAATACGCCTAGTCTGCATAGGCAATCGATCACATGCATTCCGATGATTTTTCAATAGCAGATACCTTATTCGACAAAAGAGGTCACTTCATTGGTGTAGGCACATTAGATATGTAAAATTTTCAAGATTGTCTGCAGTTGCGAAGGTGTGGCTCATTTGAGCGGTACATATCTAACGTGAAGGCAGCTTTGGTTTACGATGCTAAGTTCTTGGGTGATGGCTCACAGATCCACATATATCCCTTAAAAGTGCAATTTTCACAATTTTTGAGGGATGAGAATCCGCAATGTTGCATTTATGTTCGGATGGGTTCTCATTCAAGTTCCTTGTGAAAGATTTCAGAACGATGAAAAAATCCCTTCAAAGATGTATTTGGACGACATTCAAGCCGAATTGCGTATTCAATGCAAATGCGTCTAATTGATGATATTCTTCGGTAAAAAATGCTTCATTAGTTCACACTTAAATGACAATATATCTATCCTAAAGTTTGCTGAGAGCAACTTTCTTACTGTTCCTTGTTCAATGGATATCAATTAAACGATTGCTAGCATGCACAATATGAAAAGCTATTCTTACTACATGAGAATATCAACATTCAAATATATACCAAACGTCAAATTAGCAGAAAAAAATTCACAACGGAAATTCCAAAGTAAAAACAAACAATCAATAAATATGGCTGAGTAAAAGTATAGAACGTTTAGTTGATAGTAAGTTGTTTTTTTTTTAAGGATATGGGGAGGGGGAAACACAAGCGGTACATCGGTGCAGAAATCGTTGTGATTGTGATGTTCCAAGTAACTAACGTGCCATACAAATCGATATCTGTTCAAAACATTTTTTTAACATTTGCTGCTTTATTAGCGCGCAAGCGGAGCGTCTTTTTGTAAAAGTGAGATAGATGTAAGGCGCAACAGTTGTGTGCATTCTCACAAATGTCTTCAGATCTTATCCGCGGCACATAGCGTTTTAATGAATTTTTGCTCACTTTTCATTGTGTGCTACCGATTTGGCGATCGACTCTTTCATTCCATACTTTAGTGTCCAATAATTCAGTCACTTTAATCGTTTCTACGAGCTCTTCAGGTTTTATAGACGATCGTTTTTGAATATTTATCGGGTGCAAATAGCTTCGAATTTGTTTCCAGCAAATATTGCAGGAAAGTAAACAAATACAAGCAATACTTTTCAATAGGTGTATCTTTGATGTCTAAAACGTTGAACATTCTTCAAAAGCAATATTGTTTCGAAAATTATTAAACGACGTTATCTTTAGATAAGAAGGGAAATGAATGCAAAAATGTAAATAAAAAAAAACAAAGCCAAGAAATAAGCAACAATGTAAACAAAACCGACTGATTAAAAATTAAAAAGTGGTGAGTGATTTGAAAGTTTTTCAGAAATTTTCCAAAACAAAGGTAGAGCGCAAAAGCAGTCAAGTATTTATCGGCTAGCGTTGCGTTGCTTTAGCTCATTGCAACCAATGAATGAATCTTTCGTGGGATATTTTTTTTTCAACGATCGAACAGCACTTCTGACATTTAATGCGATCACAGCTCACCAATGGTTTTTTTCATTACGATATTGTGTGTTTTATTGAGTATATAATGAATAAACCAAAATTAAGGTTGTACAGTATAAAAATGTCGAAAATTTTTTCACTGCAAACGAATATTCGTTGCTTGAAGAAATTAGTCCGAAATAAAATGGTGGCTGTTCACAAGATGTGAAATACAAAGAAGTTGACAACTTGAATAATTTTCCTACAGCGTTTTTTTTTGCCGAAAAAATTTCGTTGTTCCCTCTTGCGAGTTTTGGCGTCGGAAAATTTTTAAACTTCATGCTATAGAAAAATTCCCGATAGACTCAACTGAGGCTGACTGTTCTGGTCAAGCTAAGAAGCGTTCGGGGATTTTTATTTTTTTCCAGTTGTCTTTGAACGAATGACTGAATTTGCACTGAATAAGCCGCAATAGTACGCTACTCATATTAGCTTTTTTGTGATTGTTGACATCAAAAGATACAGTGGATGTGGAAGGGTTTCTATCTTCTTACACAGCTTTAGTGGTTATTTAAAAATTGCGAACGATGCGTTTTTGTCAACGAATAATCCGCCATCTCGATAAACGAACAATTGGAGAAACGTGCGAGAGGAGCTGCCACAACATCCTCTATCGAGTTCTGCTTATCTGAACAGCCGATTTCATAACCTAAATATGTACACTAAAGTCCGAAAATAATGTCTTCATATATCCGTTAGTCGGACCGCTCGCACAGACGCTTTACAAAGGCTCGTTTTTGTTGTAAAGCGACCGCTGTAAAAAAAGTAAAAGCCTACATGTGTAAAACGCACGGAAATTTGTTTCAAATTTGATCAATGGTTCTCAAGCCGAAACTACTTGGCAGACAGGTATACACATACTTAGGCACAGACACGGCATCGCTATAATACGTTTTTGCAAGCAAATTGGCAAGAGCGGATTAAAAAGTAGGCAAATCGTTAATTGCACACTGTACGGATCATTAAGTTACTACTTGTCTCCACCTTGCTTACCAGTGGAAATTGCAAATAACGTTTAACTGGGAAACATAATCGAAGTTGTCGTTGTAGAAATAGACGAACAACGTGTTATAAATGATGGATTATAGTAGATTCTGAAAATTTCATCCGAACGGTTTTTGATTGCCGACGAAATGAATGGAACAGTTCATTGCCGCAGCAGCTGTCAACCTTTACTGACAAGGCTTAAGAGCAAACAGTAAGACAAACTGCGCTTGCTGCAAGCAGAAAGGCTGCAAAGCTACGCTAACATTAAAACTACTATCACGTACCACAGCAATTGACGCTTACCAGGCTTCTTGGGGAAAATATAAGATGGTGTTTGGAGAGATGGGGAGCAGAGGGAGTGGGTTTATGATTTTTTCATCTTACAGATAGGCGTATAGTCGAGGAAAAACGTTTCAATACCTTTTCTAAAAACCTCATTGCGTACAATTCCCTTTGCATCGGATCTTAAGCCTAAGCAGTTTAATTTCATATTCACAGCAAACAGATTAATGTAATTCAGCTAGGATTAAATGGGAGGGGTTCAGAGTGGTTTTTTGCTAATTGGAAAGAGCTTACGAGCAAAAAAGGGAGGGAAGGGTTGATTTAATATTCGCGAACATATTTGGAACTCACGATTTCGACTGTTAAAGATGGTTTGTGAAACAAATTTCTCCGAGATCGCTGAAAGAACATTCGGGCACAACACTTGCTCTGTGTGCTCAAATATCAGACTCAAAAAGCTTCCATCGTTGTTTTGTTGCATCAATAAATAAGGGAGATAATTATCAGTGAAAAGGCTTTTTTCTTAAGAGAGCATTGAGTAAAATGCATTTGGAATATATGAGAGGATAACGAGGCTCAAGGACGCCAATAAAATACGTCATAGCAAAGAGGACTGCCATTGGATAAATAAAGTTATACTGATGAGTAGTGCTCAAAGAACGAACATTATAACATACTTAATTCTTTGAGGCTTATCGAATAACTAACTAGGTGTTCGACGATAGTGACAGTGGGCAATGCAGCTAAAATAGTGACGTTCGTACCAACCAGGGCAGCACTTCGGCTTCGTAAACACTCAAACAATAACGCGTCGATTGATTTGCTGCCATTTGTTCTCACATCATTTCACTTGCCACACATGTCTCTAATGAGAAACATTCCAAAATATCTAGATAATAGGGCCATATCTATTCATTTAGGTTTAAGCATTGCTGAGAATATGTTTCTTGAAATATTTCAATCGACTGCTCAACTACATCGAAATTTCACCTTAATCCACATACACAATACAACTTGTGCTGGTGGTACGTAAAAGGATTCGAATCACAAGTCCGTCGAATGCAGTACTCTGATATCTTCTGCTTCCGTTTCAAAGCCGAGCTGAATCATACCGTGAAACTTGGAACCGAGTGTCGATTTCGTGCTGTCGTAAGGTGTGCTAGCATGGCAGGTCTCATTTGTGAGCTTTTTCACTACAGAAAGCTGCACGATATTTGAGAAGAAGACTTTTGGCAGAAAATGCTATCATTTTTGCAGGTGGTGTGAGATCGGCACTCAGTTCCAGAATTTATTCGCCTCTTCATGGAAAATATGGCATTTCTTTTGATTTTCTTTGCAAATAGTTCACAATCTCGGGAATTCCAGCGTTAATATTAATTAGATGCAAAACTTCGAGAGGAAAATTTGAAAGTTTCACAAAAAGTCGATCGAATTTAGCCAAATTCCAAACAGTGACATATTTTTTGCAGCATCAATTACCTCCTCATTCCAAGTGCTTTTCGAAAATGCTGAGACGTTCCGATTAGATGCGTTGACCATTCGCAACGATGGATTTATTAAAAAGAACAACAAACGACTACACGTATCCGCATATAGCGGAGTGCTCGTCCACGCTTCTTTGCTACAACTGCAATAAATGAATGGGCGGTATGGATAGTCTTTGTATAGAATTGATCCTTTCAAGTTTTTTTCTTTTTTTTTTTCAGGATTCGCCGTATAAATGGACGTAAGTGTGTGGTGGCCTTAGGTGGCGAAAAATGTTTTGCAAAAATTTGCGAAGTCGAGTTGAGAAACCTTTCAAGAGGCAATGATCACTGCAACATAAATGCATCAAACAAGATCGAGGCGTGCGAGTAACACATCGAGAATAGAAATCAGGTATTGCGGGAGACGACGGCTCTGTAGGGATCATAACGTGTGTGCAAATGCGGAGATTTGTGAAGAAGTGCTGCTGTGTTCCGCGCGAAAATAGATCAGAACGGGCCCTTCACCATCGCCAACGAGATCGCATAATACATGCACGCCGACCACCCGGCGATTGTTGCCTTTCCCACCCATTTTACCAATCTTTTCCACCTGTGGTGCTTCATCCTTGCAACTCCATACAAGGATATGTGCTTGTGCCTTTTTACTACCTTCAACTACGTTAGCTACTTATCGCTAGGTGTTTATTCGAGAACTATATGCGGAGATATCGCTGCCAAATGTGACGTCCTATTTTTATTTCATTCGGTATATATCGGAGATGCCTGATGATAGATTCGAGTAATGTTTGTGAAGTGGCCGTTCTACGACAACTTTCTGAGATGTTGATGCGGTCTCTTGATTATCGACTGAACGGGAAAGTGATGTGTGAATGTGCGTTGCTGATAATCTGAATGGTTCACCTCTGTGTGCATTTCCAATGCATCATTGTACCATATTTGGAAGCGCAATACAATTTTTTTTTTTCAAAAAGTAGAGAGATAGGTAGTTTTTCAATTCTATGCAATATTTTTGCACAGTGAAGATGAATTCGAATTAAACGATCGTTTGAAACGCCCTAAAAAAAGAGGAACCTAAATCTTTCGTGCTCGCTCGTCTATCGTTTTTGTCGCGTTTCTTTGAATAATCATTTTTTTACAGGCAGAAAAATCCTCACTGCCAAGG
>JAZARR010000061.1:0-146411 GCA_037389465.1 Baylisascaris procyonis
GAAAGCCAATGAGAAGATCAATCATTTGCTCAGGCCACAAGCCGTCGATCTTAAAGAAAGGGGGGAGGGGGGGGGGAAGTACGAATGAGGTGGAAAGGAATGGAGTGAGTGGGGATGGAGAAGCAAAAGTCACCAACATCAATTCTGCTACTGCAACGCTTAAATCTTGTGATTAGCGTTCCTGCAGCCACAGCAGTGGCCAAATTTAGGGGAGAGAACGGTTGAGAGATCGCCACCTCCGCACGACACTACTTTTGCGGCTTCTAACCGCCATTCCCTCTTGCCTCGTACATCCGTTTTGACAGTCTAAAATACAGATGTGAATTGCACTTGACACAGCAGTACCACAGAGATTTTGAACCGAAAATATGAAGCTGCTGCTCATAAAGATCCAAACAATCTATAAAAAGTTTTATCAAAAGTAGAATCAATGGGGCGCCGTTGAACTCTTTCAATAACTTCAATATCCTTTTTCGCAACTGAAGACTAAATTTGAGCACAGTTTTCAAGAACACCAAAACAGTAGGCAGCGAAATACTGCCAATAATTTTTTCGGTAGGAATAATGGAAAATATGAAGGACACAGTTCATAAGTCCAGTAGCTATCTGCTAAACTGTAACAAGTGATTACGCGAGGTAAGGTTGGTGCTCATTTAAAACAGCAAAGACGCAAAGCGATAGGAACGATGAGCCATTTATAGCGATCAAGTGGTTAGACAGTTATAGCCCACTTGTCATGCATTACTTATTTCGATACTTCAGTCATATCTGCAGCCAGCTAAGCCTTCTGAAGAGTTCCCACAATGCAAATAAGTTACATTTTTAAAGCGCAGATTAAGCATGTCCTCGACGACATTTGTGTATGTTTTCAGAGGCTTCTGAAATAATGCAAATAGATGGGAAAAAGTGAAAAACATCACAAGTGAATAAAAGTGATATACTGCATATCTTTCATGGAAAATACAACATATTCTAATTTTCGATTATGAATTTCAGTATCATTCAATTAAGTCAATGTGCTCGCTTGAGAAAACTGTTGTTGCAAAACACGACCATATACATAAGATGGTGCTCATTTCTCTTGTTTTTTTTTTTTGCCTGAATAAATGTGCAATTTAAAAGTGAATTCTCACTATTCCTTAATTTCGACGTCTTTTTTTCACTGAGGTCCCGAACATGTTGCATAGTGCAGCCTTTTTTGAGGATCCAATGCTAGCGTTGTGATGAAAAATCGAATGCCAATATGTTTGAACGAACTAATAAGCGTCACTTAAAATCACTGTCATCCGAAAACAACACTTGAAAGGGACTGTTCAAATAAAGAGCGCTTCATGTGTGTATGTGGGGAGGGGCTGGGAGGAGGTGGAGGAGGATGAGGGAAGGGCAAATTTGACAAAATTTGTCACGGCTCTTCCATTTAGAATGTCAGGCGACTGCTAGGTTATTATGAAATATCACTGAAGCAATTGTCCACTTTTGGCATATAGCTTGTGATTCACGGGGAAAGCCGAGTTTTTTCGGTGATGCGAATATCGGAAACGAGAAGGAGAAGAGCGAGTTCCCTTCTTGCAGGCAATCAAACAGAACCGTATGAATCTACGAAGGTGGTGCCCGAATATCCAGCCATGATTGCACTTCCATTTTCAGTCGTTTTTTGTAAAATTTTGTTCAATAGCAAGCAACGATGATGCTGGATCTATCTTCTATATGGATGGGTGTACGCTTACAAATGCGTTCGCTTGTGCGCTGCTTTCAGATTGATACTTTTTATCGTCATTCGAACTCTTCCAGTTCGATTTCCCATTCTCGCAAAGGTACAGGTTCCTTCGACTATAGGGAGAAGGTTGAATTCGCTTTGCGTGTTTGTGTATCAGTGAGTGTGTGTTTGTATGTTTGTTTGTGTGACTGTCTCTTTCGTTCGCCCGAGTTCCAGTAACTGTGTCTTATTAAATCACAAGAAGTAAAGCCTAGGTACTGACCAGATCTCCTTTCTAAAACGAGTATTTTGAAAATACAAATCTGCGACCACCGTGATGTTGAAAGGGGCGAATCGTATGGGCGTAATGACCATTTGTTATACCATTGTGATCTTATTCGTCAGTTGTATGAGCCTAAAACCAAACAGAAGCGTTCCCACAAAGGCCATTTTTCTTCTTTCAGTTCTGCTTTTGGGCGTAGATGAGAAGGAAGCAAATATGTAGAACCACCTACACATCGAGTGGTATTGGGGAGCGGGATTCCCAGGCTAACATTGAGGGAAGAGAACTGCTAGCCAAACAGGTTAGCTGCTGAGTGTGTGAATTTGTATGTGAAGGATTCTGGCACTTGAAGAAAAAACAAATAGGATCATTATCTGAACTTTTCCACTTAAAAGTTGGTAATCTATAAGAACGAATGCAGAAACGTTAAATTTTCAGTCCCAAAGACAACGGCCTTGTCTTTACTCCCTCCTTTCCGGTTATAGTAGTGATGTGCAGTACTAGTTTGTAGGTCCTGATACCGAACTGACTTTATTGATTTTCAATTTGTCTATTGCATCATATCTCATGAATAAAGCTTTCCATCTGATCGCGACTAACGCAGCCTTCGAGCAAGAAAAGAAAAGAGAAGGACGCCGCGTGCGAGCAATTCCATGTTGGCCGCCGCTCATGGAAAAGTGAACCAGATGGCATCATTTGCGCTTTCATAATTAAAAGCCCTGTACGCTTCCAACGCTGCGCCTGCTCCCGTTTGTCTCTGCAGCTAAGCACACAACGCTTCTGTTTAGCATTGTCCTTTTTTTATCGCTCAACTCGGAAATTCGTTTCATTCTCAACTATATAAGTGATCTCGGCTATCAATCTATTTGGAAATCTGCTAAGCATATATTGCAAAGCATTGAAAATCCTACAAAAAAAAACTCTCCCCATCAATAATCTTCAATAGTTCGAGGAAGTTAAATAAATTGCTGCCGTGAAAACCATCGCCAATGAATTTCTCCACTCTTTCATCATGAAACGCTCAGAAATAACCTCTTTTCTCACCGAATCATATTTTAGCGAATTTCCTCTTTAGAATCTCTAAAAAAAATTTTTTTTTTTTGGATGGACTATGTGATGAATGCGTTGAGCGCAATCTCCTTGTTATTGGAATGTAAGCTTCAGCCGCATGAAGAAAGCAAAACAGATTTCTCATAATTTCTTTTGAGACGAAACAAAAATTTCGTTGATTGTTTCCCGAACCCATTGTTTTTATACGATGATTTATGAACTGTCTCAAATATTACTCTGTAGAGCTGTGGAGAAAATAATTGCAAAATGTCATTCTTCGCTCTTTTTTTCATAATCGATAAATGTTTCGAACAACTACGTCTACTCACTCCTAACTTTGTTTCGTTCTCAGTTTTAGTCAGAGATTCGATCTCTTTCACGGTAATATTACTTTGCGCCCCCGTCCATGATGCTTTCGTTTCTTCTGATGAATTCACCGGAATTCACTAGTTCTCATAGTGCTGACCAGTAGTGAAAACTGTCCTTCACTTTAAAATCCACGAACCTGTTTGAGGCCTGCATCGTCCTGCAAGTGTTAAATATTTATGTTTAATACTACTTTGTACTGTTTATAGGCTGACTAATTAGTACATCTTCAATTTCATCATATAGCATGAGACTCTTGTTCGCGAACTATTCGCACCGTGCGATTAACTTAGCTGCTCTTATCTGAACTTTGTTGACCCTTTCCGGAGAACAAACTTCCCTTCTTGCTTTTCTCTTTCTCAGTTTCAATTGTCGAACTACAGCATCTTTCCCGGCTAACTGAATAAAGATCAGAAGCGCACATTAGCGGTGAAATTAGACTACGGTGTGTGCTTGCCAGCCTTCCGCAACAAAACTATTATGCAGATACGTCGTAGGTTGTTAAACGTGCAGTAACGATCTCAGTAATTTGATTCATCAACATTTAATACTTATTCGATTATACTGTAGAGCAAAATCGACAGATGCCTACTGCTCTGCCCACCACGGAAGCAAATGGAAAGAGCGGCTGCCAAATGTTGTTCACCTGAAGAAGCTGAGCGGTGGGGCCTTCTATTTGTTCTCATTATGGAAGTAGGTGAGTATTCGTTGAGACACTTAACGGGCTGTGATTTCCGGCCCAGCGAAAAGTGCTCTGCGCTTTAATCGCAGAAAAAAAACTCGTAGCTGTTCCTGAGCACTCTGAGAGCCACTTGCTTCAAGCACGCTCGAGTGAATGAAGCAAGCAGTCACTTATGAAAGCGTTGAGTGCGGCGTTAAGCGCAGCAACGCTAAAATGCGCCATGAAAGGCGCGTTGCTGACTGAAAAGTTGACGACGAAGCATAAAGCAATGCTAGAGACATCAAAGAAGCAAATTGCATCGAAATACCACATCTGGCTGAGGGAGCGCATGTACCTCAACAAGAGCTAAGCTCGTCTAGATCGATCGTTGCAAATTCCAGCCAGTAGACACTTTTATGGGCATTGAATCCGGAGAGTTAGCTACGCTCACGCGCTTATAGTCGAACGTTTTGTGCATAGAGAAGCAGACATGAGACGATGGATAAGCGAAACAACCGAAGAAAAGAAAATCAGATGGATGCAGAAATGCACGGATGGGAAAGTGTCTTAAGGAAATTTCACAAGGAAAACGAGCACAAGAGAAGCACATGAAAAGTGTCAAACGCGACAAGCATAGACGAGGATAACCGTGAGAGTAATTTCGGAGAGCTAGCAGAGCGGAAAGTAAGCAACGCATGCCCCCCAGCTGACGTGATCGAATAGAGGGAAGAGACGCCTAAAAGGATGTCGGTGGAAAGCGAGGCTCGTTCGAGGCTACGACTAGATAGTCGTGCAGCAGTGGGTGGTTATCGCACGCTGCCCACAGCGGCAAGCATGCACGCTTGTTGACCCATGTTTGATCGTGAGTCTCCGCTCCGGCTACTACCACTACTAAACTCTACATTACAGCGCACTCCGACCTTGGCTGCTATCCGTCACACATCCTTCCGCCCAGCGTCTAGGAGCCTTCAACTGACGTCGTTTGTGATTCTCTAACGGAATCGTATTTGAGGCGTATACGTCGTTTACGCATTCCAAATCCTGCTATTGAGGAGCACCACCATTAGGCTGTTCATTGCTCGCTCTGCTCTGTAAGGCGGTATTTCTCATTCTTATCCTATTTTCATCGGGATTTGCATTTTTCTTGGAACATTCACGAGTAATCATAACGACACTAGCCGCGCTGAACGCATCACGTACTGCAATTGCAGCCGGGTGCTCGTACCGGAACGTAATTTGCTGTACTGCTGATGTTCGACGTCATCAAAGAGGTCTGCCTTTATGATTCCTTCAAGACGAAAATCTTTTGTTATGTGTGCTGAAATAGGGAAAATCGATAATCGTTACCTGTTTGAAACGTTACTAAAAGCATTTGTTAATGTGTGAAGAGAGAAGGGGAGAATGGAGGTATACGCGAGGCCATTTAAGAGTCGTTCAGGAGCACTTCGCAGTGTTTCGGCATATTCCCACGGTAGTAGACTAAGCAGCGTTTTGTTTTGCTGCAACTGGGCATTTGTTCGATACCGTGCTTATAATGGGCTCATCGACCGTAAGCAGAAAAAACAAGCAGCCGCGTTTAGGATATCCGGTTCCAAATACAGTGCAGCCCAAAATCAGCAGTAGATAGTGCCAAAATAGAGAACATTTCGGAGAGATGAGAGCCTACATCGCTTCGTATTTTTTTGCCCTGCAGCAGCCTGCCTGCCTTCCTTTTTCCTTCTTGAGTCACTGTGGCAATGATTCATTGAAGCAGTAAGATGCGAGATTGCTGTTAAATAAGCATTGCGCATTTGCAGCAAAGTACTAAAATAAAAAAAGCAAAAATGACTGCGATAAATGCCTTTCATATATGTTAGTCGATAACAGCAAGCAGCACTCTAATGCACTTAGCGTGCTATAGCACCTTTGATCCATTCTGACCACATCCTGTAATTCGAAACGCATTATGTGTTCGAGATTAGACGGTGTAGCACCTTGTCCGTCAATTCTTGACATAGTGGTTGAAGTTAATGTAATTTACTGTGGTACTCCTAATATGCGTTCCTCTCATTTGGGCGCAGCTCAGAGCCTACCTTCTCTGCCCCTTTCCCTTCTCCTCTACCTGTGGATCTGAAAAAAAGTAAGCCGCTCGTTGAACTTTGTAAGATCTGGGTTCACATTATAAGAACTACTGAGCATTAATTGCTTGTAGCAGACTGAATTTCCTTCAGGCCGAGTCACGCTTGAAAGAATGTTCGGTACTACCAATCCAGATGCGACTTTCCACGGGTGCTTAGAAAGAGATCGTCAGGTTCATAGAAAATGCTCATCAGTGTGATATTTAGAAAGCCGCATGACGCATGGCAGGTAACGAAGAATGTCTGAAAACTCAAAAACCTCAGCCACATCCGAGCGTATGCAACCCTTCCCTTACATCGAAGGAAAAAAAGGCAATGGGCATATTACATGTGAAGCATGGATAGACATCTAAAAACGACCTTCATTTGGCCGTCAGCATGGCGAAACCGTGGAGGGCGGAAACATAACAATGAGGGCTCTAACCTTATAGCGAACCTGAAGGACAGCAGCCAAATCCTTCCTCAACTTGGAGGACCATATTGCTTTGCCAGGCGTTGCTCTACACCCTACACAGGGATGGTCTAGTGAAGGATTACAGTTTGGATGTGTTTTCTGATAACTTCCAATCTATTATACGTAAGCTTGCCAAAGCTCATAGCGTTCGTAATTACGAGCGCCTTGGTCTGATTGCTCTCTATGGGTCCAGCTGTCATTAGGTCTAAGTTTCCATTAATTTTAGGTCTAAAATTCTTGGCGCTTTGCTTTCTTGACATAACTTGAATGTGGATTCCTCAAAGACCAAACCCGTTTTGTGGAGGGTCATGGAGTGTAGCAATTTTTGGCAACAACCACCTAACCCACACTAACGACTGGATTTCTTTAGAGATGCTTGAACATGTCCGTGGTTGTTTTCGTCTATTTCAGTGTATAAAAAAAAACGAATTGTTGTTGCCATCAGAAGGAAATGATTTCCAATATAACTGGCAACTGATGCGCAATTCGCCATTCCTCTGTGACTGTTGGTGATTTTAGTGTTCCATATTGCTCAGATGAAAGTCGCGCGAGCTCGAAGTTTTCGAAAATCATAGCAAACAATGGTCTTCTCAGCTTTATCAATCAGTCTACATGTGAGGATATCGTGTTGGACCTGTTGCTAGACAAAGAAATATCCATATCATTGCAAAACGGTTGCCAAATTTTAGTCCAGGTGATTGTGAAGTTATTGGTTTCAACATTGCTATACTACTCGCTTCTAATTAATCTCGTCCCATGACCATCCTGACTGGCTTCGTGCAAAGGCCATGCTGCTACAGGTAAAATAGAATGCCATATTTCAAACCTACCACAGCATGGAGGAACTATGTGGCATAATTATAGTCATCGTCAGTAATGTGGTGAGCATATCTATGCTCTTATAGAGGCATTACTGTAGGCATAGCGCTGTATCTAGTAATCTCTAGCGCCTACAGCAAAGCGATACTTCCTTTCAAGAAACAAGAAAAAAACCTGGAGCGAGAACTGAACTGGTCCTCTAAAGTGCTGACACGGCTACCACAAACGGCGTAACAATTTACGCAAAAAATGTGAAATGAACTGATTTGTTTTGGAACATTGCTGTTCATTTTTGGAATGTTTGAATGGAGAAATTAAGAATCACCACAACATGGAGTGTTAAATGCTTCTGCGGACAAACTTGTCATTAGTGACCATTAAAATTTCAATATTCTGCATGTTTCTTCGAGAAAGCGTTCAAAAGAGACGACAGAATCGTCTGCTTTCCTTATGCGAAGTGATACTACTCCACTGTAAGCATAGTTAATTACCAGTTCGTTGAAAACGTCATTCTGCAACTTTCTAATAGCGTCTCCAAGAAGCCGTTGCCTAATCTTGTGAAAAGTTTTGCAAAAACATGATTAGTTTGGCCACTAATCTATTTTTTAAAGCATAAACAAGTATCCGGCTAGCTTTTTCAGGCTTGGAAATTATAAATTTAATGTTTTTCCAGAGAAACCTCTTCATGGTAATATTTGCGACTTTCTTCCGGCAAAGCTGATGTGCCCTCTCTTCAGAGCATTTGAATTCCTGTTCAGAAATGCGATTCTTGCATGTTTTGAATTGAATGGCAATTCAGATGATAAGCGGCTCTGTAGCTTGCGTGATAGAGCGAACAAGTCTTAATTTCTGTCTTCACTGTATGTCTACTGTGAAAGATTTGTGAAGCGAATCAGTGTAATGAAGTGTACGCAGACTTTGTCAACGAATCTTGAACAATCAGTCATAAGAAATTATTTCATCATGTTAAGACGTATGACAGCTAAGAAAAGCACCAGGTAGCGAAGAGATTTATTACTGGTCGGGCCTTCGAAGTTTTAAAAAAAACCTTTCTGAGGCGCGCGAAGTTGTCATTGGCATGGTGCAAGTGAACTTCCTATGAGGGCTTTTATTCATACTTTACGTGAATCACTTCTGGCATGCTTTACAGTTGGTGTATGTTTTTTGGGAATGACACGCCAAATTTATAGAATATTTTGGAAATTCACGATTGATTAGCGTGAACTGCGCACCGACTTACTAATCTTAGAGGATTGGTGTTGTGTCTGACAACTAGATGTATGTGCTGTTGAAAAGTATCATGTGCTGCACGTCAATTCTTTGCGTGATTATCCCCTTAACCTTGTCATGCCGATATATAATTGGAAGACTTTACCCACGATTTGGCTATTTATAAATGTTCGGCTCTAAGTTGACGCCAGCAGTGGTTGAAGATTCCTCAAAGGATTTCGAATGCAGTTGACTCTCTCTCACGTTCCTTTCAACATAGATGCACGGAACATTACCGCTAGGCTTTTGCAACGTAGTGCGACCGATCGTCGAGTACTGCACTCCCATCCAGTCCACATATAATGCTACGGATATTTAGCTTATCGAAAGGTACAACTGCTGTTAACGGAAATAGCATTCCCCAATAAATTTCGGGATTCTTTCCTATTCTCTTATAAGCAGAAGATCGAGATATGTGGCCTTGAGTTGGTTCGGAATATATGAATGAAATTCCTGTACACGTTCTCTTTTAGATTTGAAAGAGTCCAGTTCCGGGCATTCCACTAGACAGTACTTTCCTCACACCCCCTTCACATCTCATTTTAAGGGATAATTCTTGCAGTTGGATAGATATGTGGAGGGAATAGGTGGGGGGGGGGGGGAGAGGGGCGGGTGAGATGACGAAGTTTTCTTGACTCGTTCTCCTGCAAAGTTGCCAGTGCGTGGAAGTATTACCTGAGGAAATCATTGAGGCAGAAGATCTCTCAATATTCGTCCATAGTTTATTCATCAATTGGGGCCCATAAAATTTCCTAATTCACTTGCCATGACTGAGGTGTTTTCTGTGAATAAGCTGATTGCGTTGTCGTTTCATTAGTTACTATGTTTTGTCGAACTACGCTGTATTTTGTTTACGTTTATCGATCTCCCTCTACCGTTGTCGATCTAATATCTCGCAATTTCTTTTCTTCCTGTCGGTTTACGTAATAATTATGTCTCGCTTTCTTCGCTGCACTACTGAATGCATTCACTTCCCGAATCATTCATTTATGCAACATATTATTGTTGCTTCAAGAAATAAAAAAGATAATTGCAGGTATTGGGCGAAATCAACAACAAGTTGAACGCAGTTAATGATGAGCTCAATGCGAGAATGAGCAGCGGGGCGCAAAACAGTATGTTTTTCATTTTCTTTTAGCTGCTTCTTGCTCAGTTAAGAAGGCAACATGTGAGATTACAATGATCTTATCAACTCGATCGCTGGTGGCTAAAATTTGTTGGTGGCATAAATTCCATCGCTTCAAAGTCCGATCAACGAATAGTGGATAAACAAATTTTTGTAGTAGAAGTTGCTTGGTCGCCGCAGTTCTAAATCTGTCACCTATAGCTCGTAAGGTAGAGCTTTTCGTGATATGGCGATGAACGCTACCATCGTATCCGCTATCGCGATGTGCTTAGCAGCAGTAGCTTTGAAAATATTATTACAAAGGGGTGATTACATCGCCACTGTTGGGCAGTTCGACCGTCAGAATGCCTATGAGGAAAATCAAATTTGAAATATTGTGCCTTTCTGTTTCTTATTACATTTTCTTTTGATCGGCCCTATGAAGCAGATGCTGATGCTCGTCCATATAGATCACCCAAAAGTTCTACCTGTGCATTTATCTTTCGCACACGTGGAAGTTCGTTAATCAGTATTCTTTCTTTCACTTTTTATTAACTCATTTTCTTAGTGTTCAGTATTCAGCGACAGTAGTGCTCTTTCCACGCTAATTGTTGTAAAGTCATTGCACGGTGTACTTAGAAGTCAGAGAGTAGAAATTCCTAGATTTGTGCTGCTTCTTCCGTAAGGGAAGAGAAGGACGATGTAATGTGCTCAAAATTTTTCGAACTGCAGAATGGACTTAACTTAATCCTAGTTGTGTGCAATACATTACCGCCGGGTGGGCCCATAGCACGGCATACATTTCGGAGTTCTGCCAGCGGTCGGACAAGCGACGTAGCTGGGCTGTCTCCCAAAAGCATCCGTCCATTCCATGTACTCTTATAATCCGTTTTCTCATTGCTGCTTTCTCCGCAATGGATGTTGACCACTGTAAACCAACGGTAGTCGTAAATGAAAATGTAACAAATTTTTGTGGTACACTAATGATATAATACGTCCCACTCTTTTCATTTGTCGCTTCCTGAATGCACAATTTTCTTGAATGCTGACGCATTAAGAGAGTTTAATACCACCATGCGACAAAATTATGTTGTATTACGAGTGAAGGTTTGCTTCACTCTTTACACTCATATCCGGATATCTGCCGTTCTTTGAACGATGCGATGAGATCCAGTGTAATTAAACTGCTAAGATAACTGTGCTTACAGGGATCCATAGTTCTGAATTTTAGGGATTAGAAATTAGTTTACATCACAAAGCTGTTATTGATCAACACTTCAGTAACAGTGAAAGCTCTACTAATGATGCATATGTTGGAGGCGAACAGTTTTTTTAGTGCCTTTAATGCAGTTTAAACCTGTTACGTAAGCGCATCTAGTTAATGTGCGCATACCTTCATTTATACTCAACTCGACAGCTTGCGTCGAACGAAATTTCATCCCTTCTAGTTTCAGGGATAGCGTGATCCCTGAAAAAGCTTCAGGGATCACACTATCCTGATGACGTCATATATCCCTTAAATGAGCACTTCCAACACCTTCAGCTTAATCTGTGCAATTTTTTTTTTGGCAAATTGAACTTTATTCACATGAAAAATTGGTTACTCAATGAATAGAAAAAAAAAACTCGTTTAGATCGATAGCTGTTTTTTTGCAATTTTAACCTCATTGCTTTTGGATATTCGCATAGCTGTTCATAACGTTTCATATCTGAGTTAGTGTGAACCAAAAGCTCCCAGTTATTTAGCTCTGTGATCGTTCCTATGTGATAATGATGTAGGGGTATTTGACAAGATTTCCCATCTCTTTGTTCCGTTCTTCTTAATAGTTTTCATCAACATTACAATGTGGATGTTCAAATATTTATGCGCTTAAACATTCACGCTAAGCAGAGCTAATTTCTTAGCATATTTTGATTTATTAGAAGCAGTGCACGAAGAATGAAGAACCGATGCGCAGTTCAATTTACCTTCTAATCAAAGTGCCAATTAGGCTCTTTAAAGATGAATGAATTCCGAATTCAGTGCAAAAAAAAAAGATACGACCTCAGAACCATAAAGAGAGTCATCACTCGTCGTATCGAATTGCAGCCGAGTGGAATGTCAAGTTGGTTAACGCATACGTGATACGCTTCAGTTATGGCTCTGAGGAATTTTGCCTATGTTTCGCGCAGGAAATTCATGTACTATGAGACTCGAGTCTTTGCTCAATAAACAGAGCCTTTTTGTTGAAGATGCTTGCATCCATCAAAGGATAGAAATGAGGTTACGTAGGTGAAGACTCAAGACTTTCCGATTGCTGTTGCTCTTTAGAAGTTCGAGTGCAACTACCAACTACCAGATGATTGAACTCAGCAAACAAATAATCCACGTATAGCTGCAGTTGTATGTGCACCGTACAACCGTTGGATTTTTGGGAGAATTTAGATCTCGCCACGGCCTGTTGCGATGCACCAGCATGATATCATATATTCTGCTCTGATACCATATTCTGCGTCGCCAATCGCAAGTTAACTGATCTTGACTTGCAAACTGCCAACTACTTCTACATAAATGTGACCTACCAAGCAGCGTACTATTATTCGCCACAAGAATAAGGCAGCTCTGAATTGGCACCAACAAAATCGCAGTCTGTAGCTTCTGACAAAAGTGAGGTGTCGGACAGTCTGTCAAGAAACCGAATTTCGAATTTCCCGAGATCAATTTCCAGAAGGGCGCCTGAATACGCCGATCAGTTCTGTCATCTGGGATTAATAATATTCCAAGAAAGCTTGGTAGGTGTTGCCCACAGAAGAGCGAAACTTGCAGATGTGTTCAGTTTGCGTCGGCCAATATTACCGCCTGATAGAATGAGAATCGAAGAAACCCAACGCAGTAGAAAGGAAATTTGATTTCTAAGCAGGATTCTCACGTATAGTATGGAGTAGTGGACCAATGGAAATCTTTGTGCAGTAGTCAATCAGAGCGGCGAAGCTACGGTAGAGTTATGGAAACAGCTCGAAAGGAGCATGTTCGAGAGACTTCAGCTACTAGAGTACATCTCGCAGGAGAAGGTTTAGAAGTGCGGCAGCAGAAGAAGACGAAGATAAGAAGAAAGGGTGTCGTCAAAAAGAGAACTTTCAAAGCAGAGCGATGGAAAATATCATCAGCCGAAGAAAGAGTTATTCCGCAGCGTAATCAGCACAACTTGACTGGCTCGCAGTGAACTTTACAAGTAGATGAGCCAGGGTGTGATAAAGAACAATGCGTGAGGTTGCTATGTAATCGCAATATGTATGTTATTCATTAACTGCAACGAAGGGTGAAATCTTCTACACTCCATATAAACAAAAAGCATAAGGAGTTTGTGAAGCTTGAAGTCAATATTTCAAGCACCTGCGGACTTCATGAGTAATGACTCACTTCCAGGTGGAAGTAGAAGCACTGTTTCGAAATTAATTCGATCATGCTGACTTTTCCTTCAAGTTTTACCCATCAACCAGAAATTTTTGATGAAAGTATATGACTGCTGCAGATCATTAAATTGAAGGCAGTGCACATAGCAAAATTTTGTTTTGCTGGGAACGGCGTTCATGAAGAGAGAAAGTCTTTTTTTTTCAATTCAAGACGAATTTAATAAGCGCTAATTCATAAAGGTACGAGGGAAAAGAACAGAAGAGTGCGCTGCCTAAACATAAGAGTTTCTCTATTCAATGCTTCCCTTACAGCTCGTTGTGGATCAAGCCCAAATAATCCCCAGTTCAACTGCAGAGTGGTGCTTCTATTAAGAAATAACTCATATGTCAGAAAAACGTTGGATAACTTTGCCGCTCTGAAAAATCTAATTCTATAGGCATTTCTAAGAGTTTAATAAAAAATTTTTTGACTGAAGGAATCCCCACCTAAATCAACTGTGAAGAACAATATGGACTATGAGAGAAGGTAGAAATTGCTGTAAGGTGGTTACCAAGCAAGTTAGCGATTCCTAAAGGCGATCCAACTGTGCAACTGCGATAGCGTTCTTTCGTAGGGTCGAGCAACATGCACAAAGATCACGCGAAGTTGTTATGCAGTAGTATCGGAATATACTCGCAACACACTTGAAAATGGTCGCACTACGGTTAGGGCGCACAGACTGAAACACAACGGTACGCTACCGTAAATGCCTCCCATGCCACCTCTTCATAATGCAGACATTTGCGCCACAAACAAAAAAACTTGTGTCCTCACGTATTTTGACCACGCTTTATTCCACTTTTATATAATCTCGAAACATATAATTCTTCATTGATGTTAGCCGTTTTTTTTTTTTCAGATATGTCTGCAGTCGGCAATGGTAATACGGCGAGCGCAGCGTTGAACTCAGCGCACCAGGCGCAATACTGCGGACCATATAAGCTAGAGAAAACGCTCGGCAAAGGTCAAACGGGTACGCTTTATCGCAATCAGCATTACTATTCCTCAGAAATGATAAAAGTATATCCATTTTTTAAGTTAGCATTTCTTTCTCGGTTATTTCGACTTGTAGAAAACTTTCTGCTTTATGCGAACGGCAAGGTTTTTTTCTTTGCATATCACCGCAATAAATCAGGCAGATTTGCATAAGAAGAACCTGTGTTCTTCAATGGCGCTACTTGATCTAAATCATGTCAAAGTTGTTGACTTGTTACGATGATAGGATAAACAACCCAATTTTGGAATGATGCGACAAATTTCAAAGCTTGTAACTTTTACTACGATAAATAAGTGCTTATGAAGGGCACTGATTACCGGATAGGGAAAGTAGCGTTCTGTTAATGTGGTCAGTCAGCACCCCTATTCATTCATGGAACACCGCCTTGTAGACGAATTTAAACGCACTTTCTTTTCGTTCACTCCTTTCTTTTCGAGTTAGATGAAGCGACTCTGTGAAATTAGCCAATCTTAAATTTTTTATGACTTTCGTGAAAACATTAATAAGAATACTGATATTTTCTTTGACCTCACAATAAGAGAGCCGCTTCTAAACTCACTATTGGAGCACGATTGTATGATAAGCTGATTGTGCGCATGACAACCTCGACAAGCAAGTCTTTTTGATGTACTAGTGCGCTACAGCTTACTAGAGCATCGGATGGATGCCGCATGACGATCACTTGACTGCTTGGGAAAATGGTGCGTTGCCATGTGGGAATTGCAATATTTTGGCGGCATTAAGCCAGAGAGCAGCACCGAACACTCGAAGGTTCGATTGCGCCCTTTGGCTCTATCGATTACGAAGCGAACCACGCACATATAATACACACGCACACACGTTTGACACTGGACGCTTCCTCGCCATATAGATAGATATTCGGCTTGGGATACGTCAATTTTGCTGCGACATCTACATCATCATCACAACATGACGACTTCATCACAAATGTTGGCAGACGCTCATCATCTATAGCTTGCACCACACACCTAAAAACATGCTAATTGCCCCTAAGAAGCGCTCCATAAGTATTTGTTCACACTTTTGCCTCATTGGTTCCTTTCTCATGGCCGCAAATGTTGCTTGAAAAAAGCCTTTAGGCGTCAAAGAGTTATTCTATCGAAGCGCAGATCCAAGTTTTTAGATATCAAGAGATGTTCGCATCTGAAGTCGTTAATTGTGATAGAAATGTTTCGCTTTAGTTTGATATCATTTTATAGGCACCTTACAAGACATTTTTTTCTTTCAAAAGATTCGTTGTTAATAGTTCAGACTGTAAAGCGCATAAATTGAGGCCCTGCTCAGCAGTAAGAGTTAAACACGAGGAACGCATACGTAATTAATGAAACCAATAATTCGTCATCTATCGAAGTTGAGAAGACAAAGAAGAGTCTGATCATGAAATCAAACGATACTGCATTTGTGCTTCATTGTTATTGTACGTTCAGACCGATTGAACATACACAACATATACAGACAGACAGACAGTCACGGCGACTTGCTTGTTGGAAGAGATTCCTTTTGGGCGATATGAAAAACGTTGCCAGTCACATATATCCAGCACGTGGTTCTCTTCTGCTTCAAAAAACAACAACTGTCACTCAAACAGTGACACTTCGTAAAACGTAGCAAATTTGGAGGCTATGATAACTTAGTGAGCCTACGCGCCATTATAAGCGTTCTTCTGGTTCTTATATGAACTATCCTTCCTCATACTTACCTCAAGTAGCACATTGCACTTATTTATTGCATTCATTTTCTAAGCGGCCATTAGCTATAAGTACTAATTTTATTATAAATGAGAAAGTCACAAGAGCAGCCACAAGGTAGTTGCGATCTGATTGAAGCACAAAACGTCGTACGAGTGGCCGAGTGATAAAATGATAAACAAATTGATAAGAAATCGGGGCGAGGAGAGCTCACAAGCAGAATGTTTTCTTCCGTGTGATCTTATCAACGTACATTTCCCCGTGAAAGTGGGAAAATATAATTTATTAAGAGATGATTTCAAAATATGATGCATGAAAATGTGAAGAACCGAAATTGAACAAGAATGCAAAACAGGAAACAAGAAACATGCAAAACAACGAACCTAAACTGTTCAGAAAGCAAAGCATAGTGTTTGCTAGCACGTCATTGTGACTTTAAGCGAACTCTTTTTTACCAACATATGCTCGGAAAGCATCCCAATTCTTTTACAATCCTCGAATCTATAACAAAACTTTTGAGGTTTTCTATTTGCAATTTCCAGGTCTCGTAAAAACGGGAACGCACTGTATAACAGGTCGGAAAGTGGCGATTAAAATCGTTAATAAGGAGAAGCTGAGCGAATCCGTCTTGCAAAAGGTACGCGTGCAAAGTTTATTATATCGCTTACAGCATCTCATTACCACCTGTGCAAATAGTTCTAGCTGCAAGCTAAATTCAAGCATTTTGTGAGAAATTAGTGTCGAATATTCTTTATCACACACAAGTTATACTGAAAACGTTTGTAGCCGGTGAGCAGGCCTTCTTGGTCCTTGAAGTTGTACGTTTTTAAATCCATGATCGATATAGCAGAAGTTGTTATGACTTCTGCCTTCACCCACATTTCACATGCATATTTTGCTAAGTTCAGATTCTCTTCAGCACCTGTGACTCATCAGCAGCTTTTTCTTCGGCTAAAATTTCTTGTATCTTTCGAGACTTCAAGAGTCTCTTTGCGAGGAAAACGTTGTAATCGCTTAAGAAAAAGACCAAAGTGACACTTTTTGTTTGATCTCAGTGTAGAAAACCAAAAGAGCGATTGTGCGAGTCGTGCGCTCACACACATAAGCGGGGAACAATCATCGCAGTAATTTGCTTTGCAGATGCTTATTGCCACAAAACGTAAAACGAAAAATTCAGAATTAGTGCACTTTTTCCTCCTTCAATATTTCAAAGATCCACGTTCTACAAGCCATGTTCGCTTTGCGCGTTATGGAATATTTTAAGCACAATTCTGTTCATGTAGTTGATCTCCGAGAGATGCTTGAAGGACGGAATGCTGCAAAGGTTCTTAGCTTTGTTTCCTTATCGTTTACACTGAGCGTTTCCGGCATCGTTAACAAACCCGCCGGCACATTACCTACTGATAAAAACCTTTATATTCGTGCAGTACTCAGTGGCATATTGCTGCTGCAACTTGTATGCTAATCATTCCATCCGAAAGTAATTGGTGTGGGCAGTGTGGCAAAAAGTCTGCGATTTTTAGGCGAAAATTCAGCGACTTTTTCAGCCTTTTATGCTTCAATTCTTATCTGAGACGAAAACGCAGCTAAAAATCCCTACCGATTAAGTATTTCTTAGCGCCGAACACTGTATGCTCTTCTAAATTTCTAAATATCCCTTTGTTCGAAGGGATATTCCATTGTTCTTGAGGATTTTACTGGTGCAAACCTTGGGATAAAATTATGGGGATATCACAGTGTCAGAGAGATGTTTTATATGATTGGTTTTCACATTCTCATGGAACAAATCCGTGTTCTCAGTGCTTCGCAACAATCAATGATGCATAACTCATTTGAGTGAGAGTGGCATACACAGTCGCCTCTGCAACCTCATGCAATTAGGGAATCAAGATGCGATCTCACTGCACTCCCGTCCCCCCCCCCTCCTCCCCCCCTCCCTTCCTTAAGCCAAATCAGCATTACCTCCTGCGACAACGGAAGACGAATGCCTTGACAAACACACATAGTACCCTCGACTTTAACGCCTGTCATTCACAAAGCATCCGCTTGCCTCTCATTGAAGAGCTATTTCATAGTTTGTCCTCTGAGCGCGGTTTTGTTTAATAGTGCTGCTTTCTTTTATTTCTGCTTACTTTTACGAATAAGCTAAGGGAAAAAACCAAATTTCCTGATTGATACGCTGCCGCTGAGGTCTTTATTGTTGAAGGGTGGTTTAGAGTGCCGGCTGAAAAGGGGATTGGTGGAATTATTGGGAGACTATTGTTTGTTCATATGCTTAGAGGAAGATGCGCCACTGTTTGTAGGAGAGCTTTTTGAAGAGCTATTACTACTTCTTTGAAATGTTATTGTTTGAACATTATAGTCTTTTTTCGTCTCTGTTTCGTAGTACTTGGACTTCGTCGCTGTTGTTAAGAAGAAGTAATGATGAGGATCCCTTGCAATGCTAATGAATCTAAGCAAATTTGCCTTCCTCATGGCTGCCCATGTTCTCCTTCTTTCCACCTCCTTCTTCATGCTGGGCAAATGAGTTAACGCCAGTTCCGTAGCAGTTTCGCCATTGTAAAGCAAATATGTTAGGAAACACAGAGTATTGGTATGTGCAAAGCCATTAAGTAAAAAAGGAAGCGTAATTCGTACTCAAGCTGCTAATTGCTGTTAGCGTATGCGATAAATAATTACGTATGAGGAATACGTCCATCAAATAATGATCTACTTTCGCGCTGATGAGAGACATCCAGGCATTCCACTGTACAGAGGGAGCAGCATGACGTTGGCCGTGATGATGCAGAGCAGTAAGCGCCCGGAAAGGAAGTGTCAGTATTATTAAACCGTGGTGCGTCTGTGCCCTAAATGCTTTCGTTTTTCGAACGGACAACATACAAAACTAAAAGTTTCAACTTGGGAACGTGGAAATGCAATACGTAACGAAAAATTGTTTTATTGTAACACATGTTCTTCTTATCTACTGCGCTTATTCGGCAACTAGCAAGGGAAAGTGAGACAGCAACATTTTCACTACTTGCCTAACAGTTACTACAATTCTGCTGCAACGATTGCATAGCAGTACAAATGTCCATCAAAAATTCTTTTCTAGCCAGCAAATTTGAATCAGTTTTGCCGTTCTTTTCATAAAGATGTACTTTACTCAACTTGCCAAGCAATAATGAAAAAAGAGCAGTAAGCAGGTGCTGAATTGACTAATTTCCTCATCAACGAAATGAACTACCAGTGAGACGTTTCACCTTACTATCACCCCGTAATTCTTCCAATGATCTTCACATCTACTTTCTCATTTTCGTACACCGCGATTATAAACCAGTGTCGCATATTTTGGTTCCTTGTTACAGTATCTGGAAGGAAGCTTCAGAAGCTCTGCATATTTCTCGTATTGTAATTTACTCTCCGTAAGCGCTTAGCTGCTGAATTTGCGCATGTCCATCCAAGAAATATTCCCTTCACAGCCACTACTCGTGAGGAAAGAGCCATTATATGCGTACTGAATGTATTAACATCGAGCAGTTGATGTTTGAGTAATACCGTTTGTTGCGAAACTCCACAGTTAGATCTGTTAGCCGATTCTTCTATGTTGTTCAGGCATAGGTGTTGTCGTTGGTTGCGCATCCATCGCGCAATTGATGCGGGGACAGAGCGTCCGATGGCCTGCTCTATGGGGCTGTTCATAAATCATTATCAGGATTAGCTTCGAGCGGCGCTTCTGCCGCCTTTATCTAGCGCATTCAGCTTTCACTGTTGCTAAGCAAGAAAAAAAAAGACACCAGCGCGTCCATCTTTCGGGGCGAATGAACAAACAAACGCACCTCCATGTAATGCAAATCACTTGGATGCAACGAGGTGGTCTTATATATGCTCAGGTTATTACAAGACTGAGATGAATGATCGAGCTTTACAACGCCATCAAAGAATCAAATTCAATTTCAGGTAGAACGAGAGATTGCGATTATGAAATTAATCGAACATCCACACGTTCTACACCTTTACGATGTCTACGAGAACAAAAAATATTTGTACGTTTTTTGCATATTATTCTTTCAACATTTTACTATAAAAATTTCTATATGGAAACAATGCGAGCAATTTCGGTCGCATAACCGAAAATAATATTAGAAATATCAATCGGATCACATTTAGAAAATTCAAAATTTCTTTCAGCATTTCACAAGAACATAAGCAACGTAATGGGACAATTATCAGTGGGCCGCAATTTCTCAGCCATGGAGAAAATTTATAATTTATATCTATGTTTAAATTTATATAACTTATTTATACTGGGCGGCAGAGACGTAGCAGTGTGCTGCTTGTGGAGACGTAACTCTGCGAATTTTAGGTCTTTCCGGAAAACTTCAGAAGCATTTATTTGAAGACAGCTATAGTAACTGAACTTTACAATAAACATTGATCAACGCAATTTCGTCTGAGTGCCAAAACTTGCAATTCTTTCTTGTGATTCTCTGGACTGCGGCCGTCCGCTGCGAGGTGCATCCTCAACAATATCCCTTTTTTTTTTAAATTAGTGACAGCAATCTCGGTTACTCTGGAGTCCGGCCATGGTGTGGAAGAGTGCTCAGCCCACTTTTTGGCTAGTTCCGCAAAGTTTTTATAACTGGAGTTTCTTGTGCCAGGCACATTGAAGCGCAAAATCCTTAATTCGTTGCATGGTGCTCAGTATCATAAAATAAAAGAGAGCCAGAGCATAATTAACTTAGACCATCAAAGAAAAGAGACCGTATGTTGTTTTGTCTCGTCATTGTAAACACAACCTCATAACTCACTCATAACTCATTCTGTCGCGCGCAAGGTATATCGACAAACGCTGAATATGGTTGGTCAGGGAGATCACATGACGAGTAGATCGCTATTAATCAGAGGAAATAAACAGATTGCTGTCAAAGCCGAACGAAACAACTGACTATAGAATATAACTACTTCATTTTTTCCATGATCCAAAGTTTTTTTTTTGCATAATTAAGGATATTGCAAAGCAGCTTTGGCATTTTTGTTGGTGTATAGTACGTTGCGCCTCATGAGATGTGCATGTCTCGGAGGTTTGTAGGTGAGAGTATTGTTTTGAAACACTTTTGCACTCTCGTTTGATGCTTTTTTGGAGCTTATTATTTGCTGTTTGTGCAGTTCGCGACACTGAGCCATGTTAGCTTATAAATGCAACACGAATGAAAATCCTTCATTTCCCCTCCTTTGAACGAAGTGCACTCATCAAATCACTGTTTCATTGCTGTGGAACACTAGAAGACTATTAACTACGTTCAGTGAACTGCAGAATTTTCACTCAACTTTCAATCACGTTAGCAGTCAGAGATTCAGAGGATTAAAAAGAAAATCGCTTCGCCATGCGACCGCATCGAAACGGGTCAGAAAGTTGTGCACCATTTCTAGGATCTCTTAGGAAAGCAAAAGCAACCTTTCTCTTATTACAGTAGTCAGTCTTCCGAGCACAGCACTGAGGGTGCTTGTTTTCACATTAAAAATCCTCATTCTTTGTGCCTTCTCCAAAAAGCTGTACGCTACTTCCGAGTAATTTTGATATAATCTGACTCGGTCTGTTCGCTTCTTTAATTCCTTGAATTTGAGTCGATTTTCATTTTGTTGTCATATTGCTGATATTATAGATACTTGTTGTTAGAACATGTCAGCGGTGGAGAGCTGTTTGACTACTTGGTGCGCAAAGGCCGTCTGATGGCCAAAGAGGCGAGAAAATTTTTTCGTCAAATCATATCTGCGCTCGACTTTTGCCACGCTCATAACATTTGGTATGTCCGCTCAATACTTTTTTTATTGTTATATTGATTATATGAAGGAAAACGACTATGAGTCATATCAAAAACTTACCAAAAGATGCGATGTCTTTCGATTGCGAGAACTTTATTTGAAAATAGTTATAAGGAACCTGACGCTTATGTTCCAGTGGCTATTTCTTATGGTGTTCACCTTCAAATACCCTATCGAATCTGAACTGCTGCCTGCTAAAGTCAATATTAAATGCTTCTTGACTTCGTAGGGTTTCGACATGCCGTTGTCCATGTCGACAAGTTACGGAACAAAGCGTAGAAGGTCGCAACACATTCACACACCTGCATCTCTGCAATACCCATGCACCACATACAGACATGCTTACACCGAGAGAATTTTTTAAAGCGACCAGCACTAACCTAAGCACTCAGAAGCAGGATCTAAGGCCCCGATGAGGTTGGCCGAGATTCAGGGGCATTGGCGCGAAATTTTTTCGAGCCAGTGCTAACAGATGCACAAGCATAAAGGAACATACATTTGTACCCAAACATGCACTTACCACACCTCCACCTGCTTACATCCATCTACCCTGAAGAAGTTATGAGCATCATGTTCATCGAAGTATTCATTTCACGTCAGCTTAAGTATACTCATGTAGTGACTGCTTATCTGAGATGTAAGAGTGTATTATGATGACAACTGTGTTATATGACTGCTTCTTTAATTGTGCGGGCGCGCGTGGCTGTTCTCATTGGGCTATGAACACTGCCAATTATATATGAAGAGATGTTGTAAAAAAAAACAAGAATGAATTGGCTATTCTTTTAACATCCATTAACATAGCTGATTTCAGCCATCGAGATTTGAAGCCCGAAAATTTATTGCTTGACGAAAGGAATAACATTAAGGTATGTTTCATGTTTAAAAACCCATTGATGGAAATAAATAAAGGGGAGGCAGAAAGCGGTTGTGAGGAAGCATCGTTCCTTTAAAAATTTATCCGATCGTGCCGAAGTTTTCATTTGTTCTCGCTGCTCCCTCCACCTAGCACTAGAAAGTGACTGACATATGTAACTCCTCTTCCACCTTTCTCTTCCCCTCTTTAGATTTGGCACTTTTTGTGTTCTTGATGAGAAATATGAAAGTGAAGTCGCCTGTGTAGATTTTGCTCATATTTCCAAACATTTCTTAAACACTCGTGAAATCCACATAGCATTTCATAACGATTCCTTCCGCCTTACACTAGAGGTTGATGGTCTCAGCAAGTACACTTTATTGATTACTTTGAGTAGAACTATTTCAGTAACCTCGTAGTTGATCGTTCAACGTATGGCATCAGAGTCATACTTTTTTCTTTGAAATTGTAGAGGCTGTACGCCTGAAGCGCTTTTATGCATTTGGGAATTTCCAGTTCAAAGGCGTTTTTTGAATTGCTGTGGTTTGTACGCTTTACCGGGGGGTTCATCTGCATCTCAATGGCGAAATGCTTAGCCAGGTTCAAGTTGATCTCATACGATTTCCTTGTCTTTCGCGGAGTTTTGGAGGCCTATTGCGAACACTAATAGAAACATGGCACTGTCGACAACAATTTTTTGAGGGACTGGAACCACTGTTCGCATCTCCTCAGCGTCGAATTCTTAAAAAAGCGCGTCGTTCTTATTCCCTGTCAGTCACGCTGATGCACATCATAAGATCGCATCATTGAACATCGAAATTTCCTGCAGCTAAACAGTCTGCTCGCAAATATTGTATTCCTGTCTTATCAGTAAATTCATCCTCAGAACGATCACCATTTGGCATTATGAGTCTGCCTCAAAAGTTGTTGCTGAGGATTTTTCTCAAATATTGCATCATTGTGAAGATTGTCGTGCTATACTATCAGGAAAAAATTTCTATAAAATCTCCTTTTTAGGTGGCTGATTTTGGTATGGCTTCATTACAAGTAGAAGGATCGATGCTAGAAACCAGTTGTGGGTCTCCACATTATGCTTGTCCGGAGGTTATACGGGTGAGTTGCATGTATGTACTTACAAAGCAGCAAAGTTTTCCTCTGTTAAATCTGTACTGAGTCGGATCAGCATACTCGATTATAATTGTTTGTATTTCTTCAAAAATTTCGATGCTTGTGCTCTTCAAATGTGATTTTTTTTTTTTTTTTGCTGGAAGCAAATTTTGCAGTCTCATGCTCAATTGATGTATATTATTTGTCTCATTTATAATTCAGCACGAGTATTGAATGGACACAGCGGTGAATGCGAAAGTTTTCAACTTGTATCGTTTTATAATGAAATATCATTTTTTGTCTGGCAGTGAAGTGTTTCAAGCAAACCAGAAGGTGACTCTATAAAATAGGTGGCAGTCCTCTTTGCTGTGTTCGCTGATCGCTTACTCTTACTTCTCAGTGCTAGTATTTCAAGCTTTTCACTAGAGATTTTCACTCTTTAGAGCCAACTTTCATGCTAGCAATTTCGTCTATGTTTACTTCATCACGTAGCCAGTACCATATTACCGAACAATATATAAATATCTATATCTATATGTATATATATATAATATATAGTACCATATATAGTACCAGTACCATCGCAATATATATATATATATATATATATATATATATATATGCGATTTGAAATCAAATCAGTTGATTACTTCCCGTCATAAATGAACTTCTTTTTTGTCTCAAGGCAGCGAAACGTAGAAATGCATCATTGAAGTAAGCATCATTGCAGGGTGAAAAATACGATGGTAGGAAAGCCGATGTGTGGTCTTGTGGTGTTATATTATACGCTTTACTCGTTGTAAGTTTCAAGCATATTCGGACCTTAGTGCTTTTTGCCTCTGTCGGACCTCTCTAATGCATAAGGTGTTCAATAATTGTGTGACTAGCTAACCTGCAAAAGTCTCGAAAAAATCCACAGTTCGGAGTGACAAATTCCAATCATTTTCAAGGGCGCGTTGTTCAAATAGCGCTGGCTTTTTCTGCATTTTAATGGGATATTAAGGCTTGCACTGAAGTTTTCACTCTGGTTTTGGAGCATATTAGATCCCACGCTTTGTTCTAAGTTTCGGTTTCGTAGCTTAGATGTGTTATAATTGCATCAGAATTCCGAGTCCTGTTCCGTAGTCCCAATATTTAGCTCTTTCTGATACTGCCCCAATTTCGGTTTCTCAAAATCTCGTTTGGTAAAGTGTTGTCCTGCATGCATGGGATTTTGTGCACACTTGACGGCTGATATTTGAAATATCACCCAAAAGAGTTGTAGCTGCAAATTTGACCGGTTGCAGCCTTTTAGCTAATATAGATTCCTATCGTAAAAGAAATCCCATATCTTTAACAATTTTTTCAAGTTCTTGTCAGTCGAACAAGATTTGCTGTTGCCGAGTGAATGCTTCATTAAGCCTTCTTGAAAAACTCATGCTGCTTCGCTAGGCGTACTTCTGCCCTTGTGTGTACTTTGAAAAGTTTAGTCCGAGGATCGCAGAAGAAGGCCCTTTCCTGAAGACGACCAGGCGTTTCATTCCTCCGTTTGGTGATTAAATGCGCAGTAATTCGCGAGTGAATTAAAGATTGTTCCTCCGCTGCAATCAAGAACTAATAGGCCTGAAAGCAGTCCGTCGTCGAATATTTCCACTTCAGAGCGTTTTCATAGAATATTCTGCCTCAGCAACTGCTCTATGATGTCTTGCTTTGAGTTTTGAGTTAATCGGATTTAGGATTTTTGATTACATGCACCATAAAAGCTCTTACACATTTCACCTTCTATGGACTTTCCTATTTCCATAACCATCGTGCATGCTTGAAAGAGAAAATATTGCGCGCTAAAATTTCTACGTCTTTTAAAGATATTTGCCTTTGCGTCCTGTTTGTTCGTTAAGTCCTGTCTGTGAACATCTATTTTATGAATCTTCGGCTTATTTATCATTCACCTGTGTTATATTTTCTCAACTTGAAAATTATATTTTTCAGCAGAGCAAGTGATAGAGATTCGTCAGAAATGAAGAACAGTGTGGGAAATTTTATTGCAAGGAAGTAGCTGATTAAATATGGGAATTCTGATGATTAGCAGCTGATTGAGCGATCGACCATGCGAGCGTTACTTAAATACAAAAATAAGTGGACTGACATATTGGAAAACATCGCCAGTTGTTACATGGGCTGCTCTGCTATGCGCCTCAGGTTCCCTATAGTGAACTATTGTGTAAAATAATAGGGGCCCCATCTGAGATGACGAACGACTCTAACAAAGCCATAAGTTTCACTCGACATGTGCTCAATTCAGACGCGCAAAAAAAGACACATGCGCGGATGCACGGATGCAATCACGCATTTCAAGGAACTGGTCGTGCCTCATTTAAATATCGAAATCGCCGCCAGCTCATCGGAAGAATTTTGGTTGTCCGCGGTGGAAATGAAATTTTCTTAACATATTTATACCAAACTTCAGTGTTCGGCTTTTATTCTGACCATCCCATTGACTAAGTCTTACCTTACCGTCCCATTCTCCGTTACACTAAATGACTCGTTGTTTACACAGGCAGAACAACAAAGATAGACGTTTAGTTGTTATCAAGTGGTAACTCGTCAAAGCAACGAATGCCTTCGAGTCGATTTGCAATGACATAAGTCGTCGCAAGTGAACTTCCGCTTTTAATATGTCCATGTCTGAAAGCGGAGTGCTATCGAGCGGTTGATGGTTAATGTTGAGAAGGAAACACAAGTCATAGAACTCCCGCAAAGCTTATATTACCTATTGTTCCTATCTTCTGCCGCTTGTTGTCATATTCCTGTAAAATGGCTTCTTTCTTAAATAGAACTGTTGAATTGCAACACTTTTTGGAAACGATATATCACTAAAGAGTTGATATTTTAAGAAACGCTTCTTTTGCAGGGTTTACGATTCATGTTGCAACGTTGACTGATATTTATACCACTTGAATGAGACCATCGAATGACTTCTAGTAAAGTTATAAAAAAAATGAAAATAAAGTTTTATAAGGGCTCATGATTGTGGACAGTAAAAGAACGCACAACGATAATTTTTTGCATATAGGTTTTAAGCATCTTTGTTGAAAATTTTTCCACGTGGTTATCTGGTGGCAAGTTTCTTATGGTTTCAAATTCAATCTGTCCTAAAAAGTGAGAGACACGTTTGATGGAGAACGACAAAGAAACCTTTACTTGGAAAATCAGTGCACTTACGGTGATTCTTATTTCATTTCGACTGTTGTTTTCCGTTGTATTGCTCTCATTTTGTACAGTTTCCTGTCATTCTTTCTTCATGTGCCACACACTTGTCTTCTGTTCTCCCACTCCTGCATGTCGGAATAAAAAGTAATGATGTTTTCAAATGAAATAATTTGCATATAGCTGATCCCAACATCTATGCGAGTTCGCATTTGCGAATTGGCCCACCTGACTTTTGGAAGAAGTGTGGCTACTACATTAACTGGCACTCCAGAAGCAGCTTAAACAGCTGCTAGCCGTGCTGAATCATCTGCTATCCAGATTTGGATCCTCTGTAAGTTGCCCATGACATATACCATATCCACTTTCCCACCTCTTCTTTTAACTTCATCTCCACTATCGGAAAAGCCAAGTTACTATTCAACACACAAAAGCCGTAGAGAAAGTGCGTCATGGCGAAAGTGACCCGGTGACCTGTATTGTTCAAATATTCATTGACCTTCATTGTTCAAATAACGCGTCATGTTCATTTGTTATAGAGCGGAACTGTTCTAGGGTGCTTTGCCGTTCGATGATGATAACTTACGTAATCTTCTTGAGAAAGTGAAAAAGGGTGTCTTCCATATTCCACACTTCGTCCCAGCCGACTGTCAAAACCTGCTAAGGTCGATGATTGAAGTGGATCCTCAAAAGAGATACTCGGTAAGTAGTTCGATCGTATTTTCAGAACATTCTTTCACTACCTTCTGCTAAGTGAAATCTTCCCCTTCTTTTAGCCGTGAGACGAAGGTTCACTATTAGCACTTGATGGGTTGGGCACCGAGCTGCTGCATAACCTCTTCCGTTCGTCCGCAACCACTGCCCATTTTGCACTTGCAACAACCCCTTTTCCGCCTTATCCACCTCACTTCTCCTGGTGAATAAAGGATTCTGAATCCCACACTGTTACTTTACTAGCAGTGCACCACTCTGTGCTGCCATCGCAACGAATAACTTTGAAGTGCGTTTATGCTGTAATCAAAACCGTTCTCTTGTTAGCTAGGTCTTATAAGTATTTAGGGCCTGAAAATAATCAAAATGGCACAAGCTGATTGTCAATCCGTGTCGGAAATGCCTCAGGGCCGCCAGCTGTTTTCTCTCCGACACGATTTTTAATATTGCTGTGCTGATAAATTTGAAATAGTATTTAGCTATACGAGTGCTCAACTCGCTGTATACATAAGAACTGATGTGATTTATATTGGAACTTTCAGCTCGCCGACGTTTTTAGACATCCATGGGTGGCTGGGAATTCGAAGACTGAGCCCGAACTCGAACTACCGATGGCTCAAGTAGTGCAGGTAGCATCGCCGAGATTACTACTTGTTATTGTTGCTGTGTCTTTCAATCCTACACTTCCAAGTCACATTTTCTGAACTCCGTTTTCTATAACAGTGTCATCACTTCATACTCATCCTTATATAAAATGCAAGTAACGTTTGCAGTCGTTTTGGCTTCTTTCTTCAAAATCTCTAGTGCACAAGCAGAAAAGCTTAAACAAAGTTTTGAAAGGGAGCACTGATATTTATGTTTTCGAAGAAAAAGAAGGAAACACTATGAAGTGTAACCCAGAGATTTCGAGTACTCTATAGGGTCCTACTAAGTGTGATGAATGCGCTTGCAGTTCTTTTTCCAGTCTCGGACTTCTATGTGGCAGATGTCCCATTTGTTAGGCAATCTGTGAGCGAAACAAAGTTGTAAGCACTGAAACCAACGTGTCCGGCGAATTATTTGACCGGACACTGCGGTGTCTTTGAAAATGTGCCATCTTCAGACAAGTGAAGCCTCCTTTACACTTTTTATGTTGTAGTACACGACTTGAAGTCCCTTTACATTACGATGTATTGACCCTGAGCCTGTTTTCGCGGCTGCCAAAGAATAAAAAGGCTTCGAAAAATATAGCGTGACCAACTTTACAGTGCCCAGCTTCGACTTGTGACTAAAATAAGGCACTTTCAGTGTCTGGGAATGGCATTTATCCCACTTGCGTTCTCTTCGCTAGGAGATAATCAAAATTATCAGTTGTCGCCCCAGGCTGGTGTAATAAATCACTGAATTATAGTCCTGGGCTTTCTCAACCTCGGAGTTCGATTTCTCACAGCTTGGTTACTGGAGAGTAGTGCGTAATTCGCTCCGTCAATATTAAATGCGCAGATCGATATGCTGGTTTCGACTTCAAACAAATGAGTGGCATGTCCTTCAAAGCTAATGACCAAGGCGTTAAACCTGCGGTGCAAAGGACACGGAACGCTGGAAAGTGGGATCGATGTTTAAATCGCGGCATGAATACCGTTAATTGCGCCACGATCTGATGCGTTTTCTTTAAGGGGCTTAAATGAATATGGTTATGCTGGATTTTTATTGTTACCTTGATGGCTCGAAATCCATCAGCACCACAAAGGGACGCCAAAAGCTGAATGAAAATTTCGGGAAAAGTTGGGCAAAGCCCATGAAAGAAAACAAGTTATGACATTATTTTGGTCTTCATAGCTATGTGTTCTTTGGCATCGAGCAGTTCTGGGCTGAATGTCTTTTTTGTAGACGCATATAATACCAAGTGAGGAGAATATCGACCCGGATGTATTTCGGCACATGACGAACCTTGGCTGCTTCAAAGACAAGGAGAAATTGGTGCGGGAACTTCTTTCTCCCAGGTAAAAATTTCTCGGTAGTCGTTGAATGCGACTTTTTTTTGTGAAGAGAAGTTAACTGCGGCACGATTTAGTGCATTTGCCCTCCGTGAAAAATTCTTTGAAAGTCAGGATACTGAATCGAAAGATTTGGATCTGCTCACCTGACGGCTGTTTTTAATCTGCTGCAGTCATTAGCTCCGCGCTTCACTCATGAGCTGCTGACTCTTTTTGGCTGCTTATCAAACATCTTCGTTGTATGAAAGGCCTTCGCGTAATATGCGGGTGAAGAAATGTTTTCCTGCCTTCTCGCTCAACTTGATCTCCATTACATCAAGGGTGTTTTTTGGGAGAAAGGGAGGGAGAGGCGTGTCGTGCAAAATCCGTTCCCAACCGGAACAGCTCTTTCCATTTAGAGTTGTCAAGTTTACAGCCATCCTGCAGATCCGTTAAAAAGTCACTTTCTAAGCTTTCCCCGAGCAAACTAATGACCCAAATACGAGACTTGTTCATTTCTTCGGCGGTAGCTTCGAACGGATTTTGCAGAACAATTTTGTTGTAATCACGTGAAAATGTAACTGTGACAGATCAATCCGATTGCCCTTACGTGCATTTTGATATTTGTGTGAGTATTATTTCACTTGAATCAAGAGCGAAGGCATGTTGAGTGCTGCTTAACTTCATTTGTGATGTGAGGGGTCGTTAAGAGTTTTTTCTATATCGTTGCAAGCACCGAAGTTCGATTTAGTGTTGTCTTCTTTTTTGAATATATATATATATATATATATATATATATATATATATATATATATATATATATGCGCATATGTGTGTTTGTGTTTATGTGCTTGTGAGGATGTTTTTTTGTCATATTTTGATCTACAAAATCTCAAACTCGCTTCTTTCGGATTCTTGGTTATCAGCCATTCATTGGCAAACCTTTTTACCACAGGTAGTCGATGACAGCGCTCTAAAAGGTTGCATAGTCGTGAAATGGTTTTAAAATTTTTATTCTTTTCGAAACGTTGTCTGTGCAGTTATCGTGAAATGGTATTTTTTACAGTTTAATGCAAAACCTCTCTCAGAACTTTCGAATCGGTCTATATATTAAAATTCATGTGTCTACGTGAAACCTTTATCAAAATCACTGTGGGAATATTCAAAAATATTCTTAAAAGGGCATATTTAGCTAAATTTTATTGTTTATTTGTGCATCACCAATTCTCGCTAATTTTATGGCGCTATTTCGCGGAGCCTCAGCTCCTTTTCCGCAATTTATGGACAGAGCCAAAAATTTGATGCTGATATAACTGCGAGAAACTGTTTATTGCATCGCCGATACAGGGGTACTTTTCAATGAGCAGAAAAGCGTTGAAAATTTCTTATCTTCAGACGATATTCTCCAAAGTCGTTTCCACCTTCTGATATTTGTGCGCAGCTCCCGACATTTTCAAGCTTCTCCACTGTCTGGTACTGAAATTTTGCAGTTTTTTTATGCTTGCTTTTTTTTCACTGCAGGATTACCTTCTGGTGTGGGGAAATTTTGATGTTGCTAGAGTCCCTGACCCTTTCCCAACGTTTATCGAGGGTGGATTGAGGCTTGGTCATTGATCATACATTTGAGAATAATTGCTAAACTTCAGGCATAATACGGAGAAAATGGTCTATTTCCTACTACTCGATCGCAAAAGGAGGAGACCAGCACATGAGGATGAGACCGAGGTAATTCAAACTGCTCGGTTTTTATCTTAGAACACATTGTTTCTGAAAAGTTTTCTCTTCGAAATTTAATTCTCTTCTCCTCAGAATTTTTCATTACCTTACTTTTATTTTTATCTACTTAATGCATATTTACGTACCAGCTTGCCTGCGTCCTCATGTTTCGACCATATGTTTTCACTTATTTATTGCTTTAAAATGACATCGTTAATCGAAGGTGAGATGTAGCAGTGCTTTAATTGGTAGCTATCAAACGTGAAACTATCACTGATTTTGTAGATTTCGATTCGACTTGTTACCATAATATTTTCAACCTGATAGGTATTAGTGCTTTTGTTATAGGTTGTTCTCCGAGGAGCGAATCACACTTTGGATCCTCCGCGGAAAAGGCTAGACTCGGCAAGGCCAACTCGATATCCGGTTGGCTCGATCAGTGAAGGTTCTCCAATAAATCCAAGGAAAACTTATGGGTTAGGCCTAATTTCTCTTTGTTCCTGGGGATTTTCAAATTTCGAAGTAGGATCGCTCATCTGTGTTTAGTGAGAAAAGATTATTTTCGAGACATTACCTGTTAGTTTATGAAGTTTTATTTCTTGGTTTTACTGCGTGTGCTGTTTTTGAATCCGACGCATGGTTGCATCTGTACACGTATAAGAAAATATTTCTATTCGCGATTCTGAGAAAAATTGTGAATCACTTCATCGGGATGGAGAAACGCGCTCTTGGGTTGCTTTTTTAGTAAAAGGTTTTTCAGTTTTCTGTTTTGCTCACTCAGCTTCGAATTGCCAATCCTTGCGATTACAACAGCTTTCCAGCCGATTTCTTATTGGAGGAAGGGGTTAGGAAGAGTTACCCATGTGCATTTCGATTAGCCTACTCTCAGCATTTTTTCGTGCAATGGGGTCAGCTTACCGTCATTCGATTTGCTATTTCGCTTAACCAGTAGTCTACTGGAACGTTGAATGTCTGTGTACCATTCAAGTAAGCGACTGCAAACTCCATAGTGGAGCTCGTTAAGCATCTGCAAGTAACGTCGCGCATAAAATTTTGCAGTTCTTAGAGCGTACTTTATTAAACATCTTGTTTTGCTTCATTTATTTCTCGGCGTTCATAAAAACCGGTAACGACTGAAAGCGTGCGCAACATGAGCAGTATATTCTCAATTTAGTAATAAGGAAATGAATTATTTCTGAATCATCAACAGTGTTGCAATTTTTGCATCAATACAGGTTTATATACATCACTCTTCTCGAATATTTCATTACTATTCGGCGTGTCATTAATTGTTTTTATTTCATAATTTATTTGTTTCAAGAATAGCGTCTTCTTGTAGAAGTGAAAATATGCTTCATTCTGCTGAATGGCCAGTGTTTGTTTGCATCAAATATGTATTTTGAATTTCCACATTTTTTGTTGAAATTTTCTAATTAGACGGCAGCGTAGCATATTCGTATTGCTTCCTGTTCATTTGTGAAAACGACGTGGGCCGCACACGTGACGCTTTTTCGTTTGTAAGCACTACAAGGACCACCCACGCAGAAAACTCTCGCGATAACGCACAGTGCGAGCTTAACAGTGCGCTAAGAAGAATGACTTCAACGGCCGCCATCCCCTGTTTTTCATGAAAGAAAAAAATCATTATGATTTGCGTGTTTTCCCTCATGAAATGATGAAGCGCTTAATTATAAATCGTTCAGTTAAAAATTTAAAGTGAAATTTCGTAGATGAACGCGGTCTTCAAGGAGAGAGTAAGGACTATCTCAAGAAACATTTTCAAATATCGTCTTTGCTGACTTAACCTTAATCGTTCAGGTTTATTACATGCATTGTTTTTTGTTTATTTTTTTTGGCAATCCTCGACAACTTTTTTTGGCAAACAAAACGTATTTGAGCCATGTGGATTTAATATGCCTTCACAAAGAGAACAAATCTCAATAACTACTACAAAGCAATGATTGTCTGGCAGAATCTCAACTGGATATCGTTAAAATGCTATAAATGAGACATATGGATACTTCAGAAAACCATGCCACTTAGTTTTTCACTACTTCGTGAGCTGTTGTTGATGCTTAGTTCAGAGATAAATACGCAGCAGCTTTTTTTCGATTCTTCTTCCGTAAGAGCGCTCTCATTCAACAAGAAGTTTACGCTTCATGAACTGTGATCGATTCAACTCTAAAATTCCCTAAGTTCCAAAATTGTTTCCTTAGCTGGAGTCTGCAATCTTCTTGACTTTCTTCGAGCCATATCTGGCGTATTTTGAAACGAAAACAAGTTCCATTTTATGTTTTCCTTGCTATATAGTTCCCCAAAGCGCTATTTGACTTTTTCAATCCATTTCTCTTATTGCTTATCATCAAAGTGATTGATTATTAGAAGTTCCTTTCCTTGCACATCTCCAAATCTCATCCCAAGTAAGCAGCGAGTTTACATACAAAAGAACGAGATTCATCGTCCACTCCTACGCGTCTATCCTGACAGCCTTGTCAAGGATCTCCTTCTCTTTATAAAATTTTTATCGCCCACATATATCATCCCACCCTTGCTTGTTTCATTAAGTTCATTCTTATAAAAATACAAAGAGGGCAAAGGGGGATGTTTGGACTAATTGGGAAATTAGGGATAGGCGACTGCATGAGTGAATTTGCAATGAAAGGAGGTTGAGAGGGTTTCATACTGATATAGTAGTTTCATGGTTAAACTCTCAAGATTGTTGTATCGCGCTATTCATGCTTTTGAGGCATTTTTTAAAGGCGGCCGCGTTGATCTAGAATTTGCTGTAGTTCATATGAAGTACCTAGAGCTCGTATTGCATGCTTTGAGAAGGCAAATCTCGCCCAAACCTGGTGTCTTAGCATCATGCTTGCGGATTCAACTTTTTCAAAAATTTCTCCTTTATTACATCGAGTGTGCACCGTTGAAGGATTGTTTTGAAGCAGTATCAAACTGCGTTCATTAAGTCGCAAATGGAACAGTGTGAAGGAATTGAACTGTTTTGTCTTCCAGTCGATATAGCCGAGGAAGACATAGTTCGTTAGGTGGCTCACCGAACGGATCCCCTCGTTCGTCGCCTCGTGAACCGTTCGCATCCGCGAATGCTTCTGCCAACGCATTACTTGCAACGGCTCGTCAAGCGAACAGTACTGGCGTTTCACAGGCAACGGACGATCGCTCAAGGTTGGCATCACTCGCGCTTTGTGACGACTTTTGCTTCATTCTCATCTTGTTTCGTCGCGATATGAAACAACCATGACGGACCTTCATGCACAGTGTGCAGCGTCGCTTGTCGACCATGTTCACAATGGACTTTTGTTCACCGGATACATATAAGCCATCAGCCCATTTGTCCACTTATATAGCATTTCTTTGGGAAATTCCTTTCAAATTGCTGGAATTTTTTTTCACTGTGGGGCACGAACACGACAGTTTGCTTGCAGGTCTGGTGCACGAGCAAACAACTATCATTACTACACTCAGCCGGTTGATGCAGAAACACTTGCAGCTGCCGCAAGACATGTACGGACAAGTAGAGAACATCACAAGCAGGTGAGTTTTCTTTTAATTAAAGGAAAGCTGCGTTATGGCGGGCTATTTCAATTCACGAGAAGAATGTTAAACTGTCCACAATGTAACAAGCAATACCTGCATTGGTCAGGTGAGTCGATGAAAGTCGAACGTGTGAAGGATTTCGGCGTTCACTTTTTCCGTTCTCTACGTCGCGGTGTTTGGTTTCGTAAGATTTTTTCCCTCTATTTCGTTTTCCACACAATAGTGTGCCTGCTCTGAAATTTTTGGTTAGGAAGGAATTCAAGCTCTCAGTAAGGAATTTGCAGCGGGTGAGGAAAATGTGGCTTTATTTCACTATTGTCTCACGCTCACAAACTTTTCTACGAACATTATAAGGCATATGCGAGTCCCCATATTTTGCCATCAAATGAGAGATCAGATTTAATTGATAACTTGATCAGTGCTACAGCATTCGGCAACTGTGAAATCAATCGATTGCGTTCAGGTTATCACTAGTGCCATGCTTACACCTTTTTAGCACCATGCTAACGTTGAATGCAAACTGATTCTCATGTTGTAATACGATAGTGGAGAAATGATTGAGACCTCAGTAATCGGAACAGAAATATTTGAACTGTAGGAAAAGAGAAGTAAAACACGGGAAAGAGTACAAAACAGAACCTATCCATTAGGCTACTAAGTGAACCTTTAATTTCTTCTTCTGTAATTTAAATTAAACATGATCCATTAGATCGTGACTGCGATTTTCGTGACTGTATGGTTGAAATGATCGGTCGATTTTCTTATGATCGAATTGTTGGGTTAATGGATGATGTGAATGAATTGCAGGGTTCACAGGGAAGCTCACATCGTATTCAGGCACCGCCGAATCAAATAGCAGATTCAGTGATTAACTCTCCTGGGATGGGTTCGGCTGCGTCTTCAGCGAGCAGCCTTATTGTTGGTATGCTTTTGTATTCACGAGACCTCGCTCTCTTTTCACAAGCCCAAATCAATCTAAACGTGTTTGCAAACTCTTGAAAAGCTTCTGAGGAAATTAGCAAACGGTGAAATGTCAAGTCGGAAGAAGTTTAATATTGGCTGCTAAGTGGGAGCATCTTTCGAGAAGGCAGAAACTTTTTATTCCAAAACTCCCCCGTTCAGTTTGCAGTTACTCTTACCTTTGCTCTTTCGTACTATTCCGATGAGCGATTACGTCAGATTTGCTGCGCTCATTCTAATGATGCGGCATTGATCTGTTAAGCAGTCGACGGACGTTACCAAGCTAAGACAAACTTTAGTCACAGTGTGACAAATAATGAGATGCAGTAAACTGAGCTTTTTGGGACGACGTCAACAGATATGGACCTCTTCGCACCATTATTAATGAGCGGTAGGATAGCATAAGTATGTGGCAACAGCATTTCCCACCGTTGCATTGCGTTTGATAAGTATTTGGTTCCAGTTTTTTTTTCGTAATTACTCTCTTACTTCACGTCGGGCAGCGCTGACATCACTCTGTTTTTGTTTGGGAAAATGTGTATATATAAAGGCCTTCATTATTTTGGCCAGTATGTCGCAGCTTTACCAACTTCATTTGATGAGAAACGAGTTCATTGTGCGTAACACTAGGAAAATATTAAGAGCAAGTAGAAGAGCTCTAAATGATGTTGAAGTATAATCGAAAGACAAAGCGACTAATTTGCTTTAAAAGTTTAGGTATTGTTTTTCCACATTGCCAACGGGCTTAAATTTATACTGAAATAGGTTGCAGTTTAATTTTCAAGTAAACTGAAAGTAATTGAAGTCCGGAAGACCCGAGGAGGGCAGCTTAGCTGGCGGTTCACTAAATAATAGTTGAAAGCCTTCGTTGGATTCTACTACGATATTCAGCATCTCAAGCACTCTCCGTAAAGTAACTTCATTCAGGTAACGTGAGTACGATTGGCGGCTCGTCGGGGCCATGGCGCTCTAAGCTTTCGAATATCAAAAACTCATTCCTGGGAACTCCCCGATTCCACCGGAGGAAATTGAGCAGTGGAAGTGGTTGTGGAGAAAGCGACTCTGAAGACAGCCAGATGATCGATACATCTGAGTAAGCTTCCTCTCCATCTTTCATCCTTCACCCTCTCGAAAGATCTTTTATTCACAAGTGAGACCTATAATTGCTGTGTTGCGTCAAAAAAAGTTTTTTGCGATATTCAGGACTTAATTATGCGATTTAGTGAATGCACATTGCCAATATGCAACTGCATGGGAGTTCTATAAACTTTTGAAATAAAGCAGTGCGTTAGCCGTAACCTGGCTTAAATTGATATATGTACTTCAGTTTCACTATCTGTGGGAAGATTAGATTCGCTGTTTGATATTCCTGTTGTTTTGTCTATATTTATTCACCGCATTCCATCCTTAATAATGCATATGTTCGTAGGCTTCCTCACTTTCCTATTAATTTGTACGCAATTTTCATAATCAGGTCGGCAATGTAGGTAAAACAAGAAGTGCTGTCCTTGCTATATGTCCCCTCAGAATCTTTCCTTGAATGGCATTTTTATGTGATTAATTCTACGTCTCTATCCTGTCTTTGAAAGCTTCCATATAGAATGTTTGTTCTTCTTCCGAGATTATAAACTCTAGAAACTCAAGCGCCTTAAATCTGTTCTTCATAAACTTTCTTGAAGCGAGTTCCGTTTCAGAAGCTATCATCATTTTCTGCGCATACCTCATTAACGATCGTTTAGAATTTCTGCTATGTCGCAGATTTTTCAATGCATTGTATGTTTGTATGTGACTTGGCAATTTCATTTTCGAATAGATAGAATATTTTCTATTGTTATAAAATTGAATTTTCCCCTCTAAATGTTCCATTATGCAGTCTCGTCAAGAAATCTTGGTTCGGATCGTTGACGTCGAGTATGAGCGTAGAAAGGGACGATTCGCACTGTGTTCCAGTACAAGGCAAATCATTGAACGGTATCAAAGCGGAGCTCATTCGTGCTTTTCTTACGGTAACAATTCATCTTTTCATATTTGAATTCTTCATCAACATAGCACAAAACTATGTATAACATGATATCGCAATGTTCGGAAAATTTTCCGCAAAACTGAACAATGGAGAATTCTAATCAAAGTGTAAAATTTTTTGATTGAATCCGAAATTCCTCATCGAATCCTTTGAAAAGTTCTCTTCCGATTATAGGTTACAGGAGCATTCATTGTTTGGCGTTTTAAATTTCTGCAAATATTTAATTCATAAGATCCTCAAAGCATTGATAGCAACATCCCTCTTGCTTATGTTTGGCCTCAGTGATCGTCATTTATCTCGTAGTCATTTCGAATGAGAGTTATTCCATATTGTAAACATACTTTCGAGAGAATTTAATTGCTGCACAACGATCGTTTAGATCAACAACTAACGATCGCACTGTAGATTTGTGCGTGACGATTATGTCAGTGATGGTCGAGGAATACTTACTTGATAGTCTTGTGGTAAGTTGGGAATGGTGAAATTGCAGCAACAATATTTCAGATCCACGAGTTGAGCCACTCGGTTGTCGGCCAGAATTCGTTTCGGGTGGAGTACAAACGTGGTCCAACTGTCGGCGGCAGTGTTTTCTCTCGTGGCGTCAAAATGCAGGTCGCCAATGTATTCCCGTCACTTTACCACTGAAATGGGCTGTAAAAATTTTCGATCTTAGATATGGTTCAAAAGACGTCGAATGTACTAGCAGCAGAATTGTCAAAAAACTGAAGCAGTTGTATGTGTTTGTTCAACAGATCCCTTCTGGTCATGCGTGAGACTGGCCTCTGCTGCTGACCGGTATGACAGGCAGGTCTTTGAAAGTTGTTAACTCCGCTTTTTCGTAGACTATTCACTGCTTTCTTTGGACGTGTGTGGCTGAACTGTAAATTGCCTTAAAATTTCGAATATAGTTTCCCTACACCATCACAGTACAAAACCCTTATTCGGTCTCATGTCACCTTAAAAGAATAGGAAAAATATGGAAATGGTTTCAATTTCAGGTTGATATCGTAGTGTCACCACACGCTGCAATGTCAGCCGGAGAGGCGCCGATGTATGTAGTGCAATTCACTCTTCTTGCGGGTCCTGTGCGCCGCTTCAGGAGGCTCGTTGATCACTTGTCAGCAATCCTTCACAGTTCTCACCAAAGGTTTCTTAAGCTTTTTTGTCGGTCACTTTCGTCGCTGTCACATGGTGACATGTCTTTTTAATTACTCCCTGATTTCCACATTGCTTCTCAGTTTTTCACATAGTTCTGTCCATGTTAATTATATGTCATCCTCACGCTCTCTTTCATTGTTTTCTCCTTCAGTTTCTTCATATCTGCCATTATCAAATATCTGTTCTCATAGTGAAAATATCTCGCCAACAATCTTAGCGACTGCTGGCGGACGACATGGATTCTCAAATCAACACTGGTCGAAGGATAATTCCTACGGCCATTCCATTTTAAACCAGCATTTTTCTGCCTCCCATAAAGCCTACTCGTTCATTCTTTGCCGTCCAACAAAGTTCCAGGCTAAATTTCTGTCCGCTAAAACTGAGCTTTTTTGCACATCTAATCATGCTTTCAGAACTATACATAAACTCCATATAAGACAATATGCAATCGCTAAACTCGATGAAGGACACTGTGCCAATGCTTTTTTAAGACGGTTAACCCGAGTTTATCATCGCATCCCTAAAATATCCTTTATCTTGCTTTGTTTTTCGTTCTGTCATAATTGTGCCGTTTGTTGTGACTACAACCGTCATTCGCAGTTCTCGCCTACGTAAGGTGACGCTCCAGTATTCCATTTAATTCATATCCACTATCGCCAAAATGACTGCACGCTGCATCTTCCACTACCAGATCACTTTTTCTGATCACTTTAACGCTGACAACAACACAGTTATTAATGTCAGGCAAGTAAGACGCTCAAAGCAGGTTTGTTGCTTCGTATTCGGCTGTATGAACAAGTGCTGTTTTTTGTGATATGGACTTACGGTACGGCTCAGTTCTGTGGTACAGTTCAGTACGATTTATGGTACAGTTCAGTTCGAAACCTACTCTGAAAGTTATGCAGAATTTGATATGCAACGCCTGAATTTCTAGCTTCACCTTTAAAGTGAGATTGCATGGGGGAGAGAGCTGTTGCCTAATGTTGGTAACCAATCACTTCAATATTCCAATTGCGACTGAAATTCTGCCGAAATCGGCAGAAAAATGCCTATGAATTGCACGTAAAAAAGGTTAAGTAAAAACTGAGTTCCGATTACAAGAGAAAACCAAAGAAATTTAAAACTGAAATTCCGTTGAAGAAAACTGACAAGATTTGTTGGAGCAGTTTCATTTACTATTGTTGCCTCTACTGTTGTTAACTAATAGTGCGGGTAGAACGAAACTATCTTCACTCCTTCCATTTATGCTACTTTTATTCGTGAAGATTCGAGCAACTTTTGCCAGAAAGTCATCGCCCTTAGCTATATTTTCAATGACGTCGGTGAAATCCGTTCCTTTTCCATTTTTTCTTGCTGATATTCGAAACGACTTAAGACGTGGAAATCAACAAAAAGTTTCAGGGCCGACAGGGCGCAACAGGCCGCCTTGATGGTCCGTCCTCGCCGCCTGTCGGACTCCAGCGTAAGCAGTGCCTGCTCGGACAGCGACTCAAATGCTGGCACTACCACCTTGCCACATGTGAGAAGCCAAACGGTAACAACTTTATAGTTACATGTTTCTGTAGTTTATGCATAGCCTACACAACATTTCATAACTCGGGTCGTAAAATAGAGTCAAATGGTGGAAAATGAGGATAGCAGATAAAGGTGTAACGCCTTTAAATATTATGATGTTGTTAACATCTAAGAAAGAGGAAGAGTTCCGTTGTTCTCACATGAGCACTGTGAAAGAAACACTATGACGCAACGAGATTTTCAAAGAGGTCATCTTTCGATGCATTAGTGTTCTAATACTGCACCTGTGATGTCATATGCTATTCTTCGGTGCTTTTACGCAGACTGCAAAGTGCGCTAATATTCTTGGCGTTGAGTGGTTGGAAGTATTCCTGTAGTTCCACTGAAAGTAGTTTTTAGATATTAGTGGTTTTAAAACACTATGCAAACTATAATCGTTTTAGATGCCATAGTTGTCGTTAAAGCAGAATTTTCGACAAAATTTTGCATGCATCGCACTTGAAACTCTCACCGACATAGACGTTGAAAATCTGGTGGCAGATAGAGTCGGCTGGCCATGATGGCCACTTCAAAAATGTACTTTGTTCTAAGATTGTTCTTCGTAGTGATTTGCTTTTCAACGACATGCATATTTTGGAGGTAGTATCGCTTCGTCTCGTTGTCATTCGCACTGTTCAACTGCGAATTCCCATTGTTGATAGTTTGGGTACCCAAGCTGGTTCTAAACCTGAGGTGCAAAAGTACTTTCACTCGACTCTGTTCTTTTCGAAACTTCCGAATTGCTTGGATGTTCCCAACGCAATGAATGGGCGACGCTGATTTGCACGAGGAGAACTCGCCCTTTAGCGCATACTTCCAGCAATCGCACCTATAGCCAATGGTATAGCCTCCTCATCGTAAAGCGTCAGCAAATTTCCAACATTATATGATTCCTGTCGTAGTGAGGCAATGGTCCTGGAAGCTAGCGCATTAAGAAGATAAAAAGTACAATTGTTCGGTGGTGCAAGACAATATCTGCTTCTGGACCCTTGGCGAAAAGCTGGAAGCCTCAACTTGCTGAAAACGTAACCGTGGCAACTTATAAGTTTCAAATATGATGGTTACTTCAATCTTTGAGACCTCGTTGCAGAGCCACTTCGAAGGTTGTCTTCATGTTCATCAGGCAACTTTGTAAAGAGCTCAAATTGCGCTCTATGCTGTAGGTAGTTCGGATCAATGCCTATGCTTTATCAAGAAATGCACACTTATTGAAGAGGCATAGATGGCTGCTTTCTGGGTCGGTCGTGTGTCAAAATTAGTCAGAGTTTTCGGCATCAAAGTCAGTCACATCGCAGCCAAAGTTAACCAATGGCGTTTTCGAGTTTGAGGCAGCCGAAGTTTTATAGAAAAAGAATGAAAGCTTTCGCTACAAGTGACGATGTCATCAGAACACTTCTGCTCTAAGAAGTGGTTCAGACCATTTTCTAAATGCACTTGACGACTGCATAAAAAGCAAATGTTGTGCCCTATTCTTTAGCGCGTTTCACAAACTGTTTCCCCTTCAAGAAAGATTTCAGGACCGTGTTGAAACGAGTCCCGGAATAGAGCCGTACACACTTCGATCAAGTGGTGACGTTCGACATTTGGCTCAACCAATTGCTTCTTCCCTTCGCAATAATGTGAGAGGAAAGCCGACTGCAGGTTATTCAGTTTCATATCGAAAATTTTCACACCCAATTTCTATGGGAAATGTTGTTGCGCTATATCATAAAGTTATATTAACGCATTTCCACACATTTTTTCTTTTGTTAATACGGATTTTGAATCGCTACCTTCAAAATATTGGAAACCAAGAGAACGTGATCGATTATTCACGACCACTGATATCTGCATGAGAAATGCGTGTGAATTCTTTGTTTTTGAATCTTGGAGACAGCATGAGCTCGAGGAATTTTTACGATTGGCTTCATTGCTTGCATTCGCTTTTTCGTATATGTTCTTCGTGACAGTCACGCTTATCGCAGTCGACATTTGCAAGAACGCCTGCTAACGCATTGTTCGGGCATAGTTAAGCGCTTCATCACTAAAATGAACTGCTTAGAGGTCGACATGTGTCGATCGTGGCAACTTATCCATTATACTACAAGCTGGATCTCGTTTAACATGACGCACGCTAGAGTGAGTGAAGAGCCGTTCGATTGGCGTCGTATAAAATATGTGAATTAGTTTGCTGTTTGGGTGGTTAAGTCAGCGATCGTTGGTTCAAGTGTTGTTAAGTATGCGAATTTATTTCGTAAGACGTATAAGAGCTCATCGATCGGTTAAGTGCTGAAATAATATTTAAACAAGCGGGCAGGAGGATACGCGCTGCACGCATGCGTGAACATTAGCAATGATAATCTAGGTGCAGTGTGTCACTGAGAGGTTATTTGCTTCGCAGTGACATACAAGCACCCGTGATTGAGGGAACATAGTATAGTAAGATAGGGAGTAAAAATCAAGCATCTGAACTCTCGCACCACGTGTCCGATGCAAATGACCTGCATTAACACATCGAGGATTTCCACTGAAGGAGGCATTTTGGAGGATGGTTTTTTAATAGCATATTATAGCACCATATCAGTGCGGCATGTTCCCTCTTCCCCGTCCCCCTGCCGCCCTCCAACAAAAACGCCACATCTACAATTATGCAGATGCAACCTAACCTACTCAGCAGTGCTTTGTTTTCTCAGTGAGGAGTGTGAAGCACGAGCATTCACTTCTATCATTCTAATCATGGCTTGTTCTTCCTCGTAAGTGGAATAAGTCCTAATTTAAATAGTGTTTTTAAAGCAATCTAATGCCGTTTTGGTGAATGTTCGAAAGGTGTCTTGTTGACCTTCTCGAAGTAAAAGGAAACGAAGATTGGTGGAGGAGTTGGAGGGGAAGTGGAGGAGATGTTGCCTCTACCAAAGCCATCGCATGCCTTCAATTACTAGATTGATACCGTCGGAAAGAAAACTGTGATATAACGAAATACCTTATCAGCATCTGCGTATTGTTGCTGCAAATTTCAGTCGCAGTTGCTCATCAACGTTCTAGTCACAAGGACGCTGAGAGGGCTTGAGTACAGATTTGTTTTACAACCACCGAATCGACAGATCAGCTCTGGAAAAAAGCTTAGGAGACATTGAAATTCATATGGTAAAAATGATTAAATATTGCTTACAACCTTAATTTGTGATTACGTGGGACATAATTCAGCGATGGTGAAAGGGTTGAGCTGTAAAGTTCTGATAGATATGAACGATTTTAGCAGATTCAGGTTTTGAACATCCATTAAAATATTTGCTTATAAATTCCTCATCATTCATGTACAGTCATCGAACATAGCTTTTAATAAGTCGTGTATGGGTATGCACCAGTGCAAAACAAATTTTTTGGTGTAACATGTCGTTATCGGTCTCTCGGATGTAATAGGTGGAATTCTTCCTCTTCGAATGAACGGCCGAAATGGATTTCATTAGAAACTAAAATGTGGAAGAACATTCAAGAGACGTTACTGGTGTTGTGAGAGGGGAAATCAGCAGATACTGCGGTGTCCCGAACGGCATATGCGGAAGCTCTGGAGGAGGGTGAGAATAGATACATCTTTTTTCAAACGTTTCCACTGGTGCGTTGAAGTCATTCACGCGTGCAGTCTTGGGTGTTCCTGTCTTTCTCAGCGTAGCGTCGTTGACAGATCGCAGGGACTGAGGAATATGGGTGAAGGGGAAGTGGAATGATAAGAGAGGAAAAATGGGACATCTTTTTCTTACCTTTCGCCTGTCAATAAGAGTCGGTAGGTTTTCAGTCGTGGTTCTGCTCTCCTCCCCTCCCTCACTTGTGATGACGAAGCAAGAACTGCATTGGCTTGCTGCCCCTTTATTTGCAAATAATATGCGAAGCACTCTGATCAGCGTGTTTTAAAATCCCCTGGAAAATGCAATTTGTACTTTCCATTCCTTATTGTTATATTTTTTGAGGAGCAACTAAATTATAGAGAGAGGAATGAAAAGGGGCCATAAAGGAAAGTCGCTCAAGTATGGTGAGAATGTATTTCGCTGCGGGTGATAAATGGTCCACTCGTTGCTAGAGGGAAGGGATGGAGAAGGCGTAGGAGTTGCCAGCCCCGCCTGTGGGTACCGTCATCTGCTGTAGGATCAGCAGCGTATGACTGTTTTGGCTTCAGACTCGAAAAAACCTCAACCTGCAATTTGAATTTATTTTAAGGCAAGATAAGTCTTCGTTCCAAGATCTCCAATTTCCAAATTTAGCTCCAAGTTTTCCAAGATTCCTGCCTCCAAAGCCAATTCGAATATTTATCCGTTTATCCTGTATTATACTAGCATGTGTTTGCTTGTGAGACTATTGAGAAAGCGCGTTGAGCATGAGCCACCTCACGGTTTAAAGAGTTTTTGCGGACGTGCATAATTTTGGCTAGCATTGAGCTAAAACTGCGTCTCCCAGTTCCGATTTCAAAAAGCTGTTGAAAGCACAATGAAAGCATTATATGTGATTGAAGTACTGTTGAATTACCGCTGCGATGATAATTATTGTAGAAGCTTTCTTGTTTCATTCAGCGTACTTCCGCTCTCCGGTTCCACAGCGACGCAACACTTCGGGAGCGTTGTTGGACTCGGGTTCGTCATCGCGTGTTATTTCGACGTCGTCTGTGATACGAAAGACTTCCGCTTCGAGCTCTAGTGAACACAGTCATTCGACACAAAGCATGACCGTGTGCGAGGCGACCGCAAGCGATGAGCGTTCGCCGCCGAGGTGAGAGCTAAGGTGCTGCCAGTTGATTTGCAAATAAACAACCTCTTTATTGCAACAGGTCACTGCGTTCGCTCGAGCGTATGCATCACGCAATTGCCATCAGGCTGACTGCGTCAAAAACGTCTTCTAGTTGAATAACTTCTCGCTCGTCTCTTCCACGCCTCTCCATCTGCAGGTTCCCTTCACTGTACAGTAATCATTTTCCCTTCAATTTATTCGTGCGTCTACAGCTCGCTTCGCATTACCCAACAAAAATGGAATGTTGAAACAGAACCATGTTAAGTGGACAAAGGCTTCATATTCTTCGCAGTTCATGTGAGCAAGAAGTTTTGGTTTTGCCGCAGAACGTGGGTTGTTTTCTGTTCGAAGCGTTGATGAAATATGTTGAGGATGCATGACCCTGTTTCGCTTTAGAGCCTGTCTGCTGCATGTTGACGCCACTAGCAGCATGATGGCAGCAGTATCCGTAATGCTACGTGTTCGTTAATTGCCACCTTCATATAGTCGTCTTTAATCTTTCGTCACAGGCTCATAGCTACCGAACGTTTCTTTCCAAGGATGAGTTTGTGATTGCAGAAATAAAAGTGTGCTCACCGATGATCTTCAATATTTAACAGCTTGTGGCAGCATTTTTGGTATATAAACGATTATCAAAACATTCCAAAGGAAGAAGCGTCTTCTGTAATTTGATAGGCATTCATAGTCGTGCGTATATTTTCGTTTTTCCCTTTCATGCTGTGCAGGATTGCACGTTGTGTTCCATTCGCCATTTGTTTCGATGAGACGACGCTTTTCGTATTTCAGCTTGTGTAAGGAGAGCCGATCTCAGCCCAGTACACCAAAACAGTCGCTGATATTCGCAACAACATCGGTGGTTTCAAATCAACGATTTTCGCACATTCCTGTTCTCAAGACCGATCGATTCTAAACGATCGTTTTCACGATTGCTAATTTTGCTGCTATTTGCATTTGAAATCAAACAGTTGTGAAATTGATCTAAGAATGTAAGCAGTAAGCCATAGGCGGCGCTTTATGCTGTTGTTTGTTTGGTTCGTTTCGCTGACATTTGGCGGTATTTGCAGCAGCGCACTGAACATTTTATTGAATCCATAATTTTGCATAGCACTTTGCTGGACTACTTCGTAGCTAAATTGGTTGAAGAAACTTCTAAAAGCTATGAATGTTTAAGGAAATATTGGATTCTTGAGAGATTCCGAGAGAGGTGTTGAGAAATCTCCTCAGACAGAAAGCATTAACGTTGCGGTATTGCGGCATACCTGAAATCCAAGATCGTGGCATCTTTAAAGTAAGCAGATTGTGCTCCGCCAGATTTTCTCTATCACTGAAAATGTGAACACAGGCTTCATTGATTCGTGGACACACGTCACATTCTGCAGTAATTTGCCAGAAGTTGGCTTCCCACTCTGAGTGTCTGAATGTTGCATCTCTGAAAACTAGGGGAAAATCCCTTACCGAATGAGAATTCAGCATATATACCGTTGTTTTGGCTGAGGTTATTTCCAAGTTCCAGTGCAAAATGCGCTGTCTTGCGAAAAAATTGAACTTGAAGTCGTTATTTTTCCGGTGGAATATCAGCGTTGTGGAGCTGGGCGACATTATTTGGCTAACGAGCAGTTTCAACAAGCCACTTTCATATTACAAATAGGCATTTTGGAAGAACAGAGCATTATGTTTGTGGTCACTCTTATTGAAAGTTGGCTGTATTGAGTTGTCTGTAGGGGTGCAAGTAAATACCAGACGCGATGAGCATTCGCTAACGTGATGTTTTTGTTGACCAAATATAAAATCCATATTTCATTCTCACACTAGACATTCTCGTGTCAATTGCTGTTGTACAATCTACAATGGATTATTAAAACGAAACATACCTACCTTTATATGATGGCAGTCGTACGTAGATACCACTGCACGAATGCATTTCAAGAAGCGTCGCTTACATTGTCCATTTCACTTCTTCTTCAAGCATTCTTGAGCTAGTATTCTGTTGGAGAACAATTCATTAAGTAAGTTCATTCATGGCGTCGTCTTACAGATTATCATCGAATTTTTGCGTGATAACCCCTCAAAACCTTAAGAGATGGCAACATAGAAACATGAGATGTGTTATGGTGGAAAATTTTAGTGACTTTCTTATATCGCTATCACACTTCCTCATGACGGTTTTATACACTTGGCTATGAGTGTTAACACAAAAAAAGCTGGTGATTTGCCTTCTCCGTTAAAATGAATTCAATCCGATGGCGTTTTTGTCGCATGTCATTTCAGAATTCCATAGTTCAACGTCCACTACTCTGTATACATATGCGCCGATTTCGTCTGATGTAGTCATTTTCCCGGTTTTCAGTACTTACGCTTTCGTCCACAAATTAACCATTATCGAAAGCCTACAAATATTTGGGACAAGCGTGCTTTTCTTTTGTTTTTTGTTGCTCTAGTTGGCAGAATTCACGACTAAACATGGCGAGAACTCAGGCGCTATCTATTAGTTCTGTTTCTTATTGTGTGCTCTTGCAAGTTCCGTACCGCCTTGGCTGATATAGATACGGATAGTTTCATTCTCAATCGGATCAATTAGGAATGTAATTTCTCAACACGACCAAATATGGTTGGAATTAATCATTATACTGTAAAGATTTTTTTTTTTTTTTTTTGGAAGAAAGTGTTCTCAGTAAACATTTGCTGATGATTGGTGAAGAAGATCTATGTGGAGTATGATGCATAATTGCCTTTGCTGTCGTGTATAGTGAATCAATGAAATGCTTTTCGCGAGTTTCTTTTTTCTTCTTTTTTTGCCTTCGAACCAACAGTGTTATTCATCGAACGCACTTTATGAAAGCGTCAAGTCATATGAAGCGGCTGTTTTTTCCGGCTCGTGAATTCTGGCGATACACCAATCAACTTCCAAAAATTACTCCATTACAGCGATATTTGCTCGCGAGCATGGGCCAATGGATAGACGACGGCAATATACGGTATAGAGTGTTATCATGAATAGAAATCCCTATTTGGAGAATTGCCAAAGGTAGGTCACGCTTTCGAACAGGACACTTGAGCTCCGGTCGAAAGAGGAATTTCAATCCGAAAGGTTTCGAGATCTGAGGGAAATACGAGGGTTGTTTCTTTTGAAGAGAGAATCTCATTGGAATATAAGTACTGTTTGTACGGGTATTCACTTTAAAAGTTTACAAATTTTCTTGTCAGGCTCAAACACGGAATGAAACAAATCCTTCCTCCACTTCGTGCTGTGCTCAGCTGGGTAAACACATTGCAGCGCGGAAGCACCCACGGATGAACGTTGACTTGCCACCAACAACTTTGGACAGCATGACGAAGTGCAATCTTTTCACGGACCTGTGCATGTTGGATTCACGAATACTTCGCTGTATCACCTAAACTCGAAATACCTCTAATTGCTATTTTCATATAGCGATAGGCACTTCTAAACGAACAGTGACGAGACGCGTTGCAACATTCGTTTATTCGTCCCAATTGCAAAGATTTACAAATATAACTGCTAGCGTGTTGAAATGTTTCGCATTGCCACTATTGCCGGTAAATAATTGGAAGGAAAATGTTATTACGCACGCTCATAAGCAGTTTACTCATGCCTGTGTAGCGAGATGTCTGAATGCATCAATGACGTTAAAGGTGCAGAAAAAAAAAATTCGGAATTCACTTCTTCACTATAAAAAGCGCGGATTGAATTGCTGTATGCCACTTATAGGCAATTGCGCATGCCGCAACTATTTTGCTCTTCTTCGTCTATGTCGTTCCTTTTCTTAGACCACTCAAATTCTACAGCTTTGGGGAGGAAATCTGGAGAACAAAATTTTTGATACCAAGTTCTTTTCAAACTATTTTCTTATTGCAGTGTAAATATAAATTGCATATAGCAGACCAACCTGTGACTTCTTGCTAGGCTTCTAATCAAATGCCATGTGCAGCAATTTTCTCATGAGTGACAAGGGTTTTCTTAAGAGTACTAATCACTGGCAGCTTAATGTTCTCTCGGATTATCATCACGGAAGAAATCGAACCATCTCAGGAATTCTACACATTTTTGTCTAAAATTTACAAAACATTTTCATCCAATTTATGGTGTGCAACGTAAAAATTTCAGAAACGCCTTTGAATAACCAATTCTTAACTGAGAAATATTCTTAATTTTTGCTTCTTCACGTTGGTAATTAGACTGCTTTACCATCACACATCGGAAGCCTGACTATTTAGCTTTATGGCTCTTTTGTCGCGGATTACCAAATGACAATGTCGGCAGACTCTCGCAAATGCTATATTGTGCCGACATTGTCGGACAAAAACGAATCAAATGGTGAAACGAAACGAGACGGGACAACCACTGACTGCTATCGGGTTAACTGCTGTCGCATAACGTTTAAAATGTGTGCTCTGATTGGCGTCTATTAAAAAAGTTTGTGCTTTGTTCTAACATTAGATGCAGCGCTCTAAATGCAAAATGCATTGCAGTTATGCATGAAAGCGTCTCAATTTCTCTCCCATATCCACGCTTTCATTGTTGCCATACGGTCACTGAAGTTTATTTTGCAAAAAACATTTATAAAACCATAGTCTTTACTATCCGGAATATAGCGAAAGGAGAAAGACAAAACAAAAAAATGGACGGCATTACAAACAACTCGATGTCGACTCATAGCTGCCTTCCTCACAGCAACGGCTAATATGATACAAATGAATAACTAGGTGAAACGACATCCACCCTAGGCATGAGGGACTTGAACATAAAAATAAGATTGTGCGGAAGTAAAGCTCAACACACCTCTTTATCGAAAAGCATTAGACCATTCAGATTTTTCCTCCACTGAGAAATATGAGGAATAAGTAAGTGAACTGAATGCACAAGAATGTGACAAACAAATGCTCTTCTCTCTCTAAGACTGCAGCTTTGAGAAATGAAAAAAAGGCACTTGGCATCGGTCAGCATAAAGTGGAATCATTCTTTCGCCAACAGTGAAAGAAACTTCCTGTTTTAGAGATTGCCAAAACGGCATCAGGAAGCAATATGGACATACAATATTCATAAACTGTAGCTTTTGAATCCTCGAAACCTACTTACCATCAGCAACGTATCATAATTCCCTCCTCATTGTGAAAACTAATAGGAAAACGGGTAGCACTCTTCATGGCATTACCTGTTATTAAGGAACTATCAGAGACGTAATGCATGCAGGAATATTACCCATTTTCAAAATTTTTCGCAATTATTTTTCGTTTGCCCAATGCCCAAACAACAAAATTTCCTAAATAAATCATAAAGTGCCTACGCTGAATCAATGCAGTATGCCTCTTTTTTTCTTAAAGGTAATGAATGAACCATGCGAAAAGTGACAAACTGGTCGGCAATTCGTGAGAACAATTGGGCAGGTTTGTTTGCATGCGGATGGATGTCGCCACACACATCGATGAAGGCGATCAGCGATGAAATTCTGAGAGATATGCGGCAGTTTTCAAAGACAACTCGCTCGAAACTGCTGAAACACTTCATACCAACTTTCTTTATATCTGAAGAAATAAGGAAAATGAGTTCGCAATGGAAAATATAATGTAGAAAACTTAAGCACTTACAAATTAAAGCGAACATTGTCGATCTTACATATCATTGCTTTCGATCTTTCGGTTCAAAGCCTTTCATGTCTGGATCCAGCGAAGAATAGGGCTAAAAAAACTCTCCGCTTCAAATTCTTTCCGAAAGAATTGATTTTGCATTACTCTGCAACGTAACGATCACGTGACCTTGAGTTTTCATTTTGAGGAGCTTTCATTATCGTAATTGAACTTAACGTACTTATGTTTATAGCACGCGCAACCTTTGTTAATTGAGATAATGAGTTTTCTTTAGTCCTGCGAGCAATGGATGCCAAGCTGAAATCCACATGAATATGTGCATATTCACATAAATCACACCACAAGCACGAAAACAATTGTTCGTAGATTGGTTACAAAAACAGTAAAAAGGTAAAGCGTGAACAATCTCGAAGTAGGAGTTGGAGGCGAAGGGACAACTGAGATGATCATATCGCCGTTCGGATAGCAGCTTCACATGGTGCTTCGAAAATACACAACGGAGCACACCCACATGAAACTACGCACCGCGCAACGAAAATAAGCACCATAAGAGAAGCCATTAAGATGCATGACATCGGCACAGAAGACGCATTTCATTTACCTTTTTGCGTTTCAAAAAGCAGCATTAGGCATGTAGTAAAGTTTGAATTACACAACAATCAACACAACCTTATCTTTTACGGAGTGCAAAGAAAATTTTGTACTTCACCTGACAGTGAAACCAATTAGCGCATATAAATGCCACATTTTCTTATGCACTAAGTCGCTAAAAAAACATGGCTTCATACTTCTACTTAATCAATGCAATCAAATTCTGCCAAAATAGTGGATATGAAGCATCACTATTCACAAATCTTATTTCACCGTAAATCGCTTGAACAGTACCGGCGACAAGGAAAAAATGCTCAATTTAGGAAATCTACGTTGTGACGTAAACAGACGGCACAAACGGGCAGCACGATAAAAAATGTTTGCATATTAATACGAGCAAAAATATCGTTGTTGTTTACATTGCTGACTGCAAATGCAAAATAATAGCGGCTGCACCTAAACAGCCTATAGCCTGCCTCCTCAAGCGTTATCTCAAAGCCGACAACTTCAACCACTGACTTCACTGTAACAGCAAATTCGTATACTTGGACTGTCTTGAACAACATTAAAAACGGTGCATATTCATTCCTAATGTTATGTTAAATTGCAAACACGCATCCCTAAGATATACTCATCGTTAACTCAAAAAAGTATTTTATGTGATCGGAAGACATGGAAGAACAAAATGCATATCAAATATTCACCTCCCTCTCACTCCATCTTCGATGACAAGCAGACGTTTAACGAGAAAGATGTAACAGCAGTCTACTCAAATGTTGCCTGTCACAAACAGGAGTGTCTGACGGCCACAACGTGAAAGATGATGTGCCTATCCGTATGCAACGGCTGAAGTGCCAAAACATTGAATGGATGCATGTGAAACGCAAAATGCGGCATCTTTACAGGAAACTAGCCAAGTAGCAAGCAGCATGAAGACGAAGAAAAGAATGCGCTTCAAAGCTAGTAGAGAATAGCGAAAGAGTAACAGAAAGTAGGCTGCACGTTTGCCGCAGCTAGGCAACCCAATGCACGATGGCCCCAACTACACAGCAACGCAGCAGTGATATCTCACACGGCTAGCTGCAAAACTCATGCCAACCAGCTAATAACAGCCATAGCGCATTTATACACCACATGCACCTTCATTTGACAACAGGAATACATCGTTCAAAATCCTGTATAACCGGAAATAATATAATACAGTGAAAAATACAAGCGATGTTGATGTTGAAAGTCAAGTAACACAGCAGTTATGAAGTGTTCCCTATCTAGAATGCAAACGCTCTATTGCTAAAAAATTATTGCGAGTAAATATACTACTTTTCTGTTCATGGTAAGAGAATATACTGCGAACGGAATGCCACCAAAGGGATACACAGTTCAGCCATATGTCACATCAATCATTGGCACCTTTTCTAATATAGGTAGCTCTGAAAGAAAGCACTCAGCATTCATCGAAGTTTGTGCTTTTTCACTATGAGGAAAGGTGCACGACGCAAACTCGCAAATTAACGCGCACTGCGAGTACGTTACTGCCTCAAAAGTAAAATGAGGACAACCCACAGAGAGAAGATAATCAAGTGGCGCATATGGGGTATTATCAGGCCTAGTTACAACCAATGTGCCCAATAATGTTCAGCCATTCGAACCGACGATCACTGGGAGTTTCAACGAATGAGTGTGGGATGGTCGTCGATCAAAAATTCTACCAATCAGTTTGCGGGCAAAGAAAGTAAACGATCAAAAATAAGCTTGTCCAGTTGGCAAGAATGATCGAATTTTGAAATCTCCTTGCAAGTGGTGCAAAAAAGTGCAAAAAACTCAACAGGATTACTCAACTCTAGCAATGGCAAAGCAGAAATAAGAGAAGAGGGGAAGGCGTAAGTATGTAATCACAATGCCCAAAGTTCTCAAAAATGGTGTGGTCGTGCTTATATTGTTCCGAATGCAACAGCATCGATATTATTGTATTCTATATTTATGCATTCTCATTGAAAAATGGGGACGGAAAGGCTGAAATAAGTTGCTCCTGCTTCGTTTCTGCCATACAACGCACTCGTACCTGTGAAGTGACCACAGCACAGCATCATCGCTATTGAATTTGACGACAGAATAAGGTCTCCTGACGTCTCGTACAGCTGAAAGAAGAGTTCCCTAGCGCAGGGATTCGAAAGGATGTGGAAGACGAATAAAAACGTCCATCTAGCATCAACATCAGCAGTTAGGTGTTAGTTGAATCGAGACTGCGGGTAATTCTAAGCTACGAAACCCGATCACCTCAACAATATGCATAGGCGTTGTTTTTGTGAAAAATGGAAATGCTGAATGAATGAGGCTTCAGAATCAAATACCGTGCAGTTCCGACGAAGGCGTCCCTCAGTTTCTGTGTAAACATAAATGAAAAAACTGACCACATTAACGAGGAAAATAAGAAACCGCAAAGTAGGTACCTTGTCCAAGATCAGTCAAACGCTTGAATCTTGCGCGAATCAATTCACTACGCATAGTCAATTCTGTTGCGCTGTTAAGAGTGGGTTAGATTACAGACTGTGATATCCCATACGATCGTTTCAAATGTGTTAAATATTGACAATCACATATGCCAAGGTTAACGCACCTTTTGGCAGAAACTCTTCCCGATTTTCTTTCAACCGACTCCTATACTGCTTAATAATCGGGAAACTCGCAAAAGATTCGTTTAAAGCAATTTTGTTTGCCCTCAAAAGAACAACACTCACAGCCCTCATAATGATGCGCGGAGCTAAACAGTGGACAGTGCAATTACTACACATGATAATCTCATCAGAAATTAGAACTGAGGGCAGCACGCGACCATAACACAAAGGTGGCTGTTGCTTGCGACCAAGCAGTGAAAAGAAAGTTAAAAACCGACTACGATAACGTTTCTGATATGACAGGTGTTTACCTTTGGTTCGAACACTTCGCCGTTAGGTCTTGCAGCTCTCGCGAACTAGGCGTGAGGTCGTAACGAGTGTTTCGTTGGTGCACGTGTAGGTATTCCCCCCCCCCCCCCAATTTTAGTTACAGTACCATTTCTGGGCAGAGGATAAAAATCAGAGATTAGCAAATCCTGAAAGATTTAAAGGCATTCAGTACCGTCAGAATATCTCTCACAATTTCCATTCTGCAACCAACGCGATAAGAGATCTAAACTATTTCATACTTTGCCGAATGTAAAGTGGAAATAGAGTGGTTCTTAACATCACGCAAGAGATCAAGTAATTACAGCCTTTGATTACGTAGCATCAATGCACTTGACATGCACTGCGTGGCAATCCCGAACGGAAGGTTTTTCCGATACTTTTTTACTCGACGAGTACCGACGCAGTCAGTCGAGGTGAATGTGATGCTATGCACCAGCACGAATTATGCGCTGCATCCAACGAAGCTTTACAGTATGCACACCCATCTAACGGCTCCGAGGTAATGGGCGCAACTCAATCGCTTATGCATGTGGGTGCCAACGCTAGTCAATCGCACTTCAGCAATGATATTCTCCTTTCTCTGCTATCAAGCGGCGTTTCATTCTGAGACCTTCGGCTTTACATTTAGGGGCACCACTTAGAGTAATCTGCAAGTCGAAGTGGACACTTAGATTGCTGTGGTGTGTGATAAAAATGTGATAAATTCTCAACCGACTCTCTCAAAAATGGTTATATTTAACCTTGCGCCCATAAAATGTGTCGACAGTTTTTAACAGTATAAAATGCACAGACTAGATTTAATGCAGTGATTTAAAGTAGAATCTGCTTCGTGATTCAAACGAAAAGCTGAAAGGAGCATTTCTGTGACCAACTATCTGCTCTTTCTGCTCTTTGATAAAATGCAACTTTAGAAAAAAATCTCATCTATAGACAATTTTTGCAGTTCGCAATTAAAATTAGTCACATCCCATCAAAAATCGTGTACTAATTTGCCGCAGTATTTCAACATCTACGACAGAATGAAATATTTTAAAACATTCGCGCACTTAAATGTTACAATGCTAACGACTGATTACATTGCTCGAAGGTTGTTTGACGTGGAGGGAAAAATCGATTCAGTGGTTAGCTAACCACAGTGCGCACTTTCAACTTGTTACATGAATCCGAGCAACAAACCTATGCGTGAAAAGCGCTGCCAAAAAAGATTACCAATATGGAAAGGCAATCTACTAGTACGCTACACAATTTTCGCTCATAAAGACTATTCATAAGCATAACGAAAATATTATAATCAGAGCGTTTACTTAAAAAATCATAGAATTTGTTTATTTTAAGATATCAGCTTACTATAGTAAAAATTTAATTCTGAAGACAAGTCAGGCTGTGTAGAATTTAACGATTAAATTTTGTCAGCACGTTGAGGAAAAAGATTAACTTTACCAGCAACAAAGATCCATTATGCAGCATTAATCACTAGAGCTCACTGATGCATGTAACAAGTTTGGAATCGAATTTGGCACTTTAAAACAAAAGGTACCCTTTTGATCATCACAAATGATATAAAAGTGATGACATGAAATTTCATGTGGATCATGAAAGTGCACCTGAGAAACTCAACTAAGCATCGATACGGCAAAAAATACGCAGAAGAAAGCTCCATAAATAGGAGAATAGTTCCCTTCGGAGAATGGTATATGAGGTTGACGCAGTGGAAATGCATGGGCACGGAAGTGTGGATGGCAAGAGAAGAGAACGGCCGGAGATGAGAGAGTGGCACACCTGCGACGTGTGCCAAACGACAATTGAAAACAGATAGCGAGCCCGGCGGAGACAGGCCTGCGCAAACACCACCACACACGCACACACACACAATTTTGCAAGCGAGTCCAGCGCTTGCACCGCAAACAATTTTCCACCTTTCCTCGTCACACCACTCCCCCTTCTTCTCCCCCTCCCCGCAAAAATGGAGTGGCATTTCTCAAACCCTTGTTCGAATGACTGCAGTTTCTCCGAATTCTATGACAGTTCCCCTCCTTTCAGCACGGAATCACTCGTAATCCATGCTCTAAAACCTAGATGACGTGTAGCAGACACCGATTGGTGGCCTCTATGAGATGAACATGTGCAGCGCGTTTGTAACTGGATAATTCATATCGAAGGGTACCAGTGAGCGTCGAAAAGGAAAGGGTTTGGTACCGCCTGGTTGGAGGTCTGCGAGACCAAACCTAAGACTGTGAAACAGGTTGTCTGAACGTTGTTTCTACCTATACCTGTTATTCCACTGAACGAATGCCGGAGTCTAGCAGTCGAGCATCACGCGATGGCCGAAGATCTTCTTGGATTCCACAACACCAAACTAGGGACTCGATTTTTCTTTTGGAAAATATATGTAAGTTACGGTATCTAGAGGTGCATCCCGTCATCACTGAAGCACCGAAAGGCATAGTGGCTCGTCTTTAGCATGCACGACAGATGTTGCAGAATAACGTAAACTGGGAAGCTCTAACGTTTAGGAGCCTGATTTGTCATGCACATATAGTACTTTAGAGGTAGTGATGGAAAGAATCAGGTTCGAAAGAATCAGGTTCACCAGGTGAGGTCCAACTATTCAAAATGTTCGATCGCCAGACTGCGAAACGAGCAAAAAAATTTACGATACTCAAGCAGTGCAGAACACCTGTTTTTTGCTTTCTTCTTGAACGGACAATATTATGCTGCTGATTTTAATGTTACTGGGAATCCGGTACCTGTTTCTTAGCGTGCTAATGAACTGAACGCTTTTGAACCGGTCAACTGAACGTTTTTTGCTACAAATTTTCAAATCCATCAAAAGTTGGCGTTCGTAGCTTGATTTTTGCACTCGTTGAACCCTTCTCTTTTCAATCTCTCTGCGTTTGCATGATCTATTCACATCCGAAAAGCTGTGCAAAATATTGTATCAAAACTTCTCTAGTCTGCCCTAGGCACATGTTAGTGGTTGTAGCTCACGAGTTCTTCAATGATGCTCCTTCACAGCTGTACTCATCTGACCTTGTTGGCTGACGCAGTGACCCGCTAAGACTGCAGAAGACGGATCACTGCACACAGACGGGTGAGAGAGCGGGTGTCAAGACTGGCGCCGCTCCCATGAATTTTCATCTACTTCATTTTCAAAACCAAAACTTTTGAAAGACATAAACGATTTGCAAATAAAAAAGTGGAAGTCTTCATCAACTACAAATCTTCAAGAAGGCCTCTTTACGCTGAAGTCAAAACATCTGGCTAAAGAATGGTTGTGGAGACCATTTTGTGAATCCGAATCATGACATTTCTTTCAAAGAAGACATTTAATTTTAGAGAAGGAATGTACCGAAAAGAATTGCATATCGGAAATTCATTCATTGGCAGAAAATAGGAAAGTCGCAATCACCACTTTTTCCAGTAAATGCCAAAAGTGACGTCCTTATCAACGTAGAATCGCTCTCGTATCCGGGATGTTGTGATTACAGACAGCAAGCTTTCAAAGGAGACGGAAATAAGATAAGTGAGTGAAGGCCATAACACCAAAGGCCATAACACTCTTACATACTAGCAAACCTTACGTAGAAGCGGCATCACGATTCGAAAAACTGCTTAGAATTGACTGCAAAATGCGAAACTGCATTTTAAGCTTCATTGTCCAGCAGACCAACGAATGTGAATTCGAAATTTATTCACACAAATTAGCTAAAAAGTTTTTTCGCTTTACTTCTCGAAAGAAAACAAAAAAAACATACAAGAAATCGTGCAACCTACAACTTAAACATCTGAGATGGAGAAATCACATCAGTACAAGTAGATCAAAACATCCCCCGGAAAGTTGTGCAAAATCTGAATCAACTTTCCAAGGAAAGCACTGCCTCATTAATGGCAGAAAATTATAATACATTGCGAAGTGAAATGCGAATCAACGTTTTCGCAACCGTACAACATCGAAATTGCCGACGGGGACACAAGAAAATGTGACCACAAGATTATAAGAAATGAAATCAAGTGATAATGAATATTTCCGCAGAACGAAGGTGGCAAGGACCGCTGGAAGTATCCTCATTATGGAATGCTTCCTTCAAGAATAGAAAGGGATGAGCGGAGAAGGGAGGGAAGTGGGGGAAGGGGTGGCGGAAGGGGCTTAACTGTCGAGCGCTATATGTCGGCGTCAAATCGTCAGATTACGATCGAGTTTGACGAAACAGAGAGCGGTAAGATACAAGGTGAGAGTTGGAAAACTGTCATTGGTAAAGCTGTAGACGCATCATACCAAAATGAATGCTGCCCGTATAATGCCCAAACAAATTCTACGGGCTTGCAAGAGTCGCCAAACGTATTTGGGGTTTTCGTCCATTTTTGAGCAATCTGCTACTCCGAAGCGTCAAAGATGCGAGGTCAGGTTTCGTTCTTTCGTCTGCGATTATTTGCATCCATTGAAAGCACAGGGCCGTAGAACAGCCACGGTAATAACAGCATGGGGCAGGAACGAAGGTGTAATCGGAAAGGGGGCAAACTGGGAAAGATGCAATCATGTGGTCAAAGAACAAATGCCCATCATGTAATACTCCGGCAGATGCTCGTCAAGAGGATATAAAAAAGCTTCCAGCGTCACTAGTCTGATAAAGCTGTAAGACGATCACTTGAAGAAAATCAACAAGCGATATCCTCATCAATCTTTTTTTGTCAGCTTAATAATCTCACGAATTTAGAGGAAGAATTAATATTTATAGTATAGTCATAAGCTGGTACAGATCGGCAAAAAGATAAAAAACTGCTGGCAGCGATTTCGTCGCCCTATACACTTCTACACTCTAAACAAACTTTTAATTGCTGCTTTCCCATTTCGCTTATTTTAAGCGCAACTCAGCTCTACCCTTCTACTATTGAATCCTATTGAGCCCGTTTCTCTTGAAACAATCGTTGTCGTCCGATGAATGTTGTCACAATTGATTACGTCAACGTCACATGTTGTGACTAGACATAGCTCATGCTAATACTTCGTGACCTTAGAAGGATGTAAACGTTTCAAGACCAGGTGAAATCGAGGACGTTGCACGAGATTACGATAAGATCACGTCCAACTGTGGTATGATATAAGAAGAGCATCTTCCACTGAAATAAGAAAACATAGGGCATATGAAAAATCAGCTAAGGACGAATACACAGGGGGGGGGTCATGTATTGGTCAGAATTGAACGCATGCGAAGTGAGCATGATGACCGCAAGCCATAAACGGCGTCGTGATTGCTTCGCAGTCCTCTTGCTCATACAAAGAATACAATCAGAATATTTCGTCTGCACTTCTCAGGCTTGTATTTGTCGAGGTGGACTATGGAAATTCCGAATGTTAGGGGACGGAATTATTTCTTGAGCAGCAGAAAATCCCGTTTCTGTACGGGAAAACAAAATAATCGTGTAGGATGTATATGTTGTCACATGAGGACACCTGGATGAGGGATTAATGGGACGCAGTGGTCATCGAGCAATTGGAAATAGTTATTCGACGCACACTAAATAAGGGACTGGAACGAGCTAACCGGAAAGGGTCAGACACGAACACACATCTTTTGGAATGTCTTAAAAATATTTCCGGACAAATCCGACATGCGCTTGTCTAATAATGCAACTAAGTTTACGCGCCTGTGCACTGCTGAAGTCAATGACATAACTTCTTCCTTCCTCATTGGAAAAAACGATAGAAATCTTTTTAAGGGTATCTAACAGGACTTTTTGCGCGGAAATTTTCAAGAGAATCGAAAGTCTATGCACTGACGGTCGCCGTATTCGCATTCCCCCTCTCTATGCGCATCGACATTTGATTACAACACTTCTAGCTCAATTTTTTTCTAAAACATCAGTGACACAAGTAATAGGGACGACACATTATTACTAATGCCTTTCATTTGAACGTTACATCCCTCTCCATTCCTCCCTATTCCCATAAATGAAAATTACCTCACAATCCTTTCATTACAAATTTTGTCAAATGCACACAATCATTTCAAAATTTCACCAAAATCGTTTCCCGGCTTCACGAAACTAAACTGAATGATGATACAATTCATTGATCATAGGAAAACGATAAATGGAGAATGACACCAGAGGAGCTGGCAGGGATATATGCTTTTGCATTCAGCTCATCTTACCAAACACTTTCGTAATCTACCAACAAATAACAAAACAACCATAATAGCGCTTTCATATTTCAACCGATGCGACCATTCATACAAATCTACAAGACATTCTCTTCCTTTACCGAAGCGGTTTAAGGTGAGAAATCGATGAGTGTAAAGCGCACTCTCAGGCACCCTTGAATGCCTATAATTATTGCGATGTTGATGGATGAAAATGAATTGTGTTTATAAAAGATGCGATATAAATCGTGAAGCTTGAATACGGTAACTCAAGTTTAAGCTGTTCCCGAATTGAAGTTGCCAGAAGGACATACTGACACGTACACGCACAGACATTTCCATAAGCAAATTTACTCAGCCAATTAAGAGTAAAGATTAACAGGAAAACGGTTCGGGTAAATGATGGAAATATCCAAAGTGCTCAAAAGTGACTTCCGAAAGGAAGAAGAAGAAAAGACCGAATAAGCCGAAATATGATTTCAGTCTGCTTAGATGAAGCACTGCGGTGAAAAACCGCCTGTGAATGTGAAGGCAAAAGAAGCTCGAAATTGCTAACCTGAAACTAACAAAACAGAGACCATGAAAAGGGAGTAGATCGCTTCAAATCATCATTTCCAATATGTGAGAACTGCTTTTAATTGGACCAATAAAGGCGTTGAATTAACAGCATTTTTTTACGTTAATAGATCGCATATTTCAGAGATAAGCAATATTTCAGACAAAAATATGGTTAGTTCTCATATAATGTGGGGATTAACGGCTCCGATACCTCTCCCCTACATTCCCACAATAGAAACTCCATGCAACTTACGCTCATCAAAACTTTAACTAGTAATACCGTGCGGTTAATCGGAACCCTTACCGGTAACACAAACAGTCAATTAACACATACGTTTTATGTATTGACTCTTACAACATTAGTATCATTATGAATTAGAAGAAGCCTATTGGTGGCCTGTGCGAACCCTCTCAGCAGAATAAACTCTGACAATCGAAACAATGAAGTTTCGATGAGAGATTGAATAGAACGATGTGCAGAACTGCTGGTCGGCAGACTGGGCAGCTGAGTTACTTCTGATGGTGACAAATGTGAGTATGTGCGAACGAAGAATCAGATATGTTAAAAGTGACTAACACTACTGTAAATTTTGCATTGATATGATAAATCAAATCACTATATATAGTGTCACTATAACAAGAAAACGTAGCTAAGAAAATATTACAGTAGCCCAGTTGTTACTTCATTTAGTTTTACCAAGTTTCGGCATAATATTGCATCTCCTCGTTCTTTTATGTTTCTCTTGACTACGATTGGCGCCATATACAGTCTTTAACTCTCGGTATGCGCAAGTTTTGAAGAATTTCAAATTTCGGTGATATTTCTGTGTACACTTTATGGCAGTAAATGATAAAGCATACCATCACCTACATATATTTAATGCATTCATGCCTTGACTTTTACAACGCTTTCAAACTACGTGCTCTGCCCATGAGTTTTCTTCCAAACTGTTGCCAAATCTCCAAAAACAAAAAAAAAAAAATATTAAAAAGAAGTCGGCTTGTGAGTGGATTCGCATAGCTCAAGCTAAATTTGTTCAGGAGGAACTGCTAATCGAAAATAAACTACGATGGGGCATCCGAATAAATGGTTGAGCAAACGGAATCTTGAGAGGATTCGGTACTAGGCTAGAATGCATTAGGGACTACTGCAGAACAATCAGTGAATCTAAGAAGCCATTAGGCCATTAGTAGCGGTTGAAAGCGGAGATTTGCCTTTCTGATAGGAGAATAATCGATAAATAAAAATCGATATTCTAATAAGAAGATTCATAAAATAACACAGCAGAATGGAGTAGGAACGGAGATGAAGCGAGACCTTCGAAAAGTCCAACTGATACAAGCATATATTCATATATTATATATGAACCCCCATGTAAGAGGTCGGCAATGAGGATGTATGGAATTATTTCTTTCAAGAAAGAACGTTAGAGGCAACCTGGGAATCCCAGAGGCAAAAGTTCCACAATCTAATCTCAACTGCCATTAAGATATGCATTTCGATGGCTTAGCATTGAAAATGTGTGAGAAGTTTAAAAAAGCATCTCATTTCTGCTAGGATACGTGCCGTTCTCATGGTAAGTACAATTTTCGACACCCTTCATTGCAAAAAAAAAAAAAATTTCATACGACGCTGATAACAATCAAAGCTCTGATCAAAGCCTGTATATTCGACCATGTAAACTACCAAAATTATATCCCGCAATGAAATAAGGGGAGAACGATGCCGACGCGATCAGCCTAAATATACTTGCTGCGATTTAGCACATCGAAGCAGCTTCCTTCACGGAGAGTGCAACCGCTCGGTCACACAAATCTAAATCAAAATTTTACATGTTTACGTGGGGCAAAAGTTATCGGATAACTTTGTCTATAGGTGTGCAGATGATGCGCATTCGTAAAGAAATTAAGTTTGCGAGATGATTCAGCGATGTTGATCCAAAATAAAATTTCGCTGCAGCGGTGTTTATGTTTCGAAAGTTGACAAAGAATAGGTGCGTAAGCGTACAATAATATAATATATTTGCATTCTCATTCATTCATAAAAACTTTGAGATGATTAAATCTGCATAAGTTTGCAAAATCATTTAGAAGACTTCGGAATATTAGAGGTGAAAAACAGTGCATGTGCAAATGCTGAATATCTCATAAAAAACAAAATGAAAGAAAGAAAACACGAGATCAATCAAGACCAAATGTCAACTTTTATAGTTCCCCTACACGCATCACACATCGACAAGCACATATCTCCATTCATGATCACGTTGGCGATCAAGTAACTGCTCAAAATATACTTATATATTTTAAAAGTGTAAAATCAATCATTACTACTAATAAAAAAACTTCAAAAAGAAGAGTGAGAGCTGGAATTATTTATCCCCATTCGAATGAAAGATAAAAATTGAAGCGCTATCAGACGAATTTAGTCAACCCAATTTCTTCGCACTCAACTCCGTCGCACTATTGAGAAGTGTGCAACACTTCCTACTAAACAGTAAGTAGTAAGTATGGAACAATAATTGCAGAATTAACTATAAAGAATCTAATTAGAAGATAAATATTTACGAAGCGTTAATGAAAGAAAAGGTGGCGATTGGCTATGGATGGGAGGTCGACAAAATAGGCTCATGATGGGTCGAGATGATGTCGCGTAAACGCGTCACCAAAGTGCCACCCGCAACGATCGATTAGTGGTGCTCGCTCGCGTGCTGCCGTTTGTGGCATTGCACGGCTCGCGCACTCCTCGACGACTCCATTTGCACCACAATCAGACACACTTGTGCACTTCATCATGCGAAGTTTTGCTTCGAAAAAAGCACGATACATCGTTGCACGCCTAATACTGCTAATCTGACGACTTTATTGCTGAGGATTGATTGCTCACCTATGGGATTGGCTACGATACTAGCTCTTCTTTCAGGTTCAACGCCCATCTATCCTACATGGAATTGCTTCATTTTAATTCCTGGTGAGTAAACGAGTGGAATTGCTCAACCACCTTCCGCTAGTGATTTCTAACATCAACGCTATCCGCATCTATATCCAGGATCAATTTTGATCCAGTGAAATGGTACGCGGAACAGGCGATCGAGCATTATACTAAATTATAAAGCACCGACCGAGCAATACATTTTAAAAAACAGAAGTATTGTGTGTTTCTTTCAAGTAAATTTATTGCATGGCTCCCCATTAAAGGACTTGTTGAAGAGATAAAAAGAGGATTCGGTGTTTCCGCAAAGTTGATGTTGTTATAGCTGATCGCAAGTGCGAACTGTCATTTCATCAAACACTGCAATTTATAGTTGAAAATCCGCAGCGTTTCTGGAGGAAACCGTGTTCGTTTGTCACCTATCGCTGCTACTTTATAACGCCCATGCATCCAACATTGGTTGAAAGCGCCTTTGCTGCACTCTGACAAGAAATCGTTCTTTGGAAAAAGTTTTTTTAACCTAAATCAAAATGCCCTGATACAGTCCCACAATCGTCGAGAATTTTAGTTGTAGTTTACATAGTCTTGATGACGAGCAGAATGATATCCCTCATCACGAATGAGGGTCTCCGCTCCAAAACTCTAGTTCATTCTCAACTTTTTTCATTTCTTCCAAGGAAATCTCACTCCACCTGACCACTAGGGAAGGATCCAAATAAACAGAGGTTATTATAGGCTCGAAGTATACGTGTTATTTCTTTTACGCAAAAACATGTTTTCTCGAATGGTCCAACGGGACAGCCAGCACGTAGTGGCACTGCATCGAATGTCCTTCCATGGACAATGTATTTCACTTGAGGGCGTCGTGAAGGCATTCTGATTACTTGATGTGATGAAAATGGGAAAACAACCACGGTAAGGTGTTCTGACCATCCAAGATGGTAGCTATTGAATATCTGAAAACAGCGAAAAGCGTAGAGGTATGCTGCAAACTCGGGCGGCTCGCATGGTGAGAATCTAACGATCTAAGACAGCTGGCCTCCACAACCAAGTATGCTTGATTAACAACAGCGCACGCTTGCTAAAGCACGTATAAGCTTCAAAAAGAACTAACCGAACAGGTTTTGTCCAAGCCACCTATATGTATACATAGAAATTGCTCCCACCCTTTTTATCAATATTTATGAATAGACAGATTCTTTTGTGTGAAAAAATATATAAGGATACAAATTATTTAGAGAGATACGCTTAATGAGTCCTAAAGATTTCTTTTGCCAGGATAAGATCCATCATATTTCACAGCACAGCGATAACAAGGCTGTAGAACTGCTCCATGGCTCTTACAATCTCGGCTACAGCTTGATGCAAGCAAGCCGACCGAAATCGCTAATATTGCTCTCCATCATAACGCCTATGCGAGCGATTTTGAAACTATGCACGATTGCTCTGCATGCAAACAGCTCACGCGAGTAGGGTATAATATGCACCCTCTTTCGAGCGAAAAGTGTAGTTTTAGCATTGTTGAAGAACGTATTCAGTGCTCCATTCAAAGGATATGCCGGTCGGAACTCTTCAAAGTTCAAACATTAGCAAACCGAAACGACTTTTCGGCTTGTTGTTCGCTTTCCGTATTCCTGGACCGGAAAATGAATCTTCAAGCTTTTTGTTCTTCAATTTTTTCGGTGACCTCTCGGAATGACCTTTAACGCTTCGCGGAGCCCAGTGGAATTCTCTGCTTTGCTCCAATCATTCCACAAATGGCATACCCTTTAAAATATCTGGAACACTGCTTCTTCTTCGAGCTAGCCTCTCATGATGCTGCGGAAGGCGCAGTCATCGAGTGCAGACTTTTTTTTGAAGCAGTGGCGGTATTCCGCCTTGCAATTTTCGCATCCCAAACTTTTTTTCTTATGTGGATGTTTACATCATGGATGTTAAACTCGATGTGTTGTTGAAGTTCCGATTTTCTTCCTGTTTAGATGTGCACCTTTTGAAGCTTTCATATTTAAAGAATTTTTGGCGGCAAACGATGCCAGTCTTCATTCCTTTTCGCATTTATTTTCAAATGATTGTTCTCATCATTAGTTAAAAAGAGTCAGTCTTACCCCAATCTGACCAACTCAAACCGTTTCTTAAATTTCGAAGCACTCAGCTCATAGAACTCATTAGGTTTCAATTGTCAAACGGCGTAAAGGAGCTTTCATATATATGCTTATAGAGCAGAAACTGAATGACGCCCTTCACAGCCTAACTTGCTTCCTGCTCTATTGAAGACCAATGGTGATAAAGGATTTGCCTGAACCTTTTTCAATGTTCAAAGGCTTTCAAAAAAAAGATGATAAACGACGGGCCGAGCTTAAGTTAAAAATCTAAAATTCTGTTCATTTTTGTCAATCGAATTAGCCGAACGACATTTTAGTAATCGGGTCGGTTGCAAATTGGACTTCGGTTGCTGCCCACACTCAGTCGGTGAGCGACCAACATTTTTGAAGCTTGGTCAGACTCAATCGAACCCCGACTGCAGTCATGTGGCTCCTGTCGGTTACCGACTATCAGTATCTCATCAGAACACGTTTCATTAGTTAAGCGTCAGAAGTCTAAAGAATTGTATTTGAGCCACATTTCTTTCCTTGCTGTGCTGTGGTTAATTCAAGGCACACACGCGGCATGCTGCAACATCCAATATTTGAAAAAAAAAACGATCTGAAGACATTACTTGCTCCAGCGAAAATCAGCGTTGTTGGTTCAATCTTAGAATGTATGGCACTCACGTTGCTGCGAATGCTGAAGGAAGTGGATGGGGAGGAGTCAGAAGGGGAAGGTAGAGGGGATCGTGGGAGGGGGAGACGGATTGAGGGATATACATATAACAGTGCACTTCACATTAATTCACGCCACGTCAATGAGTTAACGCAACTTTCTTTCTAAATGGTAATTTACTCCTGAAACTGTTTGCATCGAAAGTTGATCCACTATGCGCCCCTTGATCGATGTCTAGTTTTGCTTTTTTGTGAACACTGAAGCATTTCCTTCGCATTTGTATTACCTTTGTTTATTTTATTTCTTTTTGCTTCTGTCGTTTCCATTACAGCAGAGCTGATGATTTTTCTTTGCCGAGTGAGTCTTTCTTTGCATAAATGGACACAGCACTCTTTTTGATTATCAGCTATTTACGCTTATTGCATCCAATATACACATCTTTTGTTGATGCAGTTTCGTTTTCCTTTACCACAAGGTACTGTCGAGAATTTTTTGAGGATAGAAGGATCTATCACACTACTAAATTTTTTTGGAGACTATTCTTTTGTCAAGGTGAAACCATTTCCGAAGAAAATGAACATGCGAAAGATTCGACAGGAATGCCGGACAAGCACATCGGCGACCATAATGCCGACCATTATTGATAGCGACTCGCAAGGAGAACGTGGCTTGCAGAACGACAAGAGAAGTTGCTGCGAATGTCAAATTCGGTTTAAGAACAGGACCAAAAATGCGACCGCCTTGCGCCAATGCTAAACGAAGGCGAATCAATGTATGGGAACATAACGACATTTACGAAGGGAGTGGATGACCAACCACTAAGAGTGCGGAAAAGATGGTGTACCGCCTCACGCGATCGTGAAAAGCTTAACTTTCGATGATCGAGTATGGATTTTTGAGAGAAATGTGCTAATTCTGTGGAAAACATCATATAATGCATGGAATTAACTTTTGAGAAAAATTGGAGAAATTCGCTATGCAAATTGCCATGTTATGCCACATTATTCACTTCTTTACAGGTGGCAGAAGAACCTTGAAATAAGTGCAGAAATCTGTCAAATCGCTGTTAATACGGCCCATACCTTTGACATGTCTTCCTATGGTAGCATGAGTACTTGAAAAAAATTCATGCAGGCTTAAATGATGTGACCAAAGAGCAAAAAGCCGCTTGCGGTAGGAGTTCTGAAGCACTCACCAAACAGCTTTTTCTGCACACTGAAACTCTCGTACATTTTGCTAAACCTCGCCAAATCACAACTAATTCAACGTAATATTCCACAAGATGCAAACAGTTTCGCAAACGAAAAAATCTCCAAGCACATTTGCAAAGGCTTAGAGATGTATGCGTTCATCATGTCTCAGTTGCGTCAATTGATTTGGGCTATGCATGAAATCGGAAATGCATAATGGAAGACGAATGCAGCTGGGCGAAAAATTTCGCTAGGAGATGGAAAAGAGGTGAGAGGAAACCGCAAAAATTTGCTACATTCCAAAAGCGTCAAATTTGAAAAACGGTGGACGCCATAAACTCGCAAAAAGGCAAAGCGCTAAATGCAAAAGTTCCAATTCCCCAAATGTTTAAAGCTTCAGATCTGAAAATAAGCACGCAGCCAAAGAATTGCTTAATACTTCAAGCGATCCTTGGTATACCTGAACCAGTCTCTGCTCAGGGAGAAGGGAATGAGGTGAATTTCGCCCTCCATGAGAACAGCGACGAAAGAATCCGAAGAATTCCAACTCGATGTTTATTTCAAGATTGCAGAAGATAGTCAGAGGATATTTTAAATTCCTGTCGGGCTGTTTGCATTCTTCGACGTTTTGCTTTTTAAGCGCTTCTCGCTATATGCCTATCTTTTATTTTCTCTTTATGCCCATTAATTTTCCATTTGTCTTTTTCAACTTTTCATCGGTTTGTTGGAAAAAAAAACGAATATTGGGAATGAATAAAAGTTCAATTCTCCTCTTCTCATGTTGATGCATCTCAACCCCTCCTCCCCCTCCTCCGGACATTTTTTGATATTATCCTGTTGATACGGCGCATACCTCTTCAAAGTGCGGTAAAACGCAATTGTCGTTTCCCCACTCGGCAATGGTTACGGTCAACTGACGCTATGGGAGAAATAACTTCAATGCCAGATTTTTTAGAAGTATGTTCTTCAGATTTTCAAAGTCGATTTGGAACGATTTCGAACTTTTATTGAGCTAGCGATAGAATGCTCAAGGCTCCTTTTATTCTTCCTCTATGACAATTCATTTGCAAGATCTGACCTCATTCTGCTTCGTGCCGGGAAATCGCAGAACATTTCTTGAGGATATCTAGGTCCCATATTTCTTTGCGATCCTATCTTTTTATTTGTTGAGGAGATGAGGTTGCCGAGCAACGCCATATCACCGTTTGCGATCACTTGGGATCCTCAGTCGGCGTTCTTCGCATTTCTTGACGATGACCTTGATTTCTAACGCCCCAGGTGTATAACCTTCCTCGACGTTTCGCAGATGCTGAAATTTTTTTTCCAAGAGACAATTCTCTCCCATATGGCGCCAAACCCTGGTTTTATGGCAATTTGCTACGGCGCATAACTTTTGGTAGTGCTTTACAGGAGAAGTCAGGGTTCATTTTGTGCTTTCGAAAACCAATGCAGAGTGCCACTGCCAGCTCCGTTGCCCCTCCGAATAGCAACTCTTTCCATGAACTTTTCGGGTCTCGCGGATACCTTTGGCGAAGCTTTACAATCTCTAAAGCATATAGCCGATTCTTGGTTCGGAAAGGATTAAGTACTTCTATTTCTTGCACTCATTTCGTCCCAGTAACTCAGTGCGCCAGCAGTACTCAGTGCCTTCGCGATACAGACTTTTTGGTGAAAATCATCACCATCTGCAAGTTCCACCACAAAGCCTCGTTCCTTTCATCCCAACTTGTTCTGTTCAGACATTTATAGGTGTCAGAAGTTCAACTCCGACCAGATAAACAGTTATGCATCAGTTCCACCACATGCAAACATTTAAAGTTCAGACGCATCAGATGGATTCATATTCGTACCGAAACAACATATAATTTCGATCATGAACTTGTTAAGTGAAACGTTAGCTGCAAATTACACACAGGATCTTGATTCCAATGGAGAATTCATGGTAACAGCTGACAAAGGGGTATTCTTCAATGAAATTCTTGCTGACGTTTCGATAGCTTGAAACTTATGGAATCGATGTGGTCGCTCCAGATGGGTTTATAACTACCTACTTAGGAGCAAAAGACCATTGACAACACCTTTACGACTAAAACGTGGGTATTCCAATGCGGGAAGGAAATTTTTGCAAAATGTGACTAACACTGACTACCGAATGTTTTTTATTGGGAGGGGAGGGTTGTAAATTTGCTTTGGGAGTTCACGATGATGCGACTGCCTTCCAAAATTCAGTGACTCGTTAGATAAACATCGGACTTCCCACTACCTTTAATTTTCAAGTATATATGCCTGACTGATAAAATGTCCTTGCAGCCAACATACATCTGTGAATAAGATTTGTAGTTGCATTGCTGGCCTTCGAAACAATGATCGTCTGGTGAAGGGAGACAGATCATCGATATGCATAATTCAGTGAATGCTGTAATTACACTCTAAGGACATAACGCAACAAGAACTAGGAATACATAGGCAAATCTGCCCAGAGTGCCTCCCCATAGACGCTCACACCTATACTAGAAAGCTACTTCAACGACACCGAGCATATGATGAGATGGAGTTGAGGAACGCATCGTCGTGATGCAATTTTTTGGATTGACTCAAACATACTGCACCATTCAAAACCGCGTTGTGGCATACGGTTGAATGGTGAGCAGTGTCGACCGATAATGTGACAAAAGTATTCCTAACGGGAGCACGCCAGCAGCTTTTGACTGGACGTCGAGGTAACAGGTGATAAAGCAGTGAGCCAGATGCTTCAAACTCGCATCCAAGTTCTCCTCTGTAGAAAGTGGAATTAAGTTTATGAGCGGTATGTTTAATCTTTGTAGCTTGTACCTTGGTCAGGATATGCCACAAAGGTGGAATATAAATTCAGCCTTTCAGCGAAAGTGTATTCAGGAAGTTAAATCGAATTCAGAAAACTAAATCGAATTGCTTTCTAAAAACAATTATAGTTCAACGAGTGCTTCATCCCATGCTACATAGAAAGAGCCTTTGCTGCTGGAGGGTTGAAGCACTGACTGCTGGCATCCTAAGACAGCAGAGCTGTTGGAGGTGTTGAGTTTTTTTAAGCTTCAATCATGGAGTTCATATTTTTTGATTTCTCTTTCCAAATTGAGAATTCTACATGCCTTCAACCCTTCCCAGCGACCATCACTGCGCTCCTTTGCCCAAACATCTCTTGCGACCCTGGCCAAGTCTCCCTGTGGAGGCTTCGCACACTTCACAGAAGCTCCGCGGGATTCCTGCCGCTGCCCTTAAAATCATGCGTGTGATCTTCTAAAACTATGGCCCTGGTGCACCCAAACTTCCTAGTCACAACTCCCCGCCCCTCACCCCAGCACCGCCATGACCTTCCACCCACCAACCTTCGCACCGCTCACAAAACCACGTCTGCGGTGCTGCGAGCTGGTTATCAACGTCTGCACGTCTGCGCACGCTGGTTGCGCATTGCTCGATGAGAGAAAGGGAGTAAAGTGAAATCGAACGATGCCAGACAGAAAAGGAAATTCCTCGCCACTCAAACCCATACGCGGTTTTTCCACACCTGGCATATCCAGGACAACGAAATCCGATCGCACCCACCTAACTTCGTCAACAGTAATGCTAGCCACTTTCACCACTCCCCCCCCCACCCTTGTTACAAATCACACCACGCAGCGGCTCTGGATCTCAACCAGCCCGCTCAACCTCACACCTCGGTCACCATCATGAAGTGTACACATGCAAACAAAGCGGGTGCAATCATATACTCCTTAGCGCTACAAGCCGGTAGCGTCCTGCTCGGTTTATAGGAAATGAGTGAAAACAAATTTTTCTATTTTGGATAGAAAAATGAAGCTCTCGTCAAACAAATAATGCGCTGGCGAAGTTGATGAACTGCTCGTCGCAGCAAACCCCCTCGGATCTCAGACAGCTTATTTTAGGCTCTTTTTGAAGAATTATGCCTCCCAAATCCTAATCAGATTCCAGAACGGCACGACTGAATAATTAATTTGAATAGAAGCGCTCTTGTCGAATGCCTACTTTTCGCTGAAATTTAGCGACCTTCCTTCCCTAGATCTCACCTTGTCTCAAAAAGTTACATACACTCCTCTGTCACTAAATTTGCATTCGAAGAGATGGAACTTTGCAACCTGGCTCCCTCTGGAGTCCACTTTGCATGACGAGGACAACATTTGTGTACATCTTGCATGACTGACAGAGCTCCCCACCCCCCTCACCGTTTAGCCTCCATGCACCAGTCCCCGTTCTATCAAATGCAACAAGAATGCTGCAATAGTATATGCTTCCGTAGTTTCAACCATAAGGTTAGTCGATGGTGTGAAATTCTCACTGAGTACAGGGATAACACACTACACGCACACATAAGAAGTCATCATAATGCACCTTGTGGTAGCAAATTTGCAAAACCGACGTGCAAAAAGCGCACATCCTGCAACTTCTATTAGTATGCTTTTTCGCTTGCTTATAGAGGTATAACGCGGTGTCCCAGAATTCTATCAGATCGCTGTTGTGTGGTTGCTGTTCCAGTACTAAAAGTGTGTAGTTATGGTTGAAATGGTAGTAGCGACTGAAAGGAAGAGAACAGAGCGAATACGCCACAGAAATGTATCTAAGGACAAGAAAGGAAGAGAACAGAGCGAATACGCCACAGAAATGTATCTAAGGACAAGGCAAATATGTAAAACATTTGCAAAAATATTTATGATGTTTTAACCATGTGCCCAATTAATGTGTTCATGTTAATTGCATATATTTCTGAAAGTCTGCATTGGCCCATCATTCTGCTACGTGCCATGCAACAGTAAATCGATTTGGAAAAACAACAGGTGACTATGATTTCTTGCGATACTTTCATATGTTTTCTTCAAATCGCTTGAATAGCTTCTTGCTGTTATTGCTGAATGCTTTCAAAGTTGACTCCTTTTTATGCCACAATTCTGCATTAATTGCATCCGTATATAACAAAGAAAAAACAACAAATGCCTCATTTTTCCGAATTTTTGATACCGCACATTTTTCTTCGATTTTGTCGCTCTGAAGATTTTCTCACCAGAAACTTGCATGATCATTTAATGAGCCCATCACATTCCTGATTTAAACCTAGCTTATACGCGTGTCTCATTACACCGCTTCTTGCTCTTTGGCACATATGTCGTTATTTATCGAAAACTGTTCCTCATAGTATCACCGATGACCTCCCCCGGTACATCGTTCAGTAGCACGGTTACGTCATATTCTATTTAGAGTTTTAGCTCCAATTTATACCAAAAGAATTTTTTCTAATGTAACTCGCAAAGAAGTGTTTGTTGTCATGCTACTTCGAGATGCGTGAGGAACCATTTTGATTGTCTGCGCGTGAAATGGGACCATTTAGCTCGTGTGCACCACTTAAAGTTGTTTTCTTCCTGCTACATTGAGTAATGAATTAATAGCGCTCACGAATGCTGTTGCAGTCAGCAATATCAGCGACATTTTTGCAACGGTGTTCTTTTGAAAGCGATGCTGAATACTATCGTAATGCTAAAATAAATCTTCATTTTTGGATATTAAAATGTTTGGTGCGGTGAAAAGCTACCGCATTGAAACCATTTATTTTACATATATATTATGTCCGTTTCCTAATTGTAAGGTTCATTTCACTGTGAACTCGTTGAATTAATTTATCAAGTCTTTTTAAAGTTCATATATTATAGCATGATTGGTGCTGCTATTTATAGCATTCGTTGAGGGATACCCTTCGGATAGTAACCACTAATTAAACGAGCGTTCAGTTTGCACCATCTACAGAAATGACCATGTTGTGATACGCCTCATAGTAGTATATTCAAGAAAAATTTTGACTTGTACATTCATTTAAGAGTCACTTAAGCCCTCGCATTTTTATACCTTTAATAAAATAACACTGGTGACCGCAATGGGCAATTCTCTTATCCTCCTTTTTTCGGCGATATCAGTCATGATAAGCTCGAGCCCGAGCACCATATCGCTCGCTATCTACTTCAACACTACATTAAATGCATGATTATATATGAAGGAACTGCTATCTACAATAGTGCATTGCATTCTCATCGTTTCAGTCATGCAACTGGCTGAGCATTCGCGCTTATCTCAATATATATTTCAGTCTTTATAAAAAGGATGTGTGCTTATTTAAAAAGAACTTTTGAATTCTCTAATAACTGATGCAGCGCGCCCAATTTAGGCGCATTTTTTGCTGTCTCTTTCGCGACAAGGTGGCCAAATTTTTTCTTGTTACCCCAAAGTGTGTGCTGTATTTGAGTAATCGCTGGAGGATGCTTTCGCATCGGCGTGTAGAGCTATTTATAATAAATGAGATGTTTTGCAAATAAGCGCCATCTTCACTTTGTCATAATGTGGTTCTCCTCGCCAATTGAGCAACTAAAGCTTCGAGGATGGTGCACTTCACAGTCTATAATATTGCGACATCATGGCTTCGAGGGGTAACAAGGGGAATGAGAAATTTCATTTGAATGATTCAGAATGACGCCGCAAAAGCATATCAATAAAATGTTAATAGCGAGTAAACCCTACAGTTGAAGAATGTGACTAGGATGATTTCAGCGACCGTTTCCGATCGAATGCAGCTTCTTAAGATGTGCACAAATAAGCACTGTAGGAGTTTACTGAAGACGTAGGTATGGTTTGAAAAAGCGTTCTTAGAAATGTTCGAGAGGTTTTCAGCGTCACGTAAATTCCTGACTTGACTATTGATTACGTTCTGGTTATTGAAGGTTTTGGTTCATTCTTTCTTCTAAAACAATTATAAAGACCAAAGTTGTTCTTATTGCTGTTGAATCAGCTAATGTTGTTGCAAGTGAGTCTGCAGCTACAGCCAGTGTTGCTGAAGCTGTTGCTATTGCTGCTCGCTGAGGCTAGTGATGAGCGCAATGGAGTTATTGTTGACCGCCTTAAAACAGTTCGGATTTTCAAAAGAACTACAATTTTCGTTCTGTTTAGAGTTTCATTGAGTTCACTTTTATGATAAAGCGTTCGTTAAAGCCTTATATAAACATACATATTGCTGCTTCAGGTAGATAACGAGAGCGGTGGTAAGCAAGACAGAGAAAGGTTTTGCATCGTTTCTTATTCAATGCTCTACACAACCTTCCTAGGAAGATTCATTTCCATAGCAGCGGTGCATGAAGGAACCACTCGACGACTTCTTTGACCAACGCTCATTTTGCAGTGCAACTTCATTGTATCGCCATAGTTCAGGGCTCAGCTAAGATGTCGTTGTTTTACATATTTGTTGTTACTGATGTGCGCTTTTCATGACCAATGAAGAGTGTCCTTGCAGACAGCGACAATCCGACATCTCGATTGACAGGCTTGTGCTCTACCACTAACCGCACACGTTTCAGTTGTCAGTTCGACTAGGATTCAGACGCAGTTGTTGTTTTTGCTCACATCCGCAGCATCTTACGAATGCTCTTGCAGGGATCAGCGCTCGGTTTGTGCAAGAAAGATCATTGACAATTTTCTGTTTGCTGGAAATGGAAGCTTATCGGAATGGACGGAACAGCTCACAGTTAGCATGCAAAGATTAACATGGGTTCATTCATAACATAAGCCGCATTTCAATTAATTTGCACCACAGTTATGACGGTTTCAATTCCTCGCATTTCAAGCATCGCCTTAATGAGCAAAGATATATCCTCCCCATTATTCACACTTACCGAATGCTCTACTTTAATATATCATTTGAAAGCATGTTATGTGACAAATAACAAAAACATTTTATTTCGTAATATTACTGCATATAGAACAGCGTTCTGATGCAACAATGCAGATATAAAATGTAGACTTCGAATATGCAAATATACAACGACAAATATGCGCGCTCCAAGTTGCTGCGACGCTTCGTTTTGCAACGCTTCGTTAGCGAACGGAAATCGATGAAAGGTCTGTGGCGACAAAACAAACCTATAAAATTGCCATTCTAAACAACTCCTCGCATTTCAAGCATCGCCTTAATGAGTAAATGTAATGAAGAAAAAATATTTTCAATATGCTCAAAAAAGATTTTTCAGGTTGAGACTAATTCGTGATCCTTTTCCGAAACTTGCAATGATTGCTCGATTTCTTCAACTTTATAATCCAAACTGCAGCCTTTTCAAATAACGGTCAGTTCCAATTTGAAAGCAGAGAAAACGAATGTGAATTTGCAAAGAACAATTACTTGGTAACGCACCAAAGTTTGCAATGATACAATTGCTCACAAAAGTCTTCTGAAAATGACTCGCCTTTGAAATTCTTCCCGCAAACCTACAATTCTTTTCGTAATTTGCGTGTTAAACTGGAAGCCGGTTGTGGATCTTCCCAAGCGCCGGATAATGCTCGCTCACTCTCCAACTTTAGTGGTTCTAGCTTCAAAACATCCGGTCACACATAAACGCACACGCACCTGACGCACAGCAACATTTCACAAACGATACACTACGCCAGAGTAACCACGTCGCGCATACTACGCCACACCCACACCACACATACATACAAAACCACACGCAGTACCAGGCGCACTACTCTACCACTTCACATACCGCCTACTGCGCACCATACCACACCACACGTACCACACCAGATATCCCATACTCTACACCATACACGCAAACGCCGCATATACCACATTACATGCACGCACACACACAAACACATACCCGCTCTCAAACGCACATAAACACACAGACCATATCTATTTGCATGTAACTTGAATGCACGTACACGCAAGCACACAGATGTTTTTTTGCGCATAAACACTTGCGCATACGTGCGACCGGCGAAAAATTCGATATAATGCGTCTTGCAAATACATATTTGCAAAAAGCGCGTAGAACAAGGGACTAATTTTCAGTGGCAGTTTTCATTACTGTGGAATTATAAGGATGCGTTCAGACTGGTGGTATGGCAGAAGCGCATGCCGCTTTAACTGCTCTGCTACTGTTCTCCAAGTATTTTAAATCTGCGATAATAAAGTATGACGTTCGAGGAATCGAAAAGATTCTTTCTGAAACGTATAGTGAAAATTAACGCTAACAAAGCTCACAGTTGTGACATCACGGCAGTCTAGTAGTTTCTACTATGTGATGTTTTGCATGATGTTTCTGAAATAGCCAGCTGTTCAGAACTATTGGAGTAAAATTTTTCACGAAAAACCTCATAGAGCAATAGATGCACAAAACTCATTGCGGAAGTCATATGCCAGATTGAACTTTGCCTTCGAATTAAATGGGACGAATAGAGCAACTCAGCTCTCTTCCGAAAGAGTTTAAGCGTCAGTTTGTTCAGTTGAAATACGCAACTCGAATTCGAAATATGTGTCAAACCAGATTGATGGACAGTTCCAAGAACGATCTCAGCTTGCTGTGACGGTGGATGACGCGGAGAAAATCTTCGTTAATGTGCTTTAAAGGTATTCTGCCCGAAATTTTAACGAAAGGATTGCAATTCTCAATTCAAGCTCAGCTCTTCTGAAAACACATCCCAAGCAACAGTGCTACTTTGCTGGAATTTTGAGAACAGTGTGCTATCGTAAGAAATATAATCCGCCTCGTAGCTAATCTGAAATGAGGTCTATCGTTTTCTCAAATTAAGATTACACCCCGTTTCTCTTTATTCGTGAAACATCCTGCCGGCACTATTGAGTGACACGAGAGATGCTGACATTCCAACGTTTAATGTTGCTAATGGATATAATATGAAGATGTTGCAGAGTTTGATGAGCACAGGCAGATAGATCTTCTATCACATTTCGCAGCGGAGAATCGGGGAGATTTTCAAATATCATTCAGCGGAGACAACATATCCCAGAAGGTGACAAAAAACTCGTCATGAAATCACCAATCATCCCAACCCCACGTTGAGTGGAGACGACGAACTGTCTGTAGGAAGAATAGAGACGAATTTGCAATCGGCCTTTATGGTACTCAAGTTTGCGCTGTAAAACCGAACAGCATTTACTGTCAATTTGTTTTCGTTTCTCTCACTGCCAATTTGAGTCGGCTCAGTGTTATCATGCTACCCCCCCCTCCCTTAAAAAAAGAGTCGTTACAACTCGTATATTGCGAGAATTGGCGATTTTTGCGCCTATCAGCCCCTCCATTTCAAGAAGCTTCACACTATCGGTGTTCTAGATAAAAACGCTTCTCTTCTAGTTGGCTTTTCGTTATGAGACTGCCCCTTGCCCCTCAACGACTTTATAACGGCATTCTTCATCTATGGAATTTCCTGAAATTCGGCATCAAAATTAATTCCTGAGCATATGATAGCCACAAGTTTTCCTCGTATACTTTTTTGAAGAGATATTACATATGATATTCTTCAAAATAAATCCGCATTGTAGCTGGCCCTCTTACAATCTATCCTTAGCTGTAAGGAAAGCAGCCGATAGATAATTATCGGAGGTTTGAAAACAAGAATGGCTCTAAGCAGCGGAGAACTTTTCATCCTCATAATTAAAACTTTGTTAGAGTGCAGTAGAACCAAAGAAAAATCGAACCATAATGAGCGCTGTGCGCATCAAATCACTGAAATAGAAATTTTCAGGATTTTCAAGTGAATTCTATTATTATGAAAGCGTCACGCATTCATCGTAAAGTATACTGATCGGTTCAAGTGTGAAAAAGTGGTATAATGCAAAAATTGATTGACAATTCTTGAGTTGATGCAAGTCGACAAAACAATAATATCCACAGATCCATGAATTCAAAATTACTGAAATAGATTAATAAGTTTCGCAAGTTGTTTTCGATGATTCCTTTAAACTTTCAAAAAAAGAAGGAGCGGTATTTTAAAAATTCCATTACTACTGCCCATGCCAAGAAACCCCTCCAAAACCCTATACTGTCTGGTGTTGTGTGTTAATGGGAGGAGGTTATTTTGAGGGCAGGTATTATCGAAGATGAAAGACCGTAGATAATGATTGTCAAAGGTCTAATCTCTTAAAAAGCAGAAATGAGCTCTGTCCGCTGTACCTGAAAACAGCCATTAGCTAAAAACGTCAATGGGGAAAGTGGTTTCGAGAGACTCTAGAGTGCCGAATACATCGCAGAATCTGGTATTTTGACAAGATAAATAATTCAGTGGCGATCTGAAGAGCTCGAATAACATCTATGTAAACTTAAGATGGAAGCATGGAAAGCTTTCCACCCCGCCGCATCATTAAGCTCTAGCCTGAAATATACAAGACTTTTTCAATGAAAATTTCAGAGAAATTTTCAAATTCAAAAATTGGGGAAATGTCAGAAGATGTATCAGCATAAAGTAACTGCGAACGTGTGAGTAACATAAAAATTAGAGTGCTATGCGACTGGTAATGTCCAATTTTCCAATATGAAATTTTAAAAACCCATTTTTTGAAGTCCAATTCTTGAATTTCGATGGAGGGAGTAGGCAAACAATATTGATTACATTCAAAAACTTATAGATCTTCTCTTATACCAGGAAATGCAGGTGTGCTCAGGCCGCTTGACATGAATTTGCTCTACTAGATAATAATGTTAAAAATTTCTATTTTTGTTTGCAAGAGCGAAGCGTAAAGCCTCTGTAAGTGTAACTGATGTCGCACTTGTGCGCCGAATATTTCCAATAATAAAAAACAGAAATACCTAGCTAATTAGAGGACCTAAATTAAAAGTGGACTCGTTTGTAGATTGAATTTAATAATTACAAAAAGCCATTTACGTTGCATCAAACAGTAAACCTGTTGGTTAGAGCATCCAGTTTCAGTCATGGGCTTGCTGTATTCGATTACTATCGATGTGAACATGATCTCAGCCTAGAGTGTACGAATTGATGGCCATATTAAAAAGATTATGTGAAATCGAATTTTTATTGCAGTGGAACGTGTATTTTATGAAGACATTCATTCGTAAGTCTTATGAAATATAAAAGCGTAAACGATAGCGCTATTCACTTTCTATTCAAATGCAAAATTGGGTAGCAGTAGATGCTTACTTATAAGAAACAGAACCGAGAGAAATTGCAAATGCAGCAATCGGAACAACTGCTAATGCTCGCGAGCACATTCAATTCCCTCTTGCTATTAAAACGAAAACTATATCTACAAAGTCAAATGCGCAGTTTAAGAAAGTAAATAAGCATCTCGTTATTTGTCTCATCGTATAGGACAGATCTTCAAAGCTCAGTTATTCCATGTCTCAGCCTTCCTATTAACCTAACTTCACCCTCACAGCATAGTTCATCGAAAATGCATTCATTTCTAATACGATGGGCTTATTGAATCATTTCGATAGTTTACCACATGAATACCTCCCCTTCCATGCAAATAACTGAGAATTCGAAAAGAAATTCCAAATTTCGATACTTTACTAGCTCTTCTTCGTCAAATCACTGCTATAAAAAGTACAATTTGCTTATTGTTTCCAGTGAATTGCATCTTGAAATCCAAACACCTTTCCAGTTTTCTGAACAAATAAATGATGAGTGCAATGCAGGGTGATGAAAAACGCACCATTAAAATTTTCATGCAAACATTTCTAGGAAAGCTATACTAACCCTTCTTAGTTCGTGGGGGACACCATCTTTGACATTATTTATGTTTGAAAATTCGCGATGGTGGTGATGACGATACTAATACCGTGTGTTGAAAACTACATTCTAATACTTTCCTTCTGAAGCAAATAAGCCTAAAATTGAGATAAATTTCGCAGATGCCATCAATAAACAAAAAATTGAGTACGGGGCATTCGATTCGCTCTTTTGTTTCACCATTACCCCATGGCTAATCTGAAAATGGGCATAAGACTATAGACATTAGAAGCAACTACTGCCTATCGTCCAGAGTGACTGACGGCGGAGATCTGTGAAGCCTTGAAAATTTTCGATTCATCCATTCTCTTATGCTTTGGCGTCTCCAACGGAACTGGAGTCAGGCATCGACAGATGTAAGGCAGATTACCGAAATGGACGCATAATACTTTATTGCAAATTAATCAGACTCAGTGGGGTCTGTGGAGTTAAATGGGAGAGGAGGCGGAAACACATCTTTCTTGCGATGAAGAGTTTTTTGCAGGAAAAACTTAGCTATGGTAGCTTCCTGCATACTACTTGCATTCAAAAGTGTTTTTATTTTCCCTTCAGCTTTGATCTATCGAATCATTCTAAAAATCAGAGTTTGTGGGCAACCTGTGGGCAGCTCATCTTGTACCATGATGAATTATGATGAGGCCGAAGTGCAGCAACATCATCGAGTTAATGTGTATGGCTGTACGATTGGCCATTGCTCACATTTCTATCAAATTTGACAAGATTAGCAATGTTCCTCGGATAGCTCTAACACACCTAGAAGTTATTAAATTTCAAAACTTGTTTAATAATTGACTAACAGAAAGAGTATTATAGCGAGCTAATTATAATAAAAGTAACGTACCCAACATTGTGACAGAGATTATTGAATCATTTTTCTACTTAAAACCACTAGATGTCCAGTTGATAAATGCGTGCAAATGGGCATTTTCACAATTCCTTTGAAAACAATTGCATTATATATAGCGCTCATGAATCTTCATCGTCCCTAATAGAAAAGCGATTTCGGCATCGTCTAGTTGGAGACGATAATCTCAGGGAAATTAAACTGACGATAAATGCCTTAAAGCTTTTCAAAGTTCTATGATGAGCTGAAAAAAACGCCGCTTTACATCAGACGAAACAAACGGCTGAATGAAGTGCGCAATAAGTGCCCCTTGCAAGGACATAAGTGCTCGTACTTAACGAGTAATATAAAAGTGTCGACAGCCAAGAATCAATGAAGAATAAAACGAAAAATAGGCGCTGCTCGAACATCACTACAGACAAGTAAAACATTTCTAAATCGTCGCACAACATTCACAGTGACGCCTTCAAACAACACACAATGTAACTATTTGGTGGAAAATTCCACAAAGCAATGCGACGAGCACTTTGAAGTATAGCTACGAGTTCTTTGACTTGAAAAGAAACCTTGAAGTACGACCTCTGGTAGGAAACACTCGGAGCATTCATATACGCAGTTTGTATGAGTGGAATAAAGCTCATGCAACGACCGCGGGTTGGAGTAGTTGCAACCACTAGAAAAGCATTGGGTACAACTTCAGAGAGGGAAGGACGAGCAGACAGAAAGTGAGCATCGAGGTGGAGGCTGAAGCAGAACCATTACAGAGGTCGTGCTGGCAACAGCAAATCAGACCTTCGCTGCCAAAGTCTTTGTGCTTACGACAACCGTCAGGTTGCCATCCGTATTCGCGCTCACCGAAGTGTACACAGTCATTTTTGTCACAACCACGTGAGAAGCCACGCTTGCGGGCCGCATCTTTGTCCCAATAATGTGCTTTCACACAGAAGCCATTGATCGAGCCACAACGACCCAAGTTGATGACACGCGTTTTGCCTTCTTCGTAGTACTCATGATGTGAAATACAAACGAGTGCTAGAGTAATTCGACGACCTAGCACGATCAGTAGCAATAGCAAGAGCACCACCCAACCGCACAGCACCCTCATCCAGCACTCACGCAGCCGCTTCTCAGCACACCAACAATCTTCTATGTGACACTCGCTATATGGGCGCTGAAGCCAGCCAGTCCGAAAACGTGCATCCGAACTCTTCTTCATTCATGAATACTCGAACGATCCAACACTCGACAGCGCCATCCAAGTGAACGCGTGATCGCATGAAATACAGCCAGTAAACACGTTCCTATATCCAATGCTAACCATGTCAGCTAGTGGATATTTCACTACACGCTTATTACTATTTCCTTGATTAGAGTAAATGCAATGCCAACAAATACATTTGCTGACAACATTTGCAAATGTTGATATTAAAGCAGCATCATGTATCTGCGTATGTGCAGTAGCATCTGAGTGTGATCGTTGTCTGCCGCATTATTTCAAATCGTCAACCATAGAAACTAAGCAAATGATGTAGCACTTTCGATACTATAACGCATCATAGTGTTGTATCATGGCATAGCAGATGATGTAATACGATATCGCATCGTAGAATGTAGGCAAAATTTTGACGGTGTAGTAGACTTTAGTGAGTGCAATCTGTACCACACAGCGACAATAAATCCTCCATTCCATCGCCATTCAAAACCTTCTGCACAGGCTGTTAAGAAACAAAAGGTCGATCGGCCCAAGAACGAATTCTCCAGCCGAAAATATACACAACTCACTGGTTTCGCAGGTAAACGCACTTTTGGTTCGAATGTTATTGTTTATATTTGCTCTTGGAAATTTGCAAAGCGCATTACGGCAACGCGGTATCCGCGCGTGTGGGTCCATGTATGCGTCTGTGTATATGTCTGCCTGTCCGGTGGTTTCAGTCCGAGAGTACTAAAATCAGCGCCGCAGAATTTGGTTTTTGTAAGAGTATGTAAGAGCATCGCACAATCTTTCACATCAACTACAAGAACAATTAGAGATATTTAAGAGCGCAAAAAGCGTGCAATTGACACCAGCTGGGTTTTCACACTTTACAGTCGTTGAACCACAAAAATGAATCCGTCGTGGAAGATCCAGAGTAGCGGTCGCTTCCGTCAAAATGCGAAACAGATCAGTTGGGCCCGTAGGATGTAAAAGCACATATCATGTCAACTCATTTGGCATGCTCTTTCACTTGTTTCATTGGAGCAGCCAGTTAGATGGGTCGGCTGAAATGTGAAGGCAGACATCACAATAGCTTCTTTGGATGACTGAGTTCTGCTAAACATGTCGCCTTTTATTTGCTTTTGTTGGAGCAAAAGAACTCTGACCCTAGCAGTGATACCATTTAAACAACGAATGCGTAAATTTTTCGGATAAAAGTGTATGCTTCCCACTTCCCTTCATCTTTTCCGTTAGTTGTTTAACTCTTCGACATTTTCACCTGCGTGGCTCCAATTATTCATACCGACAATTCACCAAGGAATGAGCATCAGCGATCTAATATTACAAATTTTGCAGTTTCATATTTTGGAGCATTTTAACAAAGCGGGAGATCCTGAAATAACAGATCCTCTGTGACAGGTGAGTTCCCTCAGTTGAACGAAAGATGATTGAAATGAGTCCCAAACAATATTTCATAGGTGGTTACAAAGCTCTTTTGTATTCCTGTCCTTTCCCCTCGTTCACAAAGGGTATCAGAGCTTTAGAATGGCATCTGATGAAAATTCCGTGCAGCAGAATAATATAGGAAAGTTTCACTAATTTTTAATAGATGTTGCTTGCTGAAACGAAATTCTGATTATGCAAGCGGAATCATTATGCTGCTTGTAGATATTTCACTGGGAATCTATACCGCGATATTCTGAGATGATTTTCGTGTGTTATTTCAGAAATGATGAGATCTGTTTGGGATTAAAAGGGACCACCGACTGGTTACAAGGAAACCGAAAAGCAAAGGCCAAGGTGCAACTATCCATGAACTACAAGGTGCTTCTGTGAATGTAGTGTGATCACTTGTCAATTGCTTATACCATTACGTGAATGTGGTCAGCATGGTGGAGAATTTGTTGCGCGCTTTGGTCGTGTTTATAAGATCCTCTAAACAACTCCAAAAGGCCGTATGAAGTAAATGCGATCATTTCCACAGTTTGGATGTCCAACCGTAAATTGAATCGCTCAAGTGCGTTTCAAATACTCCAAAATCGGACATTAGTAGGTAATTAGGCTAAAGACGTCGCTCAACAAACTCATATTACAAGGTACATAGCATTTAATTCGCAGTTTTAAAAGCCTTTTCTTTCATGTTGCGAGCTACTGTGTTCTGTGCGTCTACGTCACCAGTAGTTTCAACTCAAGAATCACAAACACTTCGATGTTGAAATTTTGTGGACTATGAATGACAACGTAGTCCAATTTCCGTTATGGTTCTTCAGGTGCTGTGTGAGCCAATGGAAAGCAAAAAGGCCATAAAATTTTGAGGCAAATTTTTCGCTGCCTGTTGATTACGAACCAACAACAAACCTTCAGATTTGAAATTACCAAGAGTGTTTGGGAAAAGGCATCATTACGAGTTTTGCTATTCTATAAGGGTCAGCTCTCCTTTGCTCGTCTAGTCATCCTCGAGGATCTGCGCCCTCTGTCAAGCCGCGGTCGAATAACTTGAGAGACAACACAGGCATAAGGAGCCAAAGTTTATTACAGTTATGCAACAAGGTGACAAACATGAAGGCACACTACGATAGCTTGAATCGTTGGCACAATCCCACAGTCGAGCTCTTCGCTGTCACTGATAACCTTTCGCACTTCAATGGCCACACGCACATCCACTCGATCCTACGAACAATCTAGCAGCTGAAATGAATACACGAGTACATCAACCCCTCTTTCATCCTCCCGATTCTGCCACAGGCTAGCCTGACGACAATGCTGGGTAGTCGTTTGATCTGCCTGTGCGCTCCTGAACTTCTTTGATGCAGCGCACTATTCTCGCTTGATCTATAGTCAACTGGTCTACCTTACAATTTTTTTTTTTTTTGCAAACACAGATAGCACCCTCTTTCATCATATGCTTTGTCAACTGTTTAGATATGAAATGTTTACAACGCCAATTGTGCTTTTCACTTTGTGATTTGTATTTCGTTTGCGTAGATTTTTTATTCTTCAGGACCACGATCTCGGATTGTTGACCAGTAACCGATGAAAATCATCGCGACTCAGACCTCGACTCGGCCGTGCGTTGGAAAACATGATCCTGTCAGCTTTTTTCATGCCTTGGCAAGCTATGCTTTCGCTGGTAGTGCCGCTAGTTCACGTTTTAGCATATAAGGTGACCGATCGCATTTTTCGGTGTGTGGCCGAGTGTGAGATAAGGATCAAATGTTGGCATCGGTTTTGTTCCGTTCTCTTACGTGTAGCTTAGACGACGACTTCTCTTTGAACATCGTCCTGCTATGCTCCCCATAGGTATGTGTATTATGTTTGGCCACGTCTGTAGGCTACGAAATCTTTTTTGTTTAGTTCTATCATTGAGTTCCAATTGATACTTTAAGCTACATTATATAACAGACAGCAACATTTCGAAGCAGACCTCATTTTCGCCACAGTCAATTCAAGAACGCGTTTAAGCACGTTCAAAGCTCGTATATCATAAAAGGAATGAATTTTAGATAGCAGAACTTGATGTTAGGTAACTGTACCGTAAACGAAGTCAGCCATGGTGGGCTACAGTTTGGCCTCTCCAAAAAGCTACTTGAAATCCCAAGATTTTCTTCCTCTCTAGCGCCTTGCAGTTTTCATACATATATTTGAAAACGTCTAGGTAGAACATAATTGGCGAGACTCTCAAACTACGGAAAAGCCAGAATTAGCGTGTCACTGAGCGATAAATCTGGAATTTCGAATGACTCAGAGCGAGGAAAACCTGGATTTGTAAAACATCAAAGATTGGAAAACGCCTGAATCTGCGAATCACCTATGATCGTACACCTAAGATCGTAGATCGTACTTTCAAATTTGCCATTATTTGCACCTTATTTCACCTAATTTACCATGTTTCACCAAACAGCTATTTTCCATGTTCTTGAGTTGGGTTCATTTGGCCGTGGCTGTGGCTACAGCCTCATTCACAATTGTTTTTGATGGTGTTATTCTAATAACGACTGCATATTCATGGCCTTGTAGCGGTACCTGTTAATGCTAATGTTGATGCTTGATTTCCGTAACCTTTCACCAAGTCAATGAATCTTTTAGTGACTATATGGTCGTTTACGCGCAGGTGCTATAATACTGTTTATTAAGGGGGCGAAAGTAGGCAGGTAACGGAGTGAGGACGCTGTAGCCCATGAGTTTTGGCCATGATGTTTTTGTTAAGTCCCGAGACGATTGTTTGAAATGAACGAAACTTAGGTGGTATACTGACGGGTACGGAGCATTGATTACTGCGTAGACGTCGACGTAACGCTAACGGAGAAAGGCACCACTATGCGCAACATTATGCTAACTGTTCCAGAGCTTTGACGCCATCTTGTCCTTGGTAGCGCAGTCCAGTCGGCACTATCCTCTAGTCCAAGCGACAGAGATCCAGTGGGTAGCCGCCCTGGATTTCGTGAGGACTGTCTATCTGGCACCTACAAAATGGAAACCACGGAAGTGAGACCTAAGAAATTGGATGGGTATGGTGCACACCACAGCGCTGCTTCTCATATCATTTTTTACTTTGATCCTGCCACCTTGAAGAACGCTATAGTCATTTAAAGTAACATGTATTTTAACCGGTCGGGTTACAAAATAAGCGAGTATTTTATAGATATTTGTGCTAACGTTGAGGTTAACTGATAAACGTAAGCATCAATTCGCACATTTGTTATTTGTTGGTAACTTATTTTACTGATTGATGAGATGAGTTAAACACGCCACTTTTACACTTGACTTATTTCAGCTTCTATTTGATTATGGTAAAAAATCTATCGTAGATGAGAATGGAATGTGACCGCGCTCGATTACTGTATAGTCAGAGACTGTGAAACTCCACTAATCGTTCAACACGCTTCGCGCAGTAGTTCACACCAAAACCACGTACGGATCGCCGGTGACGGAATCATTTTGCGAAGGTGGGTAGGACGTAGCTACGAATTTGAAAACTCAATCATTCCCATCTGCCAACAATTTGAAACAATAGCCGCTGAAAATGAACCGGTGCGATGTGGAAATGCAGAACCTTTCCCACCCCTCTTCTCAAGCTCTACTCGCCTAATCCCTTCCCTTCTACCACCACTTCCCCCACCCCTGAAAACCTTCGATTCTTCGGTTTAAACTTGTCAACATTGTGAGTTTTGGAAACCTCATGCTGTCATGGAGTTTCAAAGACTCTCACCTTTTGGATGAGTGGCCTCCGCGACTTTATAGAAACAGTTGAAAGATCGGGGGACGACTTTCTTCCCAATGAGTGGAAAAGTATACTATCGCTGCCGGGACAGCCTTTTTTCATGGTTTAACCTATTGCGCGGACCCCATGTACCTATCCGCTTTTGAAAAAAAGTAATGGAAGGACATCTCTCGAGGCGTTCCATAATCGGGCTACTAGCTGTACAAAATTCAACTAAGGAATTAACTGTTTGTGTGTTTACGTCAAATTCCTCGGAGAACAATTTTGCACACGCAAAACTTCATAGACCTCTGAGTGCACAAAATTCGTCTACGCATGAATCTTCACCTTCTGTTGTTCTTGAATTGAAACTGTAGCAGTCTAGAGGACGTCATATTTATTCTTATTACAGGCGACGCGTTAAGAATAAATGACGACTCGATTCACATAATGAACTTACACTTCTATAAATGACGTCATATTTATTCTTGGTCAAGCGAGGCTGAAGAAGTGTGCTGAGTTCTTTTTCGTTTTGAGAACGGACGGAATGGGAAGCATGTAGTAAAACACATGGAAAATAACGGGTCAGAAACAGCGAGGTGGTCTACAGGACCTACTCCCTTATTACAGTACGCACTTTCAGCACCGAAAGGCTTCTCCATCAGGTGTTCGCGGGACACGTGCTCCCTACACAACTAGTATTCGCTCATCGCTTTCCTACACCTTCCACCTCAAAAGTGTTGAATGCTCTTTTAAGCTGCCTGAATGCTAGTCATCTGCAAAATTTCATGAATATTTTGCAGGACCCCTTCTGTATGCAGTCCTAAACCCTCAAGCGAGCAGCTTCCCAAGAACTTTCCTCTGCACTACTATAAGCGCAAAAAAAACGTTTTTTCAAACTTCCAGCTCAACAAAATGAACCTCGAACGGACCAGCCGACCGAAGATCAAAATTGGCGTGCAGTAATCAAAACTGACAACACCTGGGAGCAGGCGCCACCGTTTTTTAACCACCCACCTGTCGCCACAAGATTCAGAGGATGCTGTAGCTTACAACCAGTTCTTCCAATTCGCCTTCTCCAATTCGGTGACTCCACAGTCAGCCTAGACCCGAGAACTTCACGTCCAGGCAGGTATGAGGGCAAAACATGCGAATGTGTTACTCAGCTGGCTTGACGGCGTCTTTTGCTGGAAGGCATCTGCTGCAACTTAGCACTTCGAAGCAAGTATGGACCATATTGCTCGAATAGAACCACCCGATTTCAATGTGGGAAAAAAACGCAAGAACGACAAAAATATCAGAGGATGCTACCATGCCACTGAATTCAACACTGTTTCCGTTCTTCCCATTTCCCCGAATGACGATGGAACCAGCCAACCTTTCACTACCCCCATTACCTCCAGTTGCTTACAGCCAGCTATGCCCCAAATACGCCCAACATTTCTGTATAGAGACTTATGACGATCATTCAAGTCCCAAATAGAGCTTTGCGCAATGACAAAATCCAAAAATTCAGGATGTGACAGCTCAGTCTCGCACATCAACAACCTAAGGCAACAGGACTCTTCACTTGCACACCTCCATATCCCACCCCACTAAAAAGATTCAGAATCCTCTCTTCTTCCCTTATCAGATGTATTCGTAACAACGTGAAAATTTCACAAGCCAACAGTAATGAAGTTTATGAACGCAAAACGTTGCCGAATGCTTATTTTAACATGTGCGTTGCCCTCGTCCGACGATGTACTTAAATGGCAACTGCCATGCCAGAATAATGCAAATATAAAATGGTCTGCGCGGCTGCTTGGTTTGCATTTGCGTATGAAGAACGATTGAGAGAGGTTGCCGCCCATGAATTAGTTACCAGTCCAATTTGCATGCTGAACTCCAAGAAATAATTTCAACAGTTCCCCAGAAAGTGACAACAATCGGGAAAAGAGGGCCGCACACCGAATTAAAGCAGCACAAATGGAAAATACAACATTATGAATAACAATATACAGCATACACACACATACAATGAATTATGCTGACGATGTGCCGTGATGAGTTGAAAAAATGACCAATTAAAGAATTAACAATGCAAAGAACCGTAAAGGACTGAGAGAGACCACATTTCAGTATCATCATTGGTCTGAACGTCCAAACAAATTGAACTATAAAGCAATTCAAACAACGAAACCATTCCGAACATCATGAAATATGCAAACAGAAAGCTGTAAAACATTGACACGATTCGCGAATATCGGAAATTGCGAAGAAGACAGCCGTAAAAGTGATAAAACGATTCCTCAATATTACAGCACGTAAAATAATAGACATCTATCCGGAATTATTACAACTGTCAATTACTAAAAACAACAGTCGAAAAAATTGTAAGCATAAAAGATTGATTGCACACTGCAAAAGCCAACATATTACCTAGCTTTCGATGAAAGAACACAACTGCGCAAACCAAATTTTCAAGAATTCCTTTTCACTGACCAATGATGCAGCCATCACTGTGAAGCAATTGGTGACTTAAAATTTTGTTGCGAACGTGTTGCGAGTAGACAGAAGCTTGCAAATGGTCTGCGCTAAACAACCAACTTAAAGCTGCACCTCTAAAAAAAAGCCTCTCCCAATAAAAAAAATGATCAAAAAGACGAGAGCCTCAAAATATACAGTAGGAGCAGCAGCAGCAGCAACAACAACAATAACAATAACAACATCAACGAGCATTCCACTGAAGACGTGACACGGTGCACCTTTGCCTACTGGAAATCAAAACAAAGAACCTTCAACGAAAAGCCACCGTATAAATGGGACCAACGCTTGTATCACCTTGTTATGTCAATGAATCGCAAGCATAGCAAAACGGTAATCAGTAATGCTATGGAAAAGAACTGATGAGAGAGAGTGGGAAGTGAATGCTAAACTTCCCCAAGTATTTTTCACGAGATGAACGCATTAATCTGAATACGTAAACAGCACCACATAAGAACTGCAGTAGAAAAACGCGCGCACAACAAAAACAGAATCAGACAGAGCACCAAAGAAGGAGAACACATGCCGATCTTTACAGAAGGACATTTCCTTTGACCATATGCGCCAGACTATCCACACATCACTTTGAAATATCCTAACAGCCTGAAAACTCGGAAAGAGGCCGCTGACCAGGCTTGCTTCCCTCTTCTAACCTCACAATTTAACAGCTATTAAAACAACGCCGTCATTCGCTTGCCCTTTCCCTATACAGCTTTTATAAGAACGGACGAAAAACAAATTGAGATCTAATTCTCTGAAAGTGTTTGAACATGGGATATAAAAATCCGTAAAACAGAGACCGATCATCGATGCTCCCACTTGACAACTGAGTACAAAGAAAATGTCGAAAGCATTGAGAGGCAAGTGTTGCACCTAACTGGGATTATGAGAGTGTGACCTCAAGAAGAGACCACTAGGAGAGGGGCACATTAAAATCCAATGTTATGCGAACAATTCAGTAGTACGAATGAAGAGCAAAGAAATCATGCTGTTCAATCCTGAACCACCACACCTCAAGGCGACAATAGTGCACGAATCCCTTCGGGCTGTTAGAGTGCCGAACATTATACTCTCACCGTCAACTGACCACAATCGCTGCATGCGACGCAATACACTCATTTGTGCTTCGACAATGCGTCAATGGGTGGGAGAATTCGTTGGCAAATGCCACAGGAAAAGCTAATTCAACTAACGAACACCACTGCAGGCATCGTTACAGAACGAACATGGAGGCTAGAAACCTTGATCACTTCTAATGCCAACTGCTTGACAAACAACAACCTCTCAATTTCGTTCGATGATGCATAACAGCAAGAAGTTACATCTTTAAACTGGTGAGTAGTAAGTCGGCTTCGCATAATTCTTGAAACACAATATAGTTCTATAACATTAGCTGAAAGCAACTGACCCACCAACAAGGCACCTCAGTCGCATTTGAAGCGATGTGAAATGATTGTTGCCAATCGAAATTCAAATAATGCCCGAACAGATGAACATAAAAACAAAACAAAAGAAACTTAAAGTGAGCGGCATGAAAAGCGGCTGGGAAGTAAACGAAAACGAAGATGAGAGCGCATTAGTAAGGAGCAAAACGATTCAGAGTGCGATATGCGGTTGCAACGGCCGGATATCCAGGCAACGCCGCCGTTAACGCCGATCCCAGGTACTGCTCACCGATCGAAGTCGTACCCGCACCACCAGCGCCTACGTTCGCTGCTGCCGCAGCCGCACCCCGGGCCGCCGCTGCCGCCACAAGTGCCGGGTTTGCTGCTGCAATACAAACACACATTGCAGGCCATGCCCACACCATCGTGCACCAGCAACCTCGCAGCATTTGCTTGCTACCTTACTAATATCTCTTCGAAATTATTACACTGTAACTCATCTCTTTGCCATCATTTCTTCCAAATTAAACACAAAGAATAACCATCCTAGCCCAAAAGAAAAGGAGCTGGTTAAAAATAACAACAGTATTCAAAAACAGTGTTATCGGTCGTTGCGCAAAAATGCATTACTTCGAGACTTGGAACAAAAATGTGTCGAAAACTTCTCAAAAGATCATAAATGAAGCACGCTAAAATAACGACTGCTTTTCACAAATATCCAGAACGGATCACGTATTACAAGTAGGGTCGTAACCAGCTGCGATCTTGCCATCCAGAGGGTTTCGCGGTGCACATTAAAACCATTCTAGAAGCCGCATTACATCCAGTTGCAAGCTTCACGCACAAATAACTAGACTAATTATGTTGACTTAATCAAACTGCTTTTAACAGCAGCGTCACTAATCCCATAAGATTATATCTGTAGAAAACTCTGAAGGGTTCTCCGCGTTCTGCAATCGCATAATGCTCTAAGCAAAGATGCAACCCATCCTTATACATTCGCAAAACATCAAAAGTGACGAACCATGCGTAGGTGATAATGAAAAATTAACATCGACTACTGACAACCGGTTGCAATGTGAGGGAAATGGCAGCGACAACCTGTCAAATCGTCTCAAGCAAAAACTGCAGTCAACTGGATATATAAGGCGCATCATGGCCCAACTATTTTTAGCAGAAAGTGAACCTCGTCAAAATGAATGTATTTCGAGATATGTTCGAAATGAGCAAAACGGGAAAAACTGCTTGCGTTAAATAGACAAAAGACGTTTCGATAAAACTTTTAAAACAAATAAGACTTGATACATTTTGGGCATGGCGGTTCTGCAACGAAAACGCCAATATCACAGTCATTTAACACCAATAGGTTATGATTCAATGGCTCTAAAATGTCACCACCATTGTGCACCTCAGCACATGCTGCCACCGAGTGAAGGCTTAAGATATATGCACTCAAGGTTTTAACAGCGACCCAAGTTTTAAGCAGAGGCTAAATGCTGTAGATCTGAGAATGCTACACTGTTTTATCTTTGCTGCTCACTCTGAAAAGTTCTTTTAACAACGCAATGTTCTCCTCAAACACCGTAAAAACTGCAAGAGACGAGCATGCTCGAACAGGAGCTCTCCATGCTCCCCCTGTGTTAGTATCACCCTTCGTCCCAAACCAACCATCTGACATATGTGTGGTTAATGCATGCGCACAAATCAGCATAGATCTCTCAACACAACAATGGTTCTCACCTAGCCACTCACCACACAGAGAATGAACAACTCCTAGCGATCACGACAACTCGAATAAAAACTTCATTATTCCGATCGAATGGAAAAATGAAAATCGCAAATAATATTTCCGCTTCGAAAAACTTCGGCAGCTCTGTTGTCTGACAAAATAAATAAACAAGACTGACAAAAATCGATGACTTTACCAAACAATCCTTAGAACGTGGATGAAGCAGTCGAGAGGAGACAAGCTTACACGACATAATTTCAAAACATCCAGTAGAAAAAAAACAGCACTAAGCAAGTGCCGTATACTGAAATTTGCAACCCGGATGAGTTCGTGAAGATCTTGCAAAAATAAATTGAAATGTATCACCAGTAAGGCTTAATGACACTAACAGATATTGAAGTGTTCTCAAAGCATAAGCAAGAAGTCGCCTACGTTAGTGACTCAACGGAAGGATGGATGGCTGTCAAAATCGCCACGAGTTTTACCATCAGAAGCAAAAAAGGGCAATTATTTTAGCGTTGCAGCTTGTAAAGCGCCCTAACGTTGCTAAGCACTCAAGCGAGAAACAGCTTCGGGAAATCACTTCAATCCAACGTCTAGCAGATCTATTCTGTTTCAACCTATTGCTTTAAAATTTCTCGGTTACGACCCTCCTAACGACAATGACAGCAATTATTGGTCTCCTCCAGACAAACGATGGCAGGGCAAATAGAGCCACATAAACAAATAAAAGCTTAGAACGCCTGAAGAAATTGCGCCTGGTCCTTCAACAACCCGTTTCCACATCCCGTCCATTTCATCAATCGCTGCGCGTCCTTGCTCCTGTGTAGCGAGTGCCCTACAGGGTAAAACTGCCGGCATACGCCTGCAATCGCTGGCCAAGAGAGCATTAGTCGATATAAAGACAAGGATAGTGACCCAAAGTACGCATACACCAGAATCACGAGCCGGAATAGTAAAGCTACCTTGTGCAGCAGCGAGCTGCAGACGAGCCTGTTCGGTAAGAAGCGCGTTTGGATCGTAGGCTTGTTGGACGTGCTGCGCAGCCTGAGGCAGCTGCGCACTTCCAAGCAATAGACCCTGACTCTGCATATGAGCGGCAAGCGGTGCCATGAACGGAAACTGTTGCTGTTGGGCACCAAGTGCCGCCAACTGCCCTTGGATTCCCAATCCTTGTAGGTTACGCACAGCGAGTGCTTGTGCCAGTGGACTACGCAAATACATGGCGCGATTTGCAGCAGCGGCCTGCTGGAGCGCAGCACCTTGTAGAGCTGCTACCGCGAAGTTGGCATCCACGACACCTGCAAACACACGTTACGCACATGTTTAATAAAGATGGATATGATCCTTGAGTGAAACCATAATAAAAATTTCAAATGAGTTTTACCAAGGTAGTTGGTGAACACGTCGCGCGCAAAGCAGCAATAAAAGCACTCCGTCGTTAGACGCTAGCCGGTTTATCACATTCTCCCAATGGAAATCCACTCTTGTTCAGGCCGATATGAAGTCCTTAACTGTGCACGCTGCGAACTTCAAGAACGCCCACGACCGCTACTCGAACCGATTTACTGATAATGCAAATACCTATTCTATACTATGGTAACTATTCTGGAAAAGTCATACTGGCAATCACATTCACAAATCTCTGGTGAGAATGCCGACCCACTTCATGATAAAACGACAATACTGATTACACTTCAAATTTCGATCAATGTTTGCAGCGATCAAGTGATCATGGAGAAAAACAACAGCTAAAATCGTCCGAAATTGTGAAATTACGGCATAACGCTAAAAGCTAGTAATATGGATAGAACAACGGGTATCAATAAAGGAAGAAATTTACGCAGCAGATGAAGAATAAAGTTAAAAATTCTGAAACGAACCTTCGCTCTAAACATTTGCCTGCTGCTGAGTCCCCGTTGAAACGGACACCATGCAAATGCAAAACAGCACCGCGCCAACACACGCCCTCGTTGAATTCACATGCGCTAGCAACATCACATATGGGTATGGGGCGACACGTGAAAATACTCCATCAAGAAACAAACAAAAAAAAAATAGCTTGAAAAGCACTATCGCTCTGCTTCGCCTCTCAACCCGAACACCTTGTTTGCTCGCTTCACTTTCACTGCACTTCTTGGATTGTATATTACACAATGCAATCCCACCACTCAGTTGTCTATATACCTACCCAACTAGATCCATCGGGCATATTCAACTACCAGCTGCAGCCTAATCTGACAAACTTCATCGGATGTCCTCACAAATCACGATCAGGTCGAAAGTAGCTACATCAACAGTGAATGAGCATCGTTTCAACAGACTTGACTATACATCGCGCAGGTATCCTGATGTGCAAGGATGTTGCATCGCGTGAATACATCCAAGAAATGCACTGTCTTACTGCACACCTCGCCATGAGTGAATTCGCGTGCCAGCAAAAACCTCCACAAAGACCCATGAAGAAAATGCAGAACGGCGAAGCGGAGCGAAATGTGCTCAGAGCCATGCAAGAAGCGCACATGGCGGAGTGCCCGCATCAAAAATGAAAACCAAACCAACAACACTATGCAGAAGGGAAAAACAAAGATGTCGGCTCACCGGGTGCGACCTTCGGCTTCTTGGTGTGTATGCGAGCTGTGGCACAGTTCACCTCAAAAAGTCGTCTATTAGCGTGACGCCCTCTTTCCGTGCCAATACCCACCCCAAACGGCACTAGTTACATGCGAGCCAGAGAATAAACGATAAAGAAAAGCGGTGGAGGCCATTTCAGTTCGGCGCCATATCACACTACTCAGAGGCGATCGCATTTTGCAGCAGTCGAGAAATGAGAGCAAAACCATCTATGTGCTCAAAATTAGAACGACGCCGCTCAACTTCACAGCATATGCGACGCATTTCACCCATACCAACTTTCAGAAGCCAGTAGACTGTGCTTTCGGCAGACACTAAACATATTATATATAAAGAACGGACGATCGTTAATGGGCGCATGCGTTGCCTGTGCTATAAAGTCGAGAAGTGCCATAACTGCAGTTTGAGACCTGCGGGCCAACAGAATAATGCAATTTCATATCCCAGTGTGATTATTGCCAGCCTGGTGGGAAAGGAGCAATGGAGCAATGATGGGCAAAAAGGGAGCAAAGGCTGATGATGCCGAAGAGGAGCCGTCTACGCATTCCCAATATCATATAAATTCGTTCATGCAGCCAAGACGAAAAGTTGGTTGTAGAAGACCTAAATGGAGAATGAATATAGGTATTAGTCGAATGCAACTGGATGCAAAAATATCTGGTGTAAAGCATTGCAGATAAAAACACACTTAGGACGAGAATTTGAGTGTGCCCTTCCGCTTAAACGTGAAGAACGTCGTGAAGCGTCATGCCAAAAAAATAATCCGCTGATCACAAATGGATGCACTGATGTATGTGTATGTAAATATGTGTATATTTATATACAAATGTGGCAACACAACTGCTCTCGTTAGTCATACCACTTGCATACAATCAGCCAGCCCCACTCGGCACGACACGGTCGGACAAAAGTTACACGACGCAACAAGCAAGTGCACCTTTCACCATTCACCAACAATTGCCTCTTTTTTACTACACTCATATGAACAAAACATTTCAAGCTGTTTGTTTGGCTGGCTATAAGCGAACGCTTTTCAGAACTATCCGGCAAAAAACACATGAAGATCAATCAAACGATTCCCAGCTGACTGCTCCACATAAACGTTTGCAATACAAATCGGAACCGAAATTCTTCTTGAAATCAAATTCGTACAGTAATCAGTGTAAGTACACAGACCCAACACCACTACCCTTCTCCATCAAATGGAGCTACTCTGTTCATGGCACCGAGCTATTTTTGGTCTTAGATTTGCATTGGAACGTGCTTAAGGAACGAGGATAAGGTACAGTAATAACGAACAGCGCATTTATTTTTGGCTGCGATCAAATCTAGAGAATTCTCCCTCCCAAGCACCCCCTAAGACCAAAGAGTTAGTGCCCAAGAAATTTTTTGAATATCGAAGAGGCTTGAAGCGAATCCAAGATCAAAATTAAATGCAGTTCCATGGTTACAGCAGCTAGCAGATATTCTTTTCAACATACTTAGTCTAAAATCATGTGCCTAACAAAAGTTTGCGAGGGTCTGCATACGGCTTGGTGCACGGTTTAGAGGGATGCAGTGAGAGAGCAGGAGCACCTTCGCATCGTTCCTTTTTTGTTGAAATCGACAACAAAACGCAAGTTACAACCTTATTCGTTGAACGTGCACGCAGCGAACAAGTTGCCTGTTCGTTCAAAAAATGTGTTAGCTAGCGAGAGCAGCTGCTAGCAGCACAAAACTGCGAAGAGCATGGGAGCAGAGGGAGCACCAGAACACAGCTGGTCGTGTCCCGCTTACCTCTATCTTTCGTCCCTCAACCGACGAGCCGTGCAATTCCTGACGTGCTTTTTCGGCGTCTGCTGCCTTCTCCATTGTCACGAAACCAAATCCCTTAAAAGCAGCACTCCTCAACATCTTAATCATGATTCCATTATTCCTATCATTAATTACTAACTGATATGGAGACCTTAACAAAAGAAAAAATCGTCAACAAAAGACGCTTATGAGATGGGGGGGGGGGTCCGAAAATATACCAACACAAAATTCGACTCTCTGCAGAATTAGAAACGGGCATCATCGGTTCCTGAGCAGATCGTCGCATAACAACGATCAAATCAAAACGTGTATAAATTCCATAACAGCGTACCTTGCTGCCGCGCTCGTTGAAGATGATTTCCACATCAGTCACAGGTCCATACTTTTCGAACATGGCTCTTAAGTCAGGATCCCGGAACCGGAACGGGATATTCGAGACATGAAGACGTTTCGGCGCACCGTCCGACGAATTCGCCGATGTCGACGGGTCTGGTGTCGTCAACACGTTGGCGGTAGGCGGTTGCGCTTGTGCCTCAAAAAACAAGTCACTTAAAAATTCACAGGGTGGGGAATAAACATCTCTCTTCCACCAAGACACACTTCAGGGATACCACCAGCTGAATTCTGCAGAGGACGAACATCCATTACTTACACAAAGTCAGATTATACCACGTAAAATAAGACGCGCCCCTCTCTTTCAGCAGGAACGAGTGACATACTGCCGTTGGTGTTGCATCGGAGAGGATAGGGAAAAAGAACGAAGACTGTGACTTATAAAGTGGACCGGAAGCAGCTGCAGTACCACTAAGACTGAACTGCCCAGATGAAATGCAACGACAGGGGTTTCCGCAAATCGCATCACTCCTTCATTATCATCCAGAAAATACTGTTCCAAGCCCTATGCCGCCTTCTACATAGGTGAACAGGGGACGGACGAGATCTTCCATCAAACATAAACAATGATATTCACCTCACCCATAAGACTACCTTCAAGCATTTCAGAACTGCGTATGGCTTGGTCCTTTGCGAGATTTTTTCTATGCATTTCAGGCAAATGTGGGACCTTTAAAATCCATTGAGGACTAAAAGCAGCATTTGATCCTCGCAAGATTATTAATAATTGAAAAACGGAAGAATACTGAAGCCATTGCACTTCCATTTCATCTATGTATAACAGCAGGCGACACATACCACCGATGAGGGAGGAGGCATTTGGGGTCCGATTGCGGCAACAGCGGCCATCTGCATTTGCAGCTGCAAGTCGTATTGCTCGCGAGAGATCTGATTCTCATCTTGCTTGTCGCCTTCGACGCTCCCCATCGACGTCACCGTTGTTGGGGCTGCAGCCAGCATTCCAGCCTGCTGGTGCATTGCTGCTGCTGCAATAAATATTTTATTGCATACATTTACCCATTCAAAATCACCATCACACAAAAGCGTGAAGCAGTAAATTTCTAGCTTTGTTTCCTTATAGAAAATATCAGCTGGGACATCATGCAACAGCTGTAAATGAGCAACGACATTATTTGAGGCAGCATCACTGATGCCCAGATTGAGCAGATCGAAAATTATTCCACTCATCCAGCATCTGCAACGTCTCGAGAATACAGATGCAAAATATGCGCTCTCAACTGAAGGCCGAAAATCGGCATTCACAACTGCGAACAAAGGATCGATAGGCTTGCCGATTTTTGTTAATGTAGACTTTCGTGTGAGCCTCTATTGGAATCTTCGAACTTCCAAACAAGAATGCAATATCCGGAAAAATATTAAGATGACCTCCCTACTGGCCACCTATTGTATAGAAAAACTGTGAATGCGCAGCGTGTCTACTCATAAATTATAAGCCTATGGACAAGTATGTGAAGCTATACTTACCCAGTTACATACGCAGCCAAAGTAACAGACGTGCCTAATGAGCAAATCGTTTCCGAATTGAGCTTCATCAAACCAAATTGCAGCCGGTGCTTCCGGCCCTTCACCTTACTGACAACAGATTTCGACCGCTCTCCCACATTATAGTGACAATAAACGATGATGAAAGGTGACATAAACATTTCAATAAGCTCATTTGTGAAAAACGACAACTCAAAATCCAAAAATTTTTTCTGCTGCGATGGCGACGAGTACTTATTAATGCAAGGAACTCTATCGCAATCAACTAGCTGCATACGCAATATGCACGCACATGTACACGTAACATTGCTTAGAAATTAAGCTCCACTACCATGGACGCGCGCTTAGTTACGTATGCAAGGACCGTGAAGAACCTAGACCCTACACTCGTGCAATTATTGCTCAAAAGGCGACAAAAAATCTTTTAAAAAAATGCATTCCATGAAGCTCAAAGATCCGCTGCTGTTACTCTTCTTCAGCCGCCTTGTTCCGAATGTCGCCTCGTTTCTCAAAAGTGGCCACAATTGTATTCAGCCTCTTCCATCTATTTCTCGCGAGTGCGCGAAGTTCCTTTGCTCAATTTCAGTATGGATTTCGCAGGTGTGCAAGCCCCATCATCAATAATCATCCGCAAAATATGCAACGCCAATATCGAATCATGTTTCCGGTGGAAGCAAAAGGAATTGAATGAGTTCTACTCTTTCAAGTTCTATCACCTCTAATATAAAACGCTATCAAGAACAAGTGAGCAAAAACTAATCTTTGAAATATGTAAATACATTATGCAGCTAGTGTTACAAGAAACGACAGAGTGCAGAGTGGAATGCTTCTCTGTGCAGGATAAAGTGTGCTCACATCCAATCTCCACTGAAATCTGCCTGCCTGAATTTCATGCAACAAACTCCTGAGTGAGAAAGCATGTCTGTGCCTGTTGGTGGACATAAATTCGCAACACAGAAAATAAGATAAGCGTTGGCAGTGATCAAAAGAGAGCAACCGATTCAGTGCTCCTTGACAGATTTACATGCTGAGCAATTTTATATTTCACAGCCTCAAAATGAAACTCAAGTCCTGATAAGGACTAATAAAGTGGCCTGAAGTGTGTAAGCATGCGAATATTGCAACTGAAGACACAATGATTTCTCGGACTGGTCAATTGTACAGATATACAGATTTAAAGAATTCCGTAGTGATTCCTGTTAAGTATATGTATCACAAGTAAGAGGCAGAAAGCTAGGAAATAACGAGCCGCCATCAAAGAACCATGACTAAAGTAAGGCCAGGAGAGGTCGAGGAGGACGAGGAAGGGAAGGAAGAGAGGAGAGAAAGAAAGGAGGGGAACGGACGGAGGAGTGAGAAACACGATAGATGATGCCTTCTCCTCCCTTCCTCCCTCCAAAAAGATTTTTTTTTTTCGCGAAAGTAGGCGCAGAGAGGAAAGCTTAGGACAACTAGAGAAGAGAAAAGTTCCAAAGTCAGTATGGCATATGCACCACGCGAACTTCGCTCTCACAAAAAATGCTTTTCAAGCCCCTACTTCCATATGTCTCCATAAAAAAAAAAAAAAAAAAAAAAACAAAGAAATAAACAGAAATTAGGTTTAAAAAATGATTACAGTCAAAGATTTCTCGACTTATGTTGGATCATTTTAAAACCTCAGAAAATGCTTCTCCTCAATTCCCTTTTCCGTAGGATGTGAGCATCATTTTCTCGCCGCAATAAAATGTAATCCAACTCCCAATGCGTTTTCGATCGCTCACTTAACACAAAACATGAAAGATATTAATATGACATTCTTACTAATTCAAAATATAAAAAATAACGTAAACATAGTCGCTAACAAAATTTGGGAATTCCTCTCAAAAGTGGAAAAGTTAAGAAGCGCGCAATTGCATAGCATTCATATGCGAACAGTAAGAATTTCGCAAGTGTTACTGACTGTCAGCAACTAATACAGAGTAGAATGCACAAGCTGTCATTGAACTACTACAAAACAAATGCAATACTACTTCTCAGCTATCATAACTAATAGTAGTAAAGGGAAATTACGGTTGCACAATGACAATGCATGCATTCAAAGCAGTACATTGGTCTCTGTAATTCTTTGTATACGGATCGGGGGAATTGCAATTATCAGTCCCAACTCTAAAAGCTGTCAATTTCATCAGTGCAAAAATTTCTGACGCAGATGTCCGAAAACGAACAAGTCGCTGAGAAAATATTCTAAATGTAGCAGATGGCTATGAAGTTGCAAAACCAAGCAGCAGTTGTTAACGGCTGAATTTGTCAATAAAGAGCACGAGGAAACCATCCTGCTATTTTCCAAACCAGTAACTTCCTGCTGACTATGGAATCATCACAGTTTCTACTGCAGTGAAATTCGGAAAACGCAGCTGAAACCTTTCGCATCGGGAAAAACCTCTTTCAATGCTGCTAGAAAGTTACAATGTTTGCGCCAATCTCGTGTGAGCATTCTTCCGCGAAAATTAGTGGATGAACATAACGCCGCTGTGCGCATATATCACGTGTGATACATCGGTTACACAATCTGCAACAGTAATATGCAAATTCCCTTGAAAATCCAGGTAAGCACAGAAGACCGAATAAAGAAGAAGATGTCTGCCCTCTGGTAGAAGCTAGGCAATCAGTAGGAGCAAGTGATCCACGACGAAACACGAAACAAGCTTCAATATCATCAATGCCCAGCTGCGCGATTGAAACGGCTCAGTTAGAAAGGGCAAAAAGTGATGCTGCTGCTGTTTGGAAAGTTGCGCGTAGCTTCCCTCTGTGGTTCTCTCTGCCGTCCACGATTACAGCTCCAGCTATCGCCAAATGCTCCAACTTATTTCAGCAGCCAGGTGGTCATCATAATAATTGAACTCTATTCATTCACGCTTATACTAAATTCCAGCATGCTTTTCACACTCAAAGAAGAGTGCCACGCATAAGCTCTCTTATTCAACGCAGAAAACATTAAACCCGGAATGAGTTTTTGCTTTCCATTGACACCCACCCTACTTTTTGAATAATTCTGCACCGTAGCACCATGATTATAGACATTGAAACTATTAACGATCTCCACTGCCACTAGCCACCCGTTTCCTTGTGACTACAACGATTCGCAAATTTTCTCACTGACCCACATATTCTTCCAGCCGATAACCTCCAACCCCCTTTCGTAGTTTTCGTTAGGAAAGGAAATGTTTGCGGTAATAATAGCAAAAGACATCAAGAACAGCTGCCATTTGCAATCCGAATTTGCATGTAACATTTACAATGTTTCCTATAGGATGCCTTTCTCGCATGATAAGATGAGCAAAACGGAGGTACATCTATGTCTATGAAAAGGTCTCAGGTAATCCCTCCCCCTTATCACAATCGACGGCGCTGCCTTCTAACACTACCATTTGCACCACTATGAGAAGAACAGCGCTTTGGCTATTCACTGAAGATCCCATGTAATAGATCTGATATAGTGAATTAATCTTAATGAAGCCATTACCTTTCGCATATTCGACACTGTAGTGAGAACCAAACAATACTAACGATGAATAAACTTCAGTAAGTGTTTTTCCTAAATCGGCAAACCTTTCGCTCTCATTTACCGATTCAGTTCTGCGAGAAATTCGACACCCTCCCACCACCGTGCAGCAAAAAAAAACTAGAAATTTGAAGGGGAAGCTGGAAAAAACCCCCTACCAACAACAATTTTCATTTTTAACAAACTGGGATCGAAATTTCTTTCACGAAAGTCGATTGTTCAAACCCTGTGAATTTCAGTCAAATATTTTTGCAGATTCCAGCCAGATACCTCTCCTATGAACCGTGCTGTCGGAAGAGAAAACGGATGTTTGCTTTAAGCTGTCAAATTTTGTGAGTGAACATCCATCTGCAGTTAGAAAGCATCGCTGATCCCATTCCAACCGCATCCCCAACGAGCTTTTTTTGTGTACAGCAAATGCCAACAACAAATCAACGTGCCGCACAATTAGGAAGTGAACTAATTGACTGCGTGTAAGGGTTAGTTGCAAAAATTCTTTGTTGCAATGGTTCGCTTTCTGGTGGGACTCATTGAGTAAACACTCCGAGTGGCTGTATCGACGATAGGAATACGACTAGCAATGCGCCGGTGGGCAGCTGTCACACCCTCATCAAAGCTGGCATGCTTAATTAAATACTGCGAAACGATCACGCACTTTACATTAAAAGCACCAAAGTGCACACATCGTACTCAAGACCCACAAATAACCCCCCCCTTCTTCTATGGAATGATCTCATGTACTGATAAAACCATTTTTAAAAACATTCAGGATAGTGCTCCGCACTTCAAGTACCATAAGTCGTGGTGATGGTGAGGCGAAAGGGAGGAGATAGAACAATAAGCATACATCTCCTCACAGTCAATCCGGCCACACGACCATCTGATGACACATATTTAATGTTCTCTAGAATTTCAAAACGCTCGTCTGTTTAACCAACTGTAATCGATTGCAGTCGCCAATGAAGCCATTAAAATTACAAACGTTCTCATGTCCAACTCAGGCTTGAGTCTAAACGCTGACAACCCAAAAATTTCGAAATCCCATTGACTTTTACTCATCGGGTTGTCACCATTTTTGAAGACTACCGCTTTATTTTATTCCTCAAAAAAAACCCCTTCCCAAGATGATTAACAAACGATTTAACCGAAAGAAATAATCAGCTGATCTAACCAAACTATTACATTATATACAGAAAGCACGAACGAGGTTAGTGAAGCGTACGACTTTAGAAAACTCGAATTTTTTCAGATTTTCTCGCGAAGGTAGAAAATGAAAACTTATGCCTCCTCAAAAAAATTGCTTCCCTAGATAAAACTGTTTAAAAAACAACATTCTTTCTAGTAAAATGGAAGCAATAAAAGAAATGACTAAAGTTAATGATATTCTTACGTTTCCTTATGAGAATATCAGTCATTCTTTTGAAAATATTATGAGGGTGTATATGGCTGAACATAACAAATCAGCTGCATTGCATAAATGAGTAATTTGAGGATTTATATATCGAAATTGAAAAAGCAAAACTTTGGAAGCATAAAATTCTGAGCAGCTGAAAACATAAACGATGAAAAATTTGTTGCCAAAAATTCCCGACAACAAAAACGGCCCGCCAAAGGATAGATAAACCACCTTTATGACTCACACTCACAAAATCTCTCCAATATACACTGTGTAAGAATGAGTCGAAAAGCACAATCGAAAAAAAAACGACTATGAGAACATTCAGCGTCAATCCTTACTTAAGAATTCAATCGCTAATTAATGCTGATAAATCTGCGATTTAAAAAATCATCTTATAACGCTAAGCACACATCACATAGTTTATGACATGCGTGTTTAGAGGTGGAACGATAGCAATCGGAGAGCTGTGAATTGCTTCTCACTCCAGAAAATAACATCGACGCAAAAAAAGTGTTTGTAATAATCAATGGCTAATCTTAAAGCCACAGAGATGGTGACAATATCAAGGATAGTCGAGCTCTTGAACGAAATCACTGAAATTGGCTAAAGAGATGACTGATGGAGAGGATGCACTCATAATTGTAAAAAAGGCTTTATAACAGTCCCCAGTCAAAGAGAAGGAGGATAACTCTATTGAACAAGTTTGTGATGGAAACTGTGTGGTATCCTTGAGGCATCAATACGGCCTGTCTTCACTTGGCTAAGCCTTTTGCATGATGTCTTCTTTATTAGATATGCTTCCGCCGAATGACGAATGTGCAATCAGCCGTTTAAAGTAGAATGTTCTAATGAAATAAAACGATATCTTTGGATATAAATGAAATTGTGCATCTTCACTTTTAATTCAAATGCACCTTACATACTACCCATGATGAAGACAATTCATCTCAACATCATTTAGCACTTCTTGCTACAAAATTTAACATTCGATGACTATTCGCCATCACTTGTGGCCCTGACCGTTCGTTTTGGTCGAATGATATCAATCTCTCATAAGCTCCCAAACCTTCACACACATTGAAATCACAATTATCATTCTATTTCAAACATTTCTGTTGTATCTTAATTAAAGTTGAAGGAAAAGAGAGGGATGAAGGCAAGGAGAAGTGGAGGGGGGGAAGGAGTGGGTGAAAGAGTTTGTATCTAAGTGATTTATTCCAAACAAAAATACATCAAATCTGTCTCCCAGCTCCCAACTGTTCTGCATGCCACCGAGATGGCCCTTTCAATGAAAGAAAGAGTTGTAAAACAATCTATCAAAGGATCGCTATCACCTTCACAGAAACCCTCCAAGGTGAGCATATAACCATATTCCTACTGCTAAAAAACCATCGCTCACGAGCATTTCGGGAACTCAGCGCCTCAACCTTCTCATTACAGTTCCTTCCGCAACCATTCGATGTTATTTGCATGCCGTTCGCCTTCACGAATTTGCATTTCAAAATGGTCATTTCTGCTGGCTGCACAGCGATCATGTCACAAAGCCGTGCTCTTTGCTAGTAATTACTCTAATGAAAGAAAGTTAGGGCTAAAAACAAGTGAATCATTGGGCATGGATTCGTAAAGGTCAAATAATCGCTGCAGGATACAACTTTCAAGAATTTATTCACTACAACTGCCGAATAAATGAGATGAATGGGTAAAAAAATATGCAAAAAAAAAGACAACAATAAGATAACGAGGTAAACGCGATAAGGAATCCACTTCATCGATCAATCTCAAATGGGCAGCAAAAACTTGAAAAGTGAATGAGTGAAAGACGATAAGATTATACTGCACATTTTGCTCCTAAAAAAATACTTCACAACAATGCTAGATTACCTCTGTAGATTACTTTTTTCTTTGCATAACGCATACAGATTTGTTTATCAAATCTTATGCGAACTGATCACAACTTTTTAGCAAATAATCAATAATTTTTACATAATGGAAGCCGCAACGAACCGAAAGCCGTCGACCAGCATACATCAGAAAATACAGAAAGCATTGTATAGCTGTCTCCAAGAAATGAACTGGTATAGATGGAGATCGTTTAGCAGTCTAATTAAGCAACAACTTTCAACGAAACTAAATCTCGGTCAAAAGCAATCACAAAGTCAATGCAAATGCAACGGAAACTTCACGGGGTAATTATGTTCCGGAAGAAAATGCTAGAAGAAGCGCCTGCGATATACCTCAAAGCAAATTATCGAGTTCGACCGCTGTATTATGCTCTATATCGAGGTGTACACTGATCCATTTGCATGATAAAATGAAAAACCACATCCTGGCCGAAAAATAATCCATCTGACTCATAAAAATACATATCGAGGAGCTCGACCGCTCCAAATGCAAAGACTTGGTTACGGCCTCAACATCTTTCCTTATTTGCTCTTCCCTTCGAGTTTTCCTGTTAGATCACCACCTCACTCCGAATTCGAACTGTGATGACTACCATCCTCAAAAGCTGCAGCGCGAATGAGGATATAAAATGCAAGCTTGCTTAAGGCACTGTTAATAATAAACACGGTTTCAGACATACGAACTGATCTGCGAATAGTACGGTGAAAAAAGGACAGCAGCATCAAGTAAGCATGGATGAACTGGAACATGCACGATGCAGCCTCTGAGAGCACCCAAACAGACGAATCTTGAGGCATACTGCGATCGATTTGTCAGTTAGCTTTCAGGGAACTATCAGATGTGGGAAGTAAGCAATATGGCAAGGACGAGGCAAACTTGTCACAAAAATTTACATGTTTACTACCCAAACTCTGATAGCACCATAATGCTGAAACCTACTGTATACCACTTTCACACAAGAACAAATATTTATAGAAGATGCATCAACCCAAGGTAAGAAATAGATGTGAACAAAAACTTCGAGTATTCTTACGGAAAGAGCGAATAGGGAGAAAGAATGAGTGGAAGAATGAAAACTTCGGTACCGAGACATAAAACGCTGAAAAACTACGGGGTGACATGATGGGGGACCAGGTACATTCCCGACGAGTCTTCTCGTCCAGTAACAAAAGTGCCCCTATATGACGCTCAAATACATATTGCATTTGATGCATTTGTGACCCTCAGCAGACATATAAACAATAAACTTGGCAATAGGCAAATGCATCATGGAAATCCTGCAGAAAAAAAAAGGGATTGATGCGCGATGGATAAGCCTTTAACATTTCTTAAGACATGCAAAGGATACAAATGAGGATTTGGCTGAATACGAGCAAATGAAGTTGCCAAATGCAAGAGTAATGCTTTCAACACAAATCACAGTGAACCACCGATCTTCGGTCATTTAACAAACTCCCATGTGAAAATTTAACCGTCTCACATCGTCATTGCACCCTTATGCTTAGTGCCAATAGTGCTCTGTCTACGTGGTCAGCCAAAAGGTTCAATTGAATATAACAATGACCAGTGGTTTTCAAACTGCCTTTAGCAATTTAGAGAAGCCTCATCAGTATTATGTTCTGATATTGGCCTGACTCAATCACTAGGCGCATCCCCTCAAATTAATTGGCTCATGTCAAGTCTAATACCAAGTGCACATGGCATCTAACCTTCGGAAACAGTTCAAGAAGAACCAACCTTTCATATGGAGAACTACAGTAACTAGCCTATCTGCCTATAGACACCGCATCAGAACAATGGAATCAAATTTGATTAGTTAAAAGTTAGGATATCGTCGTTACATGTCAATCACTGATTGTGTTGTGTAACAGAGACATCTTTGTAGGGAATGACGCAGGAAGCACGGCTAAGTACGCGACGCTCCCTTATTGATGAACTACGCGAAGGCTAACTACGGAACAACGTTGAATAAATCCTAACAACTGTCTTCACCAAACATTCACGTGCTGCAACAATTTTATCTGGCGCGTGCTGATTCTTGCAGAAGAATAATGCGGGGACGATCGGTCTTGGAAAGGAGCAGAGGGAGGGGGAAGTGGGAGGGTGGAAGAAAGGTGATGGAGCCGAATTCACGAAATAAAACAAAGAGAAAACAATGCTTCAAATTATGTCTAATTCGCTTTTTTCTTCGTTTCGTCTATTCGTCTGCAACAGTCTGTATGAAGAAATTTCGGGAGAATACTTTCAGTAAATAAAAACGGAAAAGGCCACTTCAGACTGATAACGAATCGAGGAATTTCGCCTTCAACAGCTCTCCAATGAAGTTTTTAGGATGAAGAATGTGACCTCTGTGATTTTCTGCCCATAAAAAAACTAGTCAACAGGTTTTTGAAAACAACTTTCCCATCCCTTTTAGATTTCGAACCTCTGAATATCATGAAACCTTAGGTGCACGTCCGGGAAGAAAATGAATGGCACGCACCATTTTAGAAAAAAAGGATAACATATTTTAATGTACGTATAGTGGACAAGAAAGAATTTATAGTAATATAATGCAGTTTTGTCCTCTTCTATTGACTTTACACAATGCATTCGGAAGAAAACATTTCTAGAGCAGAATGAACTACAAATATTCAATTAAAACTATTAAAGAAGCATTAAGCAAGCATGCAAAACTTCACATGAATGTCACTCTCATTTTTTGATTGTAATAGTAACCAAATCATCAAACGCCAACAACACCGAACCTAGTTCATCAGCTTGAACAATACTCATCCCAGCAAAGACCCACGCCGTTACGTCTTCAACTATGAAGAACAACATAAGTGATTGCCTTATACAATGCAAATAATAAAAATATAAAAAAAACGAAGTATATATATATATATATATATATATATATATATATATATATATATATATATATATATATGTATGTATTCATTCTAAACACAGCACATGCAGATTTGCCACGCGACAGCGGATGCTGTGAAATCAGCAATGTCGCAGACTTGCGACTAGAGCAACCCGTTAGAAGGTAACCAAATCAAACAGTATAACAACTCATTCACTGAACGCCTCATATAGTCGATGAGGTAATAGCATTCATATGCCACCTATACGAAGCGTCCCTGTGGTGACCGATGAGAGAGCCTCAATGAATATACTCTTAGCTCCACTCCTCGCGTTCGATGTGTTTTAGCTGCTCGACAGCTTTGAGTCACCGCGTACCGTACAGTATAGAAATGCTTATGAGCGAGCGCTATTAAAGAAACAGCAAAGATGTAACGAAAAAAGGAAGTGGATGCACGAACCGGCCGATACAGCGGCGAGCTGTTGCTGCTGGGCTGCCTGGATTTGCTGTAGAAGCACTGGCGAGACACCGCTCTGGACTAGCTGCTGAATTGCTGATAAACCGATAGGCGGTTGACCAGGCGTCTGGAAAGCCTGTGGCGTTGCACTCGCCGTCAGCTGATAGAGCGCCTGCATGTTCTGAAATTGGTTAGCAGACTATACTCGGCAAGGCGAAGTCGCGTTACATATGCAACACAAAAACACACACACATACACACTGTGCTAAGTGCGAGCTGTGTACGCCATTTGCGCTCCCACAAAGCATCGTTATAGATTGCTATGACAAACGCACTAGCTTCAAGCCTGTGCTCTTCATATTCGCACACAAAGAACCAATGTTAAGGCCTCCCACTCCACCTCGACCCACCCACCATTAGCTACAGCCACACTAGCTGTAACGTCAACCATTCGTAACCAACAAGTGCATCAGTAGATCTCTACAAGCAGCTACTGTAACGAAAATGGTCATGTGCACCCAAAACAATAGCTCCCGTTAGCCACAAGGCCGACAGAGCACTTGCTGCGACATACATAATGGCGTCGACGTCTTTGTAGTGCTATACAGCGCACAAGCGCTACCACTGAACAACGCGCGCTGTTATAGCGCCATCGCAGGCCACGCGTGCTTGATCCCATGTAATAACGCACTCGTGCCATGGGCCTTATATCGGGATTCGTTAAGTACGGAAAGTAAACTGCACAAACAGTGTGGGGGGTATAGGTGAAATTCGACTCTTCCAGGAAGGTAAGTGGCTTTCAAACCTATCACAACTACTGCGGCAGATAAAACAGTGATCCCTGTCGAATAATAGTTCAGACTGTGAGTTAAGGTCAGGTTGCATCAAATTTATTCTTTTATGCTGCTCTTGATTTGACTGCTTACGATACAGCTTTACTTGGGAAATAAAAAACTGCCTCTTGCACGTAGCTATCCTATCACTTGAAAATAACAGAACCTCGCTCTCTAATTACTATCTCGAAGAAATAGGTCTTCACGGATACTTATTCAGTAGAGTTTCCAGAAAGATGGGGGAGGGGTGGGTGGGAGCAAGCGTCAGAGGTGTATGCATCCTCTTCAGCAAGGCCCTTGACTTTTTCTGGATCACCTCATAGGCGAAGGAAAAATGGCACGCAATGAAACATCAGCAAAGGGAAAAATGAAACGAAATACTGATCGACTGGGTGAAATTTTCAGTGAGCGATCGTCATCGTTGCGGATATGCCAATGTTGGTGGTGTGCACGCACATAGCAAGCCGAGCAAAAGTAAAACAATAGAAATGGAAAAGGAAGCAACTTCAAGCGAGAAATAGAACAAGATGCGCGCAAGCAAGCACCGTCTTCTAAGAGGGCATTTTCAACATGCAGTGGTTGACAAGTTGCGTGCAAATAGACAGAGAAGGAGGGAGAGAGGACGCTCGTTTGCCGCTTCACGAACAACATTCGTATATTAATGAGCATTAGGTGGCGTGCCTTGTAAACTGGGGTGAGTATCATTAGGCGGTCTAGTTAAGCGGCTAGCCTCGAATCAGACACGGACGGCTTAAGAGAACGCAGCGCTTGTGGTGGCTCTCGGACCGCAATTTCATTACGGAGGGCGGGGCATGCCAACACACAGCAATGGACCTAGCTTCAACAAATGCCACTAGCCGCGAGCACAGCCATGACAACCGTGCTGCTTCTCCTCACCGACCACACATGCGTAACCTCGAGTGGCATTGCCCCGCAACGTGTCAAACCCCCAATCACTTTAACAACTTCGAATAGCTCACCAACACGTAGTTTACCGACCGCACTGTCCTCAAATTTATGGGTGAAACATTGCCCGTTGTTTCTGTTCACATGTACCTCTACGCATTTGCCTACAAGGTAACAGCAAGTACAATGTGAACCTCTACACTCAAACTCACGGTGTAAGTGCATGAGAGGTGATAAACAGTTGATTACTCTTAGTGGAAAACCAACCTGGAAAATTTGCTTCGCAGGCCAAACAGGACCCAGCGTAACACTCGACGTCGCTAACCCAGCTACCATCCCATAAGAGTGCGCTTACTCCTCTGAGGCAATGCGTCCATACGCAGCGCGCACACTGTGTGAAGAGGCGTGTGCCAAAAAGCAGTGCAGATGCACAACGCATTGCGCACCGATCGATTCGAACAGGCGCTGCGTTGCGATGCGTCGTCGGATGATTGCTGCGAACGCAGCTGACCGACACATTGGGTGCACACGTGCGCATCTTTGTGAGGCACAGCACTCTGCCTATTAGCCGTTTGGTTTACGTTATGACCTACAATGCAGTGATGTTGCAAGCAGAGTGGACAGATCGGCCTCGCATTTCATGTCTCTATTTCGACGCATCTTCCTTCTCTAGCCCCATCTGACCAGGACAACTTCCACCTCTCTTCCTCTCACATTTGCTCCTCCCACTTCAGCTAAGGGAACGCTCGAAACACTAAAATCGAATGTTTCTTGTGATCTAGCGGTGTTCCAAGGATGCCAGTTTATAGAATATGCCAGTGCTAAAGGGCAGAGGCCATTGCAGCTGCACAGTCTGGTTCCAATACGCCGTCTGTCATTGGCAAATCGAGGTACTTTGAACGTCTCCAGGCTTAATGAAATAGATATGTTAGGGGGCATTCCCAACAAACCGTAAGCATTTAGGATCCGGTTGACTGCGTCATCCAAATGGAGTGCTTTGCAGGTTCAGTATTTCGTTCTATGAACTGAACAGCAGCTGTCTTTAGAGTCGCTGCGCGTCCGTCTCGTATCTGGCACAAAACATTTTCACTTCCTCTTATTTCACAGTCTCGCTGAAAACATACTAGTCTCCTGTTTAATTTGAAAAAAAGCCCCGTCGTTCCGCTGTTTTTGTTGTCTTTGGCACGTCGTACTTTCTCCTGGAACATAGTCGTTTTTTGCCTCCTAGCTAGCTTTGCAACGCAACGTCAAAAATACAATTATTTATTCCTCTGCGATGCGTTCCATTGGAAACGCTCGTTAGCATAATGCAAGAGATCTTACGCATCTGAATAGAATGTCGATAAGATGACACAAGAAATTGGCACGTTTCAGTCTTTGGTGAACAAGGCCGAAGGAAAAACAGTTGTCTGGGGGCACATCTTATAATTACACATCTCACTGGCTTTTCATACAGTAATTTGACCGTAGTTCTATATCTTTGTGTTTCATAGTGCAAATTGCACTGCTTTAGGTTTGCTATGTATATTCTTAAAAAGAAGCGATCCGTTGAGCAATAGTTTTTAGGCATTTATTACGAAGAACCCTCAAATGATGTGTTTTATGCCTGAGCGAGACGTAAGAGTGTTATTTAGCACTTTCCAAAATTACACCACCCTGCCCCCTCCCCCTGCTACAGAAATTACCGACTGCCTTCGCGCAGTGACCTTTTGCCACTAAATATAAGGGGCGATTCCCTACGTAAAACAAATCCAAGACTTTAATTAGATGCTAAAGATTAAAACAAATCTTTGAGATCACGTTCTGCTCTTTAACACTGTTTTAATTGGAATATTCGATCACTGAGAAGAGTTCTGGATGAAGCAAGTTATAAAACGGAAAGCCATCGTAAATTCTTATGCAGTGAACATAGGTGATGGAATTTTTTGCCATCAGAGACTTGTTTTTATTTTAGGTAGTTGTAACACAGTGTGCCCACTGTAACAAACATTTTTTGAGCTTTTTTACGAAAGATACTAACACGATTTGTATTATAACTTGTGTGAGGTCTGAACCAGATAAAGCATCCCATTCCACAGAATTATGAAGAAGCAACAAGCTTACCTACTAACGCCTCTGTTATTTAAACTGAACGCAGATATCAAGGGCATCTCTTTTCAAATCTTATTTGGGATTAAGGGAAATTGCAACGAATGCAATATTCAATTTTGGAGTGTTTTCGGGCATACTACATTACCCAGCAACTAGCTGAGTGCATCTGATCTTATACCAGTTTACTTGCTGGGTGGAAGGAGCAAGTGATGGAGCTTGCAATGGAGGCAGACTTGAACCATTTACGGATAGAGCAGCTCGTCACGTATGACGTGCTCTCTCAACTTCACACTGTTGAAATTACTCTGCTGGAATAAACTTCGGCACTCTTAACGTACAGCGACATTACGAAGTCATCGTTAACTGAACCTCGCTCATTTTGGTTACGACTTTAGCAATAATGCGCTAATGTAAAATAAAGCTAGCAGCATTCGGTTGCCCGATGGGTGTGCATTAGAATTTGGCGCTTAACGAACCGAGCTGAAATTTCTCACAGAATCTAAAACTCGATCACCATATTCAAATTGTGAAGGTTTTCGAATTCAAATTTTTACACTAATGTGAAGGTTTTTCAAAATCCAGGGGTTTACAGCACGAAAAAGATTAAAATATAGAGCCGGAGCATCTGGGCTCTCAAGAAAGCTGTGCAAAATCAACAAAGAGTTTTCAGGACATGCTACCTTCAAGTGCCACATCTTGACACGCACATTCATCAGTATCTCCGGTTTTCAATACATCTGTGGATTGACGGCTCACACAAGTGTTACTTCACTTGCCCCATTCACTTACAAGTCTCAAGTTTAATGTCATTCGCAATTTCTCAAAATTGGAACCTAACCGAGTAAGGGCTGATGGAAGTCGAAGAAGGCAGAAAAACAGCAAAATACTATACATCTTAAATGCCCGATGAAAGTATACATTCTAATGGGAACGAAAATGTGGATGCAGTTTTTCTTATAAAGCAAGTGGTCTACCACTAATAAGTGACGAATTTGCATTCTAGGCTATATTTGCAGCCATTATTCTCTTTTATATGAATCATTTAGTCTTTGTGCAATGCTATCTTCACTCTAGCTCAGATTTGGCAAAATGTTAACATTGAAGGCAAACATCTAACGAGCACCATCTGTGTCTCAGTGAGCAGCCCAGCTTTTTTTTTTGCTCATTTGTTGATTGGGAGACGTAGACAGAGATGCTTTAGAATTTTTTTCTGAAAAGAGCAACAGATAAATATTTTTACGTTTTCTCCATCCAAAAACTGATGAGGTAAAAGTTGTGATTAATTGTAATTGTGATCTGCACATATGTCGTTTTATCACCGATGTGCCCCGGCTTGCACTCATGAGAGGTTCAATTGAAGGGATAGAGAGAAGCGGATGCTTCTCTCCGAAACCGTGGATTAACTATGGAACGTCGCTGAACTATCACACGTAAGAAAACGTCTGTGAATTTTTGCTCATTTGTCGACTCATATAATTAAGTTTGTGTGGAGAGTTCAAAAATACAACTATTTTCTCCATATAACGTTGATTTCTCGAAATATTATTGTTGAAATTGTCGTTGTCTTTTGCAACGCAAATCTTGCATCGTTGTTGCATATGGTGGAGATGCCATCGGTGGATGCATTGCATTTTGCATTGTTGATCGAATTATAGCAAGAAACAATATAGCCAGAAATTGAATGAGCACACGAGTGCAGAGCTGCTAGTTTAATGTTTTGACTGAACGTCGCACAGAGATTATATCATGAAGAGGCCGAAAAGCGTGCTTGGAGGATATGCGTCACGTAAAAACTAATTCTGCCTACGAAATAGAGAGAAATCGGTGCTTGATATTTAAAAAGAAAAAAAAACAGAGATTTGTTACAACTCTTATACTGTTCTAATCTTATACAAAATCCTTTCAACGAAGCTAAAAAACACAAATCATCTAAAAAAAACCTTCGAAAATGATTTTCTTTGGTAAGAGGGATTATTCTGAAGTATAGAATTGAAAACTTCTGAGAGAAATTTGACATTGCTTTAACGAACCATCATTTCAAGACGATATATGAAAGCTGTGCAATCCTCTTATTTCGACGTTATTTTGCTGGTATTTTTTATGAATGAAATACCGATAGCATTTGTGAGAAAATTGTTAATGCTTCCGTAAAAATGCTCAAATCTGAGTAATTTTGAGAGAAATTAAATTTAAATTTCTCATTCTTTTATAGATCGACTCTCGTGTAATAGATGCAAAATTTCATGATTTCAGGTTTACTATCAGCAGCTGCGGAATTCACTATGGATGAATAAACACACATAATTAGCTATCGGAAACTTAAACGTCGTTTTCATGAATGTGCACAATTTACTTATGATACCACTGCGAGGTGGCCATCAAGCAATGCACTAGACTTGAGCACCTACTTCTGCATCATTTTTTAAAAATTTCGGCCAAATTCTGCTTCATTTGTATGGGAAATTCGAGTGAATAAAGAAAATGCTGACACATAATGATTGGGAAAGAACAAAAATTGTACTAACAAGTTCTCCTCTGAAACTTTCGTATTCCTTTGCTGCTCATAACCCCCTCCCCTCATCCTCTAATCCACATACTGCTTCATTGCTGCTGGGAAAATATGAAGAAATCAGTGAAGCTGTGCTGGCGAAAAGGCGATAGTATTCAGTGTATTAACATTCAGTAACTTTACGATATTTAAGAGGGTCGAGCTGGTGTGGAGATCTGCCTTCAATGAATTAGAACAAACGGTAGAAAAGTGTTATCTTTTCGAATTTCCTTTCTGCCATTCAAACATTTTATTCTTAATCATGCTCAGCTATCCTAGAATGACGGGAACACCTCGAACATCCAGGAATTCGCCGGAACCGTCTACTTCAGTTAAGGAGCAAAGGGTGGGGCGGCTCCTAATGTATCCCCGAAACTGCATTTTGTTGGCTGTGCATAGTTAAAGAAACTGGAATAAAATGACATACTGGCAAAGCAAAATAATTTACTTCTGAAAAGGTGCAAGTACACGTTTGCTTATTATGAGGTCATTTTCATTAGTAACTGCTCATCTGTAAGGACACTGAAATTCATGAGAAACTACATTATTTGTTTGTGGAAGAAAATTAAAAAAAAAAAAACCAAACTGATTCCTTCTAAAGAATAGCCAAAATGTGTGCAAACCGTAAAAAGAACTGAATGAAGCCCATTCTCGTTTTTCGGTAGTCACTCACTCATACAACATCTCTAGCATTTTGTATGCAAGCAGCTAAAAAATTCTCCCCGACTTGTTTCAAAAACGTGCTATATATTTTTCTAAATATACGATTATCAGCAAATTTAAACAATTCTACTTCTTAATAAAAAATTTGTATAGTATTTCGTGTCATTTGCTACAACGACGTTTTAAACCCATAGCAGAAACTGTATTGGAATGTGAAGACTTGTGCTTCATCTATTGACGTGGTACATATATACACAAGAGCAACAAAATGAGACAAGGCAGAAGGGGGTGGGGGAGGGGAGATGAGATGGAGAGAGGGAGGTTATGATGAAACTGAGCCAGCAAAGGGACGTGGACAGGCAGAACGAGAAACTGGTGGAAATGTGGTCGGATCGGGAAAGGCTTGGGACGAAGCGAAGAGAGTCTTTTTTTGAGCGAAGCGAGGAGAATAAATGCATTTGACACGCGCTAATTGGAAGCGATTTGAGATGTGCCGAGGGGCACGCTCTCTAATGATGCATCAGCTAGGGTGGCATCAATCCAGAATTCAATTGCGGCTTATCACAACCACAAATTGCGCTTCCTGCCCCTTCTGTTCTCGAGTACCTCTCGAGTGTGTCGTTAGCTGATAGCCTGCAACGATCGATCACAGCATCCCTCACCTTCCGCATGTACCCCTTACAGATAAAGATATAGAATGGTATGGAAAGCGCATAGCATGCATGACGTATCGCACAAAACTCACTCGCTTTCTTTATGCACTTTATGGTGCTCGAATACTGCTACTTCGCAGATGAAATGTTCCCCACAGCGGTAATCTGACTATTCAGAATCCACAGTGTGCACTGCGCGTTTTCTAGATTGTAAAACTGAGCAACAGATAGTAGGAAATGCTAGAAACAGCTTGTAAATTCAATTTCGTCCAGCTGTTGAACGAGCGCATTTCCATGCTCATCGAGCACTTCCAATATCGACGTAAACCTTTATGTTGCTTGAGAGAATAATCAAACGCCACATGTAAGGCTTCTTTTCGCAAAGCTATTTTCAATAATACACATAAACAAAGTTACACCCAACTTCACAAGGGAAAGCACAGCTCATTATTGTCTTAATGACACAGCCAAAATAAGGTAAATAACTGAAAGATCGCCGTCTCTAGACGCCATCGAACGAATTATACAGGGGGAAACAGTTAGAGATCCGATGTGATAAGCGCATTCGTACCGCAGCTCGCCAGGCCAACCGATAATATCTATAGTATGATCGCTCGCGAGACTGCTTTCCCAAATAGCTCCGCCCAATCTTCCACTTCTGTGGTTTTTTCGATTCACTCTTCAGAACTAATCATCCCATTCCTGGCTTCCTTTTCTCCATGAAAAATATGCTTTTGCAATATTTTTTAACACTAGCTATAAAAGGAATAATTTGCAATATCGTATTCATTGCTACCCTCGTGATAGTGTCACATCTTCAGCAATCTTCAATATCTAACTCTAATTCTTAACAGCGGTTGATTCACGCTTTTCTAGGCTTGAGGCTATAACGAGTGTTTTGGAGAGTGTACTAGTGAAGGGTACTCGGTCAAGCACATAGAGCGCTTCTAACATCATTCAGCTATCGTTGATGATGTGATTGCCCTTCCTTGTTATGAACATTCTGCGGTGCATTGCAATACGCATAACCCTAACGCTCAATTTGTGCATATTTCTGTGTCAACACAATTCATTTCCTACAATCAGCAACCTGAAATTATATTGCATATTAAAATTCGTTCTTTTGGTTGATAAGATAATAATTTTGAACTTATGACCTCAGGAAACTATTAATTTCGAACGCTCCATATGTGTTACATACATTCATTAATCCATCACTGGTGTGGAAAAATGAAAAACAGCAAATGACCAATAAAAGCAATGTCAATCGTTAATGGACAATGAGGTATGGCAAATAGATTGTACCAGTGCAAAACACATGAGCACGTGATACGTAGTACTGCGATAGCAGATGGCATTAAAAGCGAATTTGTTATGACCGTTACTCTCCTCTACATTCACATCTTCTTTTGCATTGAAAAAAAAAAAAAAAAGAGATTTGCGCCAACTTCTGAGTGTTTCACAACGTATTCTACGTTTGTTTCCCTTTGTTTCAAGCTACGGCGAGTATATTCCAAATCTTTCATAGTCATTAACATAAACATTCCATAGTCATTAACTACCGCAAGCAAACAAATTTTTGTATGTCGTTGGTTTCCCACCCCGACCGCTCGTCGATTATTTCCACAGCAAACGTTTAAGGTTTTCTTCTGAAAATTTCACTCGAGTTGAAATCAACATTGCATTCAGTCACCTTATAGCAACACTGCAAACAATATCTGATTCGGTCACCTCGATGATATATATCTCCATTTTCAATAGCGAGTAATTTAGCATTGTTTAACACAAATACAGACATTATATCGTCCTATCTGATGGACCAATTTTTTGCTCTCAGCCTCCATTATTCTAAAATATCTATTGGGAGAGAAGCCGAAATGACTATTGCTCTTTTTTTTGTAGATCCATTTGCGTTCTCATAAAAACAGAGCTGGAGGTAACGGGAGGGGAATATAATGGGTAAATTCCTGTCGTTAAATACTTCCTGAGTGGATGATGATAAGCTATTTTGCCTGAAATTTTTTGAACATATTCTGCCGACTAAAACTTTTTGAAACAATTTTCCATTTGTCTTTCTCGCCTCGGCGCTTTTCATGAACTTTTGATAGTTGAAATTTTTCTGCAGCAGCAGTAGCAATCCTTGAAAAAAAAATTCTCAGATATTCTCGCTTGGTTCAACCTTTCAAAGGAGCGGACATGAGTGAAGTCCTGGTCTGCAAAATTTTTGGGATCAGCTGAGCTTCAAGAAACTCTCAGCTCTTCGTGGCTCTGAAAACTCACCCAAATTGACGAGTAAGAGCCATGACGTCTCCACAAGCAAACATTTTTCTGCAGAGGAGGAGGAGATAGAAGAGGACAAATAAATTTGGTTGATTGCAGTACCAAATTTGCATGCGAGAAATTAGTAACTTCTTTCACTTCTCAACATATAATCGAGGAAGGCGAAAGGAAGTTACCACCTCACAAATGTGGAGATCCATTTAGAGTTTTCGGTCGCTCAAACAAAATTCGTCGGCACCATCACTGAAACGGCTTTTGAGGTCAGTCGATCTCGCAATTGCTGTTATTACAAGTTGTGCCAAGCCAAAAAGAAAGGCTAAGATATAAAGTTCTACCTTGAAAAAAAAAGTCTAATAATTACGCATGTTTGCGGAGTGCTGCAACGAGCACTGTAAGTTAGAAAAGTCTCATTACTGGGGAGTTTGCAGAGCCTAGCAAAGGAAACGGAATAGAGACTATGGAGCAAGGAATTCGGACACTGAAACTTCTCCGTAGCTTTCTCCCACATATTTACAGCTCTCTGATTGCTTCATTTCATATATTTGATTTTTCGTACTGAGAAAATGAAGTTTTCTTTGTTAATGAAAGCTATTGTCATAGTTTATAACAGCTAGAGCTGCTAGTGTGTGGCCACTGGATTACTATCCACCAACATACCATCGGTCAGTCGTCAATCGCAACTGACCACCAAATTCGATGGTCGTTGATTCCAATGTTTCATTGAAATAACGCCACAATATAAGAGTGCATGCGCGTACCACAGATACATGACGAGATGTATTGCGAGCTATGCAATAGATATGATACAGCATGATATATAGTGTCTGATAGCATTTGTTTTAAGGCATTTATCAGATTAGTTAATTCTTTTATTGGATAGATTTTATTATAATTCAAATATAGGTGAAGATTTCTCTTTTGGGGATGAGTATGAGGTCCTCAACTGCTATTGCAACAAAGAGCCACCATCAACCTCACGATCATCGGTACTAACGCTTATTATGCCGTCGGTTGAATGCGGCTTACATGTTAGAGTATTATGAGCAATACTTTTTCCTACCACCAGAAGAGTTCAGTATTGAGCATTCGCTCGGCTTAAAACTTTTGCTGTATGGAGATTGCGACATCAATATTCAATTTTCTGAGGCGATTTTATGTAACTTTATTATGCGTTTCAAAGCGAAAAGTGAAACTGAAAGTTTCGTTGGATTCTTATACGAAAGTAATCTCTCACAGCATAGAAATATGAGTAAAAATAAGAAGTGAATAAATAAACAGGGGAGATTTCACCGGATGAATTTTTCGAGATCAATCAAGAGATAGATCACATCTTCAGAAAACGGATCAGTCATTTCAAGAGACGGATTGATTCATCGAAGCTGAATTTGATTCATCCATCAATTTCTAATCACTACAGACTCATAAACTTCGGCAAATTAAAACTATCTGTGGCTGAGTCGAGTGGATACCGACAAGCATTTTCTCTCATGCTAATCCCACAATGGTCGTAACGCTAATCTTATCTGAAGAAATTTTTGGAGTAAAAATACTAAATTTTGCAAGAAATACACTATTTCAACTAGTTTCTCTGCAGAACTTGCCATGCGGCACGTAGCAGATAATGACGGAATCTGTGACAATAACACATTTCTTTATGAATAACTACGCTTAGTACACATTGCTAGCTGTAGTAACAAAGGTGGCAAACTGAAGTGAAAATGAAACATATCCGATGGTGATAATGTTCAATGATGATATAGAGAGATGTGCAACGAATAATCTTACAAAACAACAAACCAGAAATAATAATTTGAAATATGGAATAATTTAGTTCATTTTATATCTCATATTGCAGCAAAAGCAGGTGAGTTGTGCTATCACTTGAGCTGCACAACATTAAAAGAATGGATAACACAAAGATGCGCGGAATGAAAAGCGAAAGTGATAGTAAATAAAGAATATCGAAAATATATAAGAAAATAAAACACCTTTACTGATTAAACCATTCAGTTACATTCGCTCTTTATATCAAATAAAGAGGGCAACAGCAAAATGTGCTATTATGACAGAAAAACTTATCTAAAGCCATCACATAACTTAAACTAATTTTTAAATTGTGTATTAGCGCATTTTTGATGATTTAATGATCTATTCACATAATATGGACATCTTTCCTAAATGTTTTCAAAATGAGATCACCGGTTTAAGAAAATCATTGAGTAAATATGAGCGGACTATGAAATACGTGCAGCTAAGCAGTTAAGAAAAAACGTCGACTATGAAATTTTATATATATATATATATATATATATATATATATATATATATATATATATATACTTTTATTCGCAAAGAACATCACTATAGTAGCAGCAGGAATTGTGCAGCTTTAATTAGCACATCCACACACAAATGCACGCTAAGTGAATCGTTGTGGAACGTTTAACGCTTTTTGTGGCAGATGCGAATCGTAACGAACAGCTGCAGTTCATCTCTTAGTGATGGCGCACACGGATAATAGCCCATTTCACAATACTGCTAGTGCTACAATGAATCCTCCAGCCGCTGCCGTATGTACAATTTTTTAAGACAGAGCGCCATGATTCTAAATATTTCTCATCTTGTATAAACCACCTCCTCTATGCTATTTTTTCTTGTTGAACCAAGAAAAGCTTCCTATTGCCCGACCTCCCACCTCTCCTCATCCGTCTTTCGCAGTACTTCACCTATGGAACGATGCATCAGACAGGCAAAATGAAACAGTTGCTGAAGCGTGCAGAAGAAGCTTGCATTAGAAATCCTTCTATATTCCACTAATCTGACCAACTAGTAATGGCTTTACATTTTGATTAACTCGATCGCTAACACTAATCTACAAATGATTTCTTTTTACATGACCTTTACTACGAAAAATGAAAAATCACTTGCTCTAATATGCATATAAATTCTGCACAAGTTAAAATATCTAAAAGTTGTTTCAAAGCTGACGAACAAACAACCTGGAAAATGCTACAAGGAGTCTACCGATGGCGAGCACTATATACCTACCGAATTCTCTTAATCTAGCTCCAGTTATTTCTAGGCTATGTTCTGGTATCTTTTATGGGACGACTGAAACTACCCGACAGGCAGACACCCACTCATACGCATACAATATAGATATTAGGTTTCTCGCCATGCAGCCTCAAAATTGCAACATAGCATTTAAATGCGAGCACTTCTAAATTGTGCATAAGCTGCGTGGACAGAATTTTGCAAAATTCGAATATTTTCAACAGTTGCTAAAGACCCTTGCCAGCCGAGGAGATTCTTTCCATCTAGAAGGGCCAGTAATCCCTCGGGAAGAGTAAAATACGCAATCCTCTATCGTTACTTCTTGGCCCGCGCCTCTCACCATCCCACCTTACACGTCAGGGCACTTCCGTGACTCGCGAGGTCATCAAGTTCAAACTTCCTCTCAAAGTACGTCTTATAGAATTCCCTCACTTATACATGGATTCGGGAGTGCTAGCCGTTTTGTCTCAATGCACAACTGAAATCGCGAACGAGCGTCCCAAAAATCCCCGTTGGCAAACACAACAGTCACTAGCAACATAAACATGCTAAATGTGCTTTCTGAAAACAGTGCCTTTAAAACTAGTTCCTTTGATTTGCTTTTGGTACCCCATATGTAAGCTAATATGAGCATGTCAAGCTTAGATGTGAGTGCAGCGGTGAAGAAAAACGGTAACGCTGTCGATCCGAATTGGTGCGTCACCTAATGAAATAAGCGACGGCTAGCACTATCGTCAAGTTGCGATGTTGCTCGAGACGTGGATTGACGTTAGACCCATGGCTGCCAAGAGCGGCTACAGCGGAAAGTGTGCAAATATTTGACCTTGATGAGAGGCTGCTGCACCATCCTTTTCCGCTGACTTCGCGGGCAAATATCCGTTGCGTTGAAATTCTTTCATAGCACTATTTTCAGTTCATCCATATCGTCGCTTCACTTTATTCGTGAAGGCAGCTCACTTCAAGTTGTTAAAAACAAATGATGTACTTGCACTCTTTCTTCGGCAGAATAAAAATTCAGCTGCACAGAAATTTACCTAAAAATATCGACACCGTGCTCTCTCGAATAGAAGCCATTGTACTTCTGTTCATTAATATTATTAATGACGTTCGAGAAGTGTGAAGTGGTGAGCTGATGGTGGCTGGTGATTCTTAATCCATCGTTGGGTTATCCTTTTGCGCTATTGGATTCGCGTGACGGATGCTCAGTGAAGCTAACTGCGGCGAAGGAGCGATGAAACATTACGCACTCGCTGCACCTTTTACGAGCTGATGGAAAGCATAGCAGATTGCGAGCAGTAAACAATTTCCGATCACGATGCCTTGCTTCTTATGTGTGAACGAGATAAATAATTTGAGTGTGAGGATTTTTTTCTTTTTTTTTCTGAACAGCTTGCGTTCAGAAAGATGCGGACGAAACCTTTCATGCTTGTGAACCCACAATTTCAACGAAGCATTTTGAGCGGTGCGGTGAATGAGGCAAATGTTATTTGCGCTCTCAGTTTTAATAGTCAATAACGAAAATTCATAGCTTAGCCGACATGTGATGATAATTTATTCTTTAGTGGAAACGAAAGAACTTTTTCGAGATGAGAATTGGGAGTGTTTTCCATCCATAGGTTAAGAGGATCGTTGAAGATGGGATCATTGAAGGATATAACTCAAGGTATTAGGATACATGCTAGTAGAGAGAGATAAATAGCCAACCAGATGATGCAGGTATGTATATGAAGCAGCAGAGATAGCATCGTTTAGCATCGAACTCGAAAATCGGGCTTTGCAAGTTGCCCGATTGGAAGAGGAGAAACCTATTCGTGCTCATGAAAGGAATAAAATGCATTTCTTGTACGCGTTGTGAAGCAGAGTTCCTGTTCGACGGGACTCTTCTAGGGGTAAGTTAAAAAATGCTCTGTGCCCAGGGAAAAAGAGGGAGTTATCAGGAACCAAATGCAACCCTCAACACTCAGCAAGAACAACGGAGGTTTCCCTGCAACGGCATATTACAGGTTAAGGAAGAGCCTTCGTTCGCACGAAAATAGCCGAATCATGATGCGAACAAAATGGATCAGTGCGAAGTGGCCTGCTGCCGAATAGTAAAATATTGGATCAAGTGTTCTATCCGCTTCAGACGCATTTTTGCTTCAATATGTGTTGAGAGAAACGATCAAGAAACAGTCGAATAAAGTCGTCACATTGTCGCGAACGCGACATCTAGGAGCTGAGCAACGAGTTCTGCGTAGTAATGTGATGGCAAAAAACACATTGAGCCCTTCCTTCTTCATTAGGCAGATAAAAAGTTTTCAAAATTTATTCGGACTCATAAGTTCTCAAAATTTTCTCTGGTCAATAGCAAATTTTTTTCAACTGCGATTTTCTGGTCAAGCAATGTCTATTAAATTTGTTGATTAATTTCCGTAATAAAATGAAGCGTTGCATTCTGTTTCAACTTAAACTTATTACAGTAACCACCCTTGACGTATCAACATTAAAAGGAATAAAACTTAGACATTGAGCGTGATGAAGTTAGTTGCCAACAAATATTTATTTATTGCAATATTTTACGCTACCTGGTCACATTGAAAAAGTCGTTATGAAGTGCGAATGATCTCTACACTGCAAAAAGTACGAGTAAATAGGCATAGCACGCAATTTTTTTCCTCATCTGCACTTCCTCACCGAGGCTGTCAAGCGAGCATTAGTTGACGGCTACACATTGTGGCATTTCGCCTAACCCGTCCTATAGTTTCTTTCTGGAAATGAGGCGATAGATGTCAAAAGAAGGGCTTGTGTACGACGTAACTACATTTGCTAGATTAAGCACACAATGATCCTATTGAAATGAGTAACAATGAAACATAGCAATGAACGAATTGTGGAAGCTGAGAAAGTAAGTGCACAATAGAATATAAGCGTTTTTTCTTGCTCCATTTCTTTGACTAAAAAGAATTCTTATGTTTTAGAACAAATTTTAAATAACATGCTTCAAAGGGCCGACGAATGAGCGCATTACAATGAAGAGAGATACAAATACAATATATTCATTCATCCTTTCCTTTCATCTCTCTGAGTTCTTTTCTCGCTCTTCTTCAGATTAAAAAAACTTTAAATGTAGGTAAGCCTCTTTGCATCCCAGCTTCCGGAATTTTAAAACATTTTTTGTGAAACTTCGGAACACTGTAAAGTCGCATTATAAAATTCAGAAATGAGGTGACAGCTGAATTGTAATTGAAAAACACTAAAGAAGCATTTCACAAAAGGTGACTATCGGTGGTGGCGAATCAAAAGAGCAAGATGTGGATTCGCGTTGCTTAAAGATGCATTCGACAAGTGCGGAGCCAACGAGAAATGCACAACGAAGCTGCTCTATGAGCGTAGTGCTCGCCTTTTTTCACTGATTAAATCAGAAACGCTCAAAAAAACAAGAATTGAAGCACACCTAGCAGACGCCGCAGCGAACACTTCAACGTTCGGCACCGACTTTCTTGTTCAACAACATACAGCCGATTGTGCAAATATGTAATGAAGCTCTTGGAACCTCTTGGAAAGTCATGCCTGCTTTATCAACCAGAAAGTCCACTTGCTCTCTGTCTCTCCCCCTCCCTCCTCCCTCCAACTCCTTCCTATCAATAAGGCTCACAATCGGTCATTTCAGAAGCCAATTTTCTTATGCTTCACTGTCATGTCCACTATGATCTAAGATTGCCTACTTCCTTCGCGATTGGCTATGTGAAACGACGATCCGCATGCTCGCCTTGCAGTGTCTGGATACAGCAAGGGGCCTTTAAGTTGGCCGCCATAACCCTCCTGATTCCTGTATGAAATAATTTCGCTACCTTTCATATCAACCCCGCGAAAGGAAAAAGGGATCAACCACACAGTGAAACAGGCCCGGTTATGCCCTTCCCCGGACGGGCTCTCCACTGTCTGATGAACCACACACCTCCGGAATCGAGAACTGACCTCATCTAGCACGACCTCATAGCTTGAGTCCAGAACTAGAGGATAAGTAATCCTCCCTGTGAAGGTGGGAAAAGTGTGTATGTAGCCTGATCGCTCTTGGTGAGGAAAGAGGTACCAGGAAAAACATTTCATATGAAACTAGTTGAAACAGTGCAATTTTAAGCAGACTTCCACTATCGCTATATGAGCTCACCATCTAAATTCCCAAAATCACACCATGAATGAGCTGTTTTGCAAAATGTGCGCAGCTCTATAAGATTGCTGTGCAATGGCTAATGACGCTCATAATCTCCATCTTTTTTTTTTAGAACTCACAGATTCATTGAAGCGCAAAGGCAAAAGAAAAGGGATTATTGCAGAAGAAAACGTCGACCTAGTCAAAATGCAATATAGACAAGAAAATGGACGATAGAAAACGAGGCATATTTGCAGCGTTGATGATTCTTGAGGTTCTTTATTTTTCTTTTCTCAGTAAGAAGGCGCTCTTAAGCTAAGAGAGTGAAATATTCTACACGACCAAGAGTGCGCGGAAACACAATGCTGCTGTGTCGGAACTAGGGAAATCATTTTATCATAACGAGTACCTTTATGGAATACAAAAGATGAAAAGACTTTTGTTTTCTTGTGCTATCTAAAAGCGGTCCTTATTTTAATTTTTTCTACGTCCAGTCACATTATAAGCAATCCCTATTCCATAAGAATAAAGGTGGGCATCATCAAATCCCAGCAACTCTGATCATTGCTATCGCTAACATAGTTACAACTAGCGTGGTTCATATGTGATGCATTTCATAACCTACCGCTACCTGCGCACGTTGCAATTAATTACCACATTATTTAGCTTAGCTGCCATTGATTTGTATGAGATTCGAAGAGTGGCACTTAATGTTTTAGAGGAAACTCGAGTTTACCATTCCAATATTTTTTATTATTTTGAATTTCTTAAATGCAATCATTTTGACAAACATTGGAAATATCTCCGAAACTATAAATTCCGTTCAGAAAGATAAAAGCGAGGAATCTGACGAGGAAGTCATTTGTTTAATAAACTCTTAACAAGTTGATTCAATTCCCCGATCTTTTAGGTAGCACTGATACGGTCTCGTGCAATGAAATCTTTTCGAGCCCTTGAGCATAACGAAAAGGCGTTCATTGTTGATTTGCTGCTCGTGAAAATTGCCCATGTTGAACGCTCGACAGAGTTTAGCCGAAATGTAATGAGCACAAATTGCTTCCTTGCCAAGACACATCCGCTTCTTTTGCGTTCGATAAACAAATGCAGTGCCGAGGAACGTCGAATACTGCGTCGATGCACTGAAAATTGAAGCACCCTCATCGCAGCGCTGCGTTCGAGTGTGCGCCTCCCGACAATCACACATACGATGTACCAGTCGGCTCTATGAGTGAACACTCCATCCGTGCAAAGAATACTTTCTTCAAAAGCCGAAGAAAGTGACTCACAAAATATTGATGCATAACTGCCATGAAACTTTTGTTCTCGAACATTTCTCACAAATACACTTCTTTGAAAATCTTCTGGTCTCAACTGGGGTTTCTGTATCAAGCGCTGTGCGCATCTGTGGTAGCGTTATTGAGGTGATAGCAGGTAGCAGTTTATTGGGAATGCAGATTTATGCGTTTATATATATATATATATATATATATATATATATATATATATATATATATATATATAGAATTGCAATTTTGTGAGTGCTACTAGTCACGAAACATATTAGTAAAATTTGCGGTCACCATATTGCAGAAGATCGTTTGCTTTTCGACTACTGAATGTCTGAAGTTGCTGCTCTCTTCCACATTTAAGACCTAATGAAGCACCGTTTTTGAGGCTTAGTTAGTGGGCACGTCGTGGGAGATGAAGCTTTCGAAAAGGCAGATCTAATAATTCATCCTGGCGTCATGATCGCAAAGAACAATCCGTCGAAGTGCTTTTAAGTTTGAATGAGGCGCAAGCATAGTACTCATAACTAGCTTAAACCCTGTCTGTGTTCGTTGGTTGCAACCATTAGAGCAGCAATGCTGTAAGAAAATCAAATCACAGCCAAAAATGTATGCGACGCAAAAAAAAGATAGAGTCGCACACGCACAACGCATATTATTATATCGATCTAGTTTATTCAACAAAAAGTTTGTCAAATTTTCAGTAAATAGTGACCAGCAAATGAGGCGAAAGCTACTGGCACAAACGGATGATGGTGGATGAAGCTAGCATCGAGGGAGGTGTGTAGGCATCGAGGTCACCGACCACCTTCGCTTCTGAAGTCATATGGCCATTTGTTACGCTGTCGATGTAGAAAAAAACTTGACGGCTATCTGGATTCATCGGGATGTACTTCTAAAATATGCACTAATGTTGCCTAAAGACAAGCTAGAAAAATGTGTTTACACGGGAACTGGTTTTTTTTTCATACTAGTATTTTGCTTGTCGGGGTCAGTGTTCTGTCTGTGTGCACAGTAGTCACGTGCTCCTTCATTAGCTATAATTTTTTGCTTTGGTTCCTTCAGTTACACTCTTCATAGAACGTTATGCATATGAAAGTTCCTACTGCTACATATTTCAAAGTAATTAAAAAATAAAAAATATTGGTGAATGGACGCTGCTCGCGAAAAGTGACGCAACGGAAGACGGTTAACAAGGTGGCAGTCGAACGAGAGTTAAGAGGGATTAAAACAGAGCGCATTCGCAATGGTCACGCTACATATATTTCGAGTGCTTAAGTGGTCCGTTTACATCAGTACAGCAATTGCGATCTTCACTCATCGCACCATAGCAAGGACACAAATATCCTCCAGAGGAACGAATATTGAAGAAACTGTATACGCCCACCTCTATTTGCTGTTTTGTACGAAGCAAAAGTGATTTTACGCCGTTTCTGTTTTAATCGAACTGATTGCACGATTTATGCAGTTGCTATTTTCAAGAAATAATAGCGCTTCATAATGAGCAAATGTATTAATATTGAAACTTTGAGAATTCAATATCGAAAATGCAATAAATTTCTACTTTTAAGGCACAACAATTCATTCCGGAATGCTTAAATGCTGGCTTTATAGTTAAAAATGGTGCAAGAATCGAGTGTTTTCTCGAATTAAGACTTCAAGAAAGCTTATTTTACGCTCATTGAAAAGCTTTTAGTTATTCGATGGGATGCGCTTTCAACAGAAGTATTTACTTTTCTATATCGAACATGTGATAAATGCAAAAAAAAAAAAAAAAAAAAAGAAAGAAAGAAGAGCATTGAAAGCTCAAGCACAAAAAGAGGTAAATGAGTTTAACGTTACTCAAAAGAGAACACGCGTTTGTCTTTGGATACTGACAAACGCCATCCACCTATCACTAGGGTTGTATGCGATTCTCTTAGAAAGTCGCATCAGGTTTCTGCAAATATTTCAGCGAATGCTAGCACAGCTACCCTCCTGTCTCCATATCTCTAACAAAACGTTGCAAGTGCTTCTTAATGGACTGTACACAAAATGAATAGCAAAGAACATACATCGATACAAGTTCGCAAAGAGAGCTGATAGAAACACTAGGCATTCTGGCTGGAAAAAAATTCTCATTGCAAAGGAAGGAAGCCAGAAAACGGCTCATGGAAGGAGAGGGGCTGACATGATCTCTCGAGGCTTGAATGGTCAAAAAATTCAGGGGAAGATTTTTGAGATTTTTTGTACCTTGAGACCAGCTGTATTGAACGCAAATAAATGCAACATTTCTTTTGGCAAAAAAGATCGAGAACACAGAGTTTCAGTTCCAGACTAGTCAAAGTTTCAGCTGCTCACTCTCGTACCTTACATTTTCTTAACCATCGTTCGGCTGCACGTCTGCCTACGTGAACTGATCAGCTCGCATATAATCGTAAAAGTGCGTACTTGATAAAGTGAAAAAACTCATGCATATTCCAGCTTAGTGACTACTGTGAAGATTGCTTCATCCTTCCTTTTTATATCAGAGCAATCCCCTCTTACAGCAACCACATCATGTGGCTTCTCATGTTTTTTTGAGGAAGCAATTTCAATTTTCCTTGTTTCCCTAAACCCCAGAGAATCTCGAAAGTCATCTATGCAGCTCATATAAAAGGGCAGCATCTAATCTTCTTAAAAATGTGTAGCTATATGTGAAGTGGTAAAAAGTATAGGAAGAACGTTAGAAAATTGCAAAATACATAACTTGCGCCTTGTTCAGAGAGCTTTCTTATTAGCTGTACTTCATGCGTCCCTAATGAGAGGCTTTTAGGACACATTTCAGCGCAAAGACATTAATGGGACATTCGCTGCTCAAAAACGGTTTCAAACACCATATTCGCATTTTAATTCAGAACGATTCTCTAGTAAGACGTTCATAAATCGTTTCAATACCATCATCATTTGAAAGACAAAGACTTTTATATTGCTGAAGAAACGACTATAAACGATGAACAATGAGATTAATAGGTAAAAGTTGGGAGAAGTAATGAAACTAGCGAGATCTGCTGTTTTGTTCCAAAAAGGAGAAATTCCAAGAAGGGAGAGTTATCACGGTGCGCACGAATAGACTTTCTCCCAAAAAGCTGAATTTGAGTATACTGCGTCAATTTCGATGTACCACTCTCTATTTTCACTGATCGTTTCGATGAATATTTTAATTTTTTCAGCTTTTCTCATTTTGCTTAAAATGCATAATGACAAGAACGCGATAAGCCAATCTCCAACAGAGCCAGCACAAATACGATGGTTAATTAGCGCTCTGAAGTGATTACATTGTACAACCCAAGACGTCAAATAAATTAGCAATTTTTAGATGGTACACACCGATAGCACTGTACTGCATAAGATACACTTAGGAAACGATTGTCTACACCACAGTTGCTGCTCTTTGAACGCTCGTGTTCGAGCTCTTTTTTTTGGAATATTTAACTGCATGCTACGCCAACGACCCCCCCCCCCTTACTATTTGTTAGAAAGACAATTATTACCATAATGAGTTCGATGGATTGCTGGTCTATATGCATCTAGTTCATGGCCATTTCGGCCATATAGGAGCTAATTTTTCTCCCTTTGCCCTTTCCCTCACCTTTTCCGCTTTGAGGATGCTGTCATTTGTTGCCTCAGGTTGTTAGGCGTTATGCTGTCGGAAAACCTATCTTCGAGGAACCATATTAGTCTAAAAACTTCAAAAGGTCTGTAGCCAACTGCCAATTAACCAAATACATGAACCGGATAATGAGTTAATCGTTCATTTACTAAAAACATAGTAAAAAATGTCTTCTGCTCTACGCTGCCTGCACAATTACATTACAGTTCTTAAGAGATGAAACTTTATATCACACATAATTGAATTCTAAAGCTTCAACTGGAAGCCATAAACGAATATTAACAATTTAAACTAATGCAGCAAATAAGAAAGAACAGGCATAGAGATGTGATGACCTTCGAAATGGAGAAGACGAACGAGATCTGAGGCGATCACTGTGCGATTCGAACATCTGGTGATCGGCTCGCTCGCATAAGCAAAATGCCGATGCACAGAACTATTCACAACAAATGGGAAAATGCCAGAATGTTGAAAACATCCTTCATTCGTTTGCATCTTTCTCGGCTTCATATGAACGTTGTGAAGCGTTCCTGAAAAAACGAAGAGAAGAAGCAGAGAGAGAAATATGTTAGTGTTCACATCAATTCTATGCTATTCCGGCGTCATAAAATGCTTGCAACAAACAGCATCCGATGATAAATTAATACTTCAAGCGTTTAAGGCAATAGAAAAAGGTTTAGAAACGTGGAATAGTGAATATCACTGTAAATATGCAATTAGCAGAAGCATCGTAAAGTGTCACAACATGGATCCTCTAATCGAGTGTTTAGTTAGCTCAATTACGTTAAAAGACGCTAAAGTGTGTGATTATATCGCTTAAGAATATTTGCCGTATTGCAAATGCAACGATTCATGCAAGCACTCAGTATTTTTTTTCCAAGTTATTGTTTGGGCTCGAGCCGAGCTCGGAGTAGGAGGGTTTTGAGCGGGAGCCGGAACTAAATATTTCCTTAAGCTGAAACAAGAAACGCATTGGTGGGACTTTTCGCACCGCATTAATAAATATGATGCATATAATGTAAGCAGCATTTCACACGCGATGAAAGGACTATTGAGATGAAGCTAGAGGCCGCGCCTCGGCAATAAACGCTTTTGCAATAATTTCAAACCTCTAGCTTGTTTTGTTCATATGGAGCAATATTATCACCACATTTTTTAGTTCATATTTACAACGAATGTGGCCACCATTTTGTGCCTAAATAATGTTGGGAAAAGTTTTCAGCTCAATAAGTGGCATAGCGCACATGGATCAATTGTGACACTGTGCATTTGAAACTGAGAAGTTCACGAAAGGTATCAGAAATTGTTTTCGAGCATTTTTCCCACAAATTTCAAAAATTTCCATCCCTTGTCTCCAATCCGCCTTCCCACTAATGTTTCGTTATGAGTCGACTGCGTTTCACTTTCCGTGAATATCGAAATTTGTACCTACTAACCATCGCTTATTGGGTTTAGTGAAAAAAGAAAAGGTTACCCTACGTGACTCAGTGCAAATCTATGGGCTTTAAAGGCTCTATCTGCTACATCTAAACTACATTTCTTTCACGGTAAAGCGGCATCAGCAGGTAAGCAGTTCCAGCGATTTATGAGTCTTCTGTTCACGAAAGTAGAAATAACTAGAGTGTTCTTGTTCTATATGCTTTCAAAGAACGGTTCATATAAAAGTGTGCGTGAACATTTATCACAAAACTGAGTGAAAATGCTATGAATGATGGATGCACTGTGATGAATGACGATATTATTCAATTTGCTGATATAAACTGCTTATGTAAAGGAAATGTTCAGTGGAATTATTGCATGAGGAAATTGGAAAATTCTGAACGGTGATTCACCTCGAATAAAACAGATTTGCGTATCCACTTTTCAAAATGTAGCAGAACGTTGTAGTTCGAAGAACGGTGTGGCAGAACGTTGTTGCGAAATCACTCCTTCAATTCACTATTTTTTGCCGATCCTCATTTTATTGTATGTTGTTTTCGTTTTGTGCTGTAGTATTTTACGTCCCGAAAAAATTGAACAAATGTGGAGAATAATGCCTTCAGCTTCAGCTAATTTGCCTCAACATTGACTTTTCTCTGATCCGAACAATGCGAAATAAAAATCCAACCGGTGCAAAATGCACACAATTTTGTTGCCCTTAAGATGTCCAGGAATTGTTTGAAGTTGATAGATCAAAGTTAAGAACATTATAGGAGATCTTTCTTTGCACTGAATTACACACTTTATGGAGTAACCCTAGGTTTAATGGCTCCCACTTTAAAACTGCTAGATAGGCCGACAAGAAGAGTAAACACACATCCACGCAGACACGATGACGTCATGATGAGATGTCGCAAGGCAAATTTGCAAAATTGCATCAAAATGTGCACAAATCTCTTTGCGTCATCAAACAGGAGAGGCACACAGCAAGGTCATTTGTAAGCAGTCATGTTAAGGTTGCAAAGGTTAGAAAGTTTTTAGGGCACGCTTAGGAGAAAGTGTCGCACTCAAGTTCTCGAAGGACTCCCACTGCAGTCACAGCAATTTTTTCTCAATTCCCACTTCTTCGGACTCGAAGCAGATCATATTTCAAATCTCCAACCGAACAAGCATTTCTGAAATTAAAAAAAGGGTGGGATGCTTCAGAGACCAGAGCTGAAATAGGAGCCAAGGTTCTGTGTCCTCGGAAAATGGAATCAGAGCCAAACTTTCCCACAGGTAGAGACGTGATCGAAGGCTGAGATTTTGTAGCTTTGGAATCGAGGACTGGAACAAATTTTTCCAGGTCTTGGGTGGGAGGGGGAGGAGGAGAGAAGGGGAGAAGCCAAATTCATCCTGAAGGCTGAAGCTGGAGCCGACATTTTGACTGCACCTGGAGCTAAGGCGAAGCTGGGCCAATTTGGCGAGGATATACATGAACGGTGGTAACCACACTTTGCCAGAATGGCATGAGCCAACCGGCTATCCTCCTATCAATCAGAAGTTCCTTTGAGGAGAACTGATTTGCAATTCAAATTCGTGACAGCGACAACTGCAGCAGCTCGCTTCGCTATAAGGTATCGGAGATCACGGAATAGAACTGCCGATAAAAATCCCTACAACAACGGCGTCGTTGTTTCTCCCATTAACGAGCTTTTCTTAAAGGTTCTATCAGTAGCTCTGAAAGGTGTTTCCAAAACATTCTCCTCTATAGCGCTCACTTGAGGCAGCATTCTGTGGAGGGCGGGCAATATTATGATGCACTTCTGAAGTAGCGATGCTATGCACGAAGTTTTATTACCCGATTGATTCTGCATTTTCGGTGATCCTGCTCGCTGTTAGGCATCATCCTTGCTCCTCGTTTGCTGCAGGCGTCACCATTATGTATTAGCTCTTATTAAATAATGTGTTACATTCGACGAGTATTAGTGCTTCCCAGCGGCGCCATAAAACGCAAATGACTCAAATAGATCTTTAGTCCAATTTGCCTTGATTAACAGATCAGCGACGATGGTTCTAAAGGTAGGGGAACTGATGTGAAACAGAACAGTTACAACAAAACTACAAAAAAGCTGTCAACAACAGTTCGCGCTAGAGATTATTTATGATCCACGCAATCAATAAATAAACAAAACTATAAATCTTAGACATAATTTTGTGGTTATTTTTTGTAGATTTTGAAGAGTGGAATTTTAATACAACGATAGAGTACATCCGTGAATAAAGCTAGTTTGCTTCTCAACCAGTGCTAATAATAATGTTTTCAAGTGAAAGCGATGGCATTATTTGTACGAGAGTTATGCAAATGATATTAGAAATGCGCAGTTATTAATAGCCACCAGTAAGATGTAATAGACAATTAAAAAAAGGAGTTTGAAGTGTTGAAACGATTATATCACTATCATTCATATATAGAAAAGAATTATTCGTTTGTTGGATATCAGTGAAACGAATCATATTTGTTGGTAATAAGAGTATCTTTTCCACAGTGATGAGGAGTCGAAGAAAAGGATTTTCATCTGGTCGCTTGAGAGGGCAAAGAATTGGAAAGTCGTTGTTGATGAATGTGAAAAGAATAGAAAAGTGTTCCAGAGGAGCTACCACGATACGCGCTTTTGCAGACTCTTTCAGTGACATAACCACTTACCGAAATTATCATTAAACGCGCAAAAATGAATTCGTATTCCGTGCGAACCGACCACTCACACAGATCTTCGACATAGTGTTCGCTTCTCTAACTCGAATACTTTAAAACTGTTGTCCTACCGCTGTAGTAATAGCATGCTTGCGCAAAAAGAAGCGAACTTCTGAGGAAATGATTCTGGCTTAGTATCTGCACAACATTATTTATGACTATTCCTGTGAAAAACTTCAAATGCATAACGCTCATCCACTTTGATCAGTGCATTTAGAATGCTTCGAATGGAACTTCGTCAACATTCAGCACTATTCCAAATTTCCCATTGACGATTCTAGGTTATCATCATACTGCCGTTAAAGACGGCCACGCTCTTCTTCGATGCCAGTGAGCCTTGTTGAGCATTCTCACTATTCCCCTTCCATCAGCTGGGAATGAGGGATTGCGAGACGGTTATGGAGCATAATGATGATTGTTCTGAAGTGCTAACATTTCACTCATGAGGAAGTGCAAAGCGTTGGAGGTTTCCTTTTCAGTCACTGATGAACGGCTGCAGTCGAGGTTACAAGCTGATGCGAAGAATTAGCCATTAGCTTGGCCATTTCAGAACGAAGGCTGTCTACTAAATTATGAATTGTGACTAGCAAAAACACGGAAATTTCGTTTCAAATCGTCCCATGTGTTGTATGGTTTCACGCATCATGTCTCCACTAATGACGGCAAGATGCTTTAAGTAGTAGTTTTCATCTTAGAACTGTCCCTTTTACATCTCGTTCTCACTCGGTACAAATTCCAAAAAATGGGGACCGTAAGAATCGGGTGCACTAAATTATGGATAGTTGGTGATGAGCGGAAAGAGCGTAGAGATAAATGCAGCGGAAACGGAAACAGCAATGCATCTGTAGGCAGCAGAGACAGGCGAAACAGAGAAAGGCTAAGCCGAACAGTCGCACTCGGCGCAAACGTATAAAACGTTATCCAACCGGTTGTAAAATGGTGCAAATTTCTAACCACATTTAAGCGTCCGAAAGGTCTTTAGAAGTCGATGGATTATCCGAAAGATAGAGGTCGTAGTTAATATAGATTAAACCGATCAAGCCTCACAGTTGTGATTTCAATGGGCGCTGAGACAATACGACATACAAAGTAACTCACATACATATGCAGAGACATGATGTCGCAATACTGCACTTTCCAAATGCCAATTTGTGAATCCGCAATCAATAACGGGTGGATAACTGCTTTAGAAAGGAGCTAGTTGAAAAAACGCTTGCTAACTAAATTCCTTCTAGGAGATCATAGTGCGAATCAATTGCCACCTCTTTCTTGTGAATAACAATAGTACTAAGTTGCCCACTTGTACCACTTCTTGACTAGAGCACGTAAGTCTTGGGACCTATATTCGATTTTACACATTAATATAGCCTTTTTCCTCAATAATGCCCTTATAAATCTAAATTTAGCAATAAATTGTTGTATAGAGTAATGCATATCACTCTTACAAAATCGTGCAAAATATTGTCTCTAACGATATGAAAAGATAAAGCCACAGTGCTATGTGAAATACGACTGACTTGACCGCTCGACTTTCCGTGCGATAGCTGGCGCCATTACTAGATAATGGATGGGGGAGGGGTGGGCTGAAATTACTTGACGGACCCGTATAAAGCTAGACTTAAGCCTAAGAGTTAGAGCCGAAGTGGATGAGCCGATCATACTAGCCACATTTTATGGATTGCCCTTAAGCCTATCACTGCGCATTGTGGTTTCGATTTATAAGCCAACTATGTCTGCCTTTTATGCTGTTAAAGAAAATTTGAAGTGCTGGAATTTATCGGTGTGCGTCAATATGTGTGACTTTAGGATGTTTTCGGCGTGTTCAAACAAATTTTCAGAACATTTGATATCGACGCTTCCAAAATCAGTGTCTTTCAATGTGAGCCCATGACATGTCAAATGTCGGACAGCAGTGCAGTGCGGGCCACCCGCTTTGTTCTGCCTTAACGTTCTAAAATTTAAACACATTAGAGCGGATATCGTTAGGTCTCTTTCTCTGCAATGACAGAATATGTGAAACTTGTGCGTATTAAAAACAATAAGCATTCACAACGTATATATTGAAAATGCAAGCAAGATTCTTGCTCAGTTCGCAAGCTTAAATGTTTACAACATTTACGCACTTTCCAGAGGGTTTATTCTGTTACATTATTGAATATTGTTGCATTTCAGTGCATTTCGAGAATAATTGTTGTCTATTTTTTCCTTGATTTGAGGCTCTCCTCGATCTTACGTTTCTTTCGGCTTACAAGCCTAAAGATAAATCGATGATCCACTCATGACATCCAATTTTTTAATGGCAATTTAAAGCGGCCGAGGAATAATGTTCAAATTTTGCGGATTTTGAAATAGTAGTTCTAGACGAGGATTTTTCCTCGAGCAATTCACTTAAAAAGTGGAATTCTTACAATGCGTTGCAAATCTTAGAATCGTATTTTGACCCGTCATAAATCTGCTCATATTTTGAGAAAAGCATGCGCTCTTGCGTATGACGTTCATCGATTTTTACACACCTTTGTCTGAACATTGAAAAAAAAAATATTCTACCCGTATTACAGAGAGCGACATATAAGGATGGTGACATATACGGTCGGTGCCTCCTCACCAAAATTTTTCGATGAGGCGTTTTTTTCAAAGTTGCAGGTGAGGTTGCTTTGAGCCATCAAAATTATACATATGGGCTAAAATTATACCTGTGATGGAAATTCAAGAAATATTTCGCCTCACTTCAATTATTCGGCGTCCCAATTTTTGTATATTGATCATCGTAATTGATGCCACGCTTATTCTGGAGCGCACCAAATGTTAAAGTTTTGATCAAACTAGCCTATTGCAACATCACGTTTATGTGTATGTTTACACGTTTGCATATATCCGACACGTCTTACACCTCGTTAACACTTAAGGATGCCTAAGGATTCGTAGTTGAATTCTGTGATCGCTCAGGTGCGGCTTTGGGCACTTTTTTTTGATCGAAGATTTATAACGATTCTTTAGCATGATGCTCAGTGAACGCGCTTCCTGTCAGCCTGTTAGATCCCAATTGTTTTCCTCACTTTCTATATTGCAGTTACTTAACTCTTTTTCCTCTTTCTACTGTCCAGTCAGCGCTGAGGTGCTTTATTTTCTTTTATCTATATATTGCAATAGACAGGAATAATTTTCAATCATTAGCAAGGTTGATGTTCATATTTATTAACATTTATGTGCATTACATAACCACAGTCTACGCGACAAGACACTAATATGCAGCGGTACGAGAGGGCACTCCGTCCCAAGAAGAAAGATTTCCCTCAGTAGAAAATGCTCTTCGTTAGACTGCGAGTGCGACGATCAATTGATACGTTGTATAATTTTTGTAAACTGGACGAGAAATGCGGTATCGATTACTTTATTCAAGAACGCACCTTCTCACAAATTGGTTAGAGTGAGCGTATTTCATAAAAGAACGGCTGATTACTCAAAACAGTTCGGCCGTATTAATAAGCTCTAGCATTGCAGCCTCGCTCGGAGATACACTGAGCGTTGAGTGTCGAGCAAAGTGTGTTTTTGGTATTGATCCGGATTAGGATGGGTTTACAGGTTGCTTTACATGTACGATGGAGTAGGGCGTTTCTATTCTGCAGTTGGTGCGTTAGCAGCTGATAAAATATATGGTGTGTTGGGAGTGTGTGCGCTTGTCTCGTATTGTTAGTTATGGCAGCGATTGTGTGATGTTTGAACGATGTTGTTGTGTATGAGTTGGCTTTGCACGCAAATCTGCACTTACTTTCCGTTAGTCATAGTTCGCTCTCTTGCCATCATTTCGCTTTTCTTTTTCTATGATAGTGCACATTGCATTTATTTGCTTCACTTGTAGAAAAGAATATTGCGAATTTTTTCAGATTCATTTTTTGTTTGTTCGCATGTTGCTTTTGTTTTGCATGGCCATTTTTTCCTCTTCAACGAATTAGTCGTTTCTAATATGTATTGCAGAAGATCCACATTGCTGACATCAGCACTTGCAATAACAAGCAATCAAGTGTGTTCGTGTGTCTGTTTATCATCCGGATCTTAAAATTGTTGATTTGCCTAGTTCAGACCATTAGTCCTGGTCGTTTCTCGATGTTAAATTATATTTGCTGTCGGTTCCAGCAGATTTGCTAGCATGCTAGAGGTGAATTAGAGCTATAAAAACCATTACAACATGATTGATACTGTTTTGTTTAATCGCTCGCTGTTTTATAGCGCAGATGCATGGTGATTGATACTTTTGGTTAAGATGATCTAGTCGTTCGCCCAATAAAAAACCTAAGCAAAGAAAGTTTTGATATAGGCATGGTCTTATCAGTATATCTTAACCAGCGTCACAATGGACAGGCCATAACCGAATGGTCATTTTTGACCGTTCCTGACGTGCAAATCCTCGTGTTGAACGCATTCGTAGAAGCTACATTGGGTGCATGTTTCGCTGTTTAAACTTGCGTAAATAGATAAACGGTTCTCACTGTTTTCTAGTTGGGGGGGGGGGAGGGGGCAGAGGAGAAAAGTGGAGGGGTGAGATGAGCAAATAGTCAGTCTCATGTCGCATGTGTCTCGATATGCTTGCCTGCTTTAATGTTCTTTTTTATATGTGTAGCTGTATTGTAGCTATCTGCTGGTCGTATTTCAATGTGTGCAACTCATGCGGAGGACTAGATGAATTTTAGTGTTTGGGTGCAAATTCACTTGAACTTAAACTGTCCACTTTTGCTCATGCGAACACTGTGTCTACTTTCCTGTTGAGAAAAAAAAGGAACCGTAAGCTTTCAGAGCAGAGGTTCTCCCCGTTTTTCTCTGCGCCTATTCGTTATCACTCGATAAGATAACGTCAGCGGTGCATCGATTCGTCGAGGCCTAGCTGAGCGCGCAGTGATTGGGAAATATACAACTGATTTGTGATATGAGTTGCTTGAAATATGCCGCAGCTCAGTGGCTTCTGATTGCAGTATCAGAGTTTGCATTAAATTTTGCAATGTTTTAAGTGGCTCGGTCGATGAAGTTTTGCCGGTCGTAGTGAAACTTGTCTAGAACGACTTGGATTGTTCACTTTGGGGCAGCAGACTTTCTCTTCTTCCGGCGTACAAGAACTGTACCCTCTTCGAGCATTTTATTTTTTCTGCACGTGACGAGCGGAGCGGGGCGGTGTCGTGGAATTATATATGGAGTGAATGTTCGTTTTAAGAATAGCGGGGCGTATAGGTGGTAGTGGCTGTGGTGTAATGTTGGTGAGAGCGGTGCTAGGAATGCGCTCTGTGGGTCTGCATCTCCAAGGTCAACGTGCTGTTTCGTGCTTGCAGTCTGCCGATACGGTACGTGTGCAGCGCCGTTCGAGCACAGCAGCAACACGGCAAAGACCCGCCCAGCGAAGAGCGCCGTGAAGTGGCGTTGCATCAACGGGCAGTGTGTTGTGGTGTGCAGCCGGCACACGGTCCAACTCTTCTCGGCGCATCGTGTAATTTAACTTGCACCGCACGGGCACTAGGCCTTCACTGTGATCTGCAGAATGCCTGTTATACTGTCTGAGATCATTGTGAAAGCTATTTGCCTTGCTTGTGGATACACCGTCGACGTCGCATGCTGCTATCGGATATACGTTTCATGTCATCGTCGTTGCGTTCGCTTCTTCTAAGGCGCTGTCTTCGAAACGGTGTTGGCAAATCTGTTTCAGCACCATGGTGGATGTGGTTGGCGCGCAGTTGGCGCGTGTCATTGCAAGACTTGAAGACTACGAAAAGAATTGGACGCCCACGATTGGCAGGCAGATCGAGCAAGCGCGTCTCCTCTACAACGAACTGATCGTGAATGCGGATCCCGATTCGGAACTGTCAGTGACGGGGCAGGTCGTGCTGGAGCAGTGCATCTCCAAACTGAATGCCGTACTCACTGAGGTATTTTTTCGCTTGAATCGGATTCATAGCGTTCTACGTGACTTTGCGCGCTACTGCACTTATCCTACTAGCAATTAAGTGGTTTGCGCCCTTCTCGCGAGTACAACTGTCCTAAGGTGTTGAGCGCGTACGCTTCTGTTGTTAAGTACTCGTTTTTCATTACGCTGGGTGCTGCATATTGGCATTGCATTTTAGCTGACAAGCTTGTCATGATGCGATGATACTCCTGGAAAAACTATTTTATGTGCCATTTTCCATATAAATTTGAAGGAATGGATGGTAGACAAAGTTCATGTCGGTATTGATTGTTGTAGATGATAGTGGAGATATGCCGTTTGAGTGTTCAGAACTGGCCATAAGAGCATCCCGTCGAATAGCCTATGAGTGAGCGTATTTTATCTGTCGGAAACAAATTTAGTGACCTCTTACGTGAAGAATTCTACTGGCTTGAAACTTCTTTGCCTTAGAGTTTTGATGGAGTGAAGTTATCGAACCAGTGAGCTTTGCAGACAATGTTGTTGCGATGTTACTGCAGTGAACCCTTTGAATTGCAGTTGCATCACTGCAAAACTTCGAGATTTGCAGATTTTTTGCAATTAGCTAACGTTTTTTTTTTGAACTCAGACGGCACTCGTCAAGGTGAAGGTCGTTCACCAAATTTCTATGTGCGACCGACAGGAATGATGTAGGGGGCAGTGTGGGTGAATTTGCGCTGCTGTTGGATCTCGTTTACTATCACTTTTCGAATGTAAAGCTTGAACGCCTTTGGAAAACGCTTGCACTTTTGGACTTTGTGAGGATTTGTATGATTTATGCTAAGGTTTCTACTATCAATCTGAGTTGCCTATACTAAAATCGCCAATTATTTGTTCTTCGTCCTTCATTTCGTGGAAATTCAACTTTTTTAACAAGACAAGGATTCGGAAGATGTTTCTAGAGCAGTAGGTTGCTGTCAGATAACGAGACTCAGTAAGAACGACAACGAAATAAAGGTTTAGAGATGAAACTGATTGACAAAGGTGGTTTGGTGTGCCAGTGAGGAGGGGGATGGCGGCAGAGGTGAATTCATATGGTCTTTGTGTGCTTTATGTTTGTTTTCATTTAATTGCTTCACTGATGGCAGATGCATTAGTGGAGGTGAGTTGATGTGTGCAAGGTTACGACACTGTGATTGTTAAATATGGCACGTGAATGGTACTGTTGAAGATGGCATTGCAACATAGGACGATACACACACTGATCTCAAAGACTGGCAAGGAAATCGAAAGGCATTTCGTCTCAGATCTCAACTGCTTGACCAAAGTGGACAAGAACTTCGACACCGACCCAAAACTGCACAATCGAGTGAATGCACTCATCGTTGATCACCTCATAAGCACGGGCAAGTTTGATGTGGCCGAGACGTTGCTCAAGGTTCATTTTAATTGTTGCATGTTTTCCCACTTATTCGATTAAGAAGGCGCTGGTGAAGAGATGACGTTGCCTCCTGATTCAAAACAGGTCACCTGTCCCAACATCGGCGCCCAGATTTTACAGATCTTTAGTAAATCATCTCTTGCAATCAGGAAGATCCAAGTAGAGGTACGAGGTCGGGTGAATTTTTAAAGCAACCAGATTGTTTTAAAAAATTTGTTGGACGGGAAAATTTTCCACCCAGTTCTTGTGTATGTTCCTGTTAACTCTATCTTTCCCATGTTTGCTGTTAATCTCGTTAGTAAGCCGCAGTTTGAGTGATAGTTCATGAAGCTTCCTTGTTTTTATATACTTGGGGCATAACTGCAAAATTACAAATTACGATTAGCTTTTTTTTGACTCTGTTTCTTTACTGCAGCATCGTTCATCTTTAATCACGCGGCAGTGAGATGTTGTTAGGAACAGGCAATTGATATTTGGCGATAAGGTAGGCTCACTCATGCCTCAGGTGGTTATGTGTGGTCTCAGTCAGTTTTCTCTTAATTTTGCTTGTAGTTACGTCCCCAAACTTCATTTCGGAATACTTCTTAAATAAAACAATGCATTTTGTTCATCGCACGGTGGCGCTATTATCATCGCTTATAACAACTGGCGCGTTTGAGGCAACGCGAATTGGTTTTTAATGGGGATTAATGGCTTTCACCTCGATTGTTAGTGGGTTAGAGGGAGGGAATGAAAGGAAATGTTTGAGATCATTTCTTCATCTTTGAAGCGCTCACCAAGATACATATATTGATGATACTGATGAAGAAAGATACAGGTGCTTGTTCAGTTCTGTTGTGCAGGCATAACAATCCACAGCACTCCAGAAAAGCGATTTTGAAGGGACAGAATCAACCTGCTCAATCCCGTAAATAATAAAATGCATTGCTTACTTCCCGTAAAACTGCGAAAATTATCCATCTAAACAGTTTTCCTTCGTTTAGGAGGCGCAGTTGCCACCGTCTAGCTACCCAACAACGGATGTCAGCGGTGTCCGCCATTTGGTAGATGCGCTCGCCCGGAAGGAGGTGGAACCTGCACTCGAATGGCTGCAAAGGAATGCTCCTGAGGAAGAAGCGCTCATTTTCGATCTTCAGAAGCAACAGTTCATCAAATTACTGCAAGAAGGTTTACGACTGTCCATAAGAAGCTTTATTTTGCTAGACTGCATTAGATGAGCACAAAAAGCATCGTCAGGTTCTCGTGAAAAAAGCTGAATGCTATGCCGCGCAATGTTTAACTTCTCGGAAAGAGTAATTTGATTTTAAACAATCGGGCAGTGCATTAATGTTTAAAAACGTCGTAGCGTTACTATGTTGCAAATAAAGTGCACATCGATTTTGTAGGAAATAAGATGAAGGCGCTTGAGTACGGACGTCAGCTGTCGAAGCGCACTAAAGAAGTGACATCTCTGATGTGGTCTGTGGTGGTGAAGGATCGAGAAAAGCGCTACCCAGATCTCTTCAATCCAGCCGTATGGAAACAACTTGAGCTCCGACTTGCGCGTGTTCTGTCGCGTTCAGAAAATTACCTCAGCCAGATGTTTGTTATTGATGTCGTTTTTTGCGTTTTGAACTCTATAGTTGCAACAGTTGCGTCAAATGGACTTTTCCTTATCGGTTAACATTTCGTGTTGAATAGCTTATTGAGTTAAAGCTGTTCAAGTTTTGCTTGTTTCAGATTAGAAACGGGTATTAAAGCAGTGCCTTCGTTGATTACGGTTCGCAACATGATGGCCAGTCGCCCGCCCGAAAGCCTTTTCCAGGGCGATGAGTTGCCCATAGAGGTGGATGTGCCGAACCACGTGCATTCGGTCTTCGCGTGCCCTATTTTGAAGGCAAGGCTTGTCCCCAACTTTGTTTTCCTTTTCGTCATACCTTTGATAGTTGCCGCAAAGTCGAGTTCAGTTTTCAGCTGCAAGTTTCGCAAAGCTTACTGAATTTTTGAATGAGCACTCATAGTGATTTCGAATGATGGCATACCAGCGCATCATGTGACACATTTAGTCGCCTTGAACACTTCGCTGCAATAGCCATGAGAAAGAAAATAATCTTGTCGATGTTGCAGTGGATATGCCTCTGCTAGCAGCTGTTAGGGTCACATTTCTTTTTTGGGGTGCGATGAGAGGGGGTTTCATTTACCATGGGTTTCCGTTTTCTGATCAGCATCAAAGCAAACAAAAGAAAGGTTCTTGATAGACGTGACTGTTTTAGGCTCAGTGCACAGAAATGAATCCGCCAATGCGGTTGAGCTGCGGGCATGTGATCTCGCGCGAAGCGTTGCACAAGCTTGCCCAAACCGGACGCTTTGTGCACCCGGCCCATTTATCACCTTCTGCGAGTTTCAACCACATTCGGCTCAAATGTCCCTACTGTCCGATAGAGTCATCGATGGCGGATGCGAAACGGGTGTACTTCTAAGGTGACTGTGTATGCTGTGAACATCGGTTGTTCGTCTTATTCTATTGCATGATGTATGTACCTACTGGTTGGTGAGATATTTGAGCATTGACCACTTGCTGTGGTACACGATTACAGTTAGCGTTATGCGGATGGCGTTTTCTGCGTCATATTCAGCAACAGGTGTTCTTTCAAATGAAGAAAATTGCTGTTGCTGTGTGGTTATACAGCGCTCTGGCAGTTAATCAGCAGAGCAATTAAAACAGTAGCTTTATTATTGTGACACTTGCTGTGTGGCGGGGTTTTGTTGCCTGGACCATCATAGTTTCGTTGCTGCTAAAGTCAGTGTGGGACTTTCATACCTGAATTTGACTGGAAATGATATCGTAGCGGTGTAAGCGCGTAGCCGCATTCAAAATTGGCAGGTTTTACTCTCCTGTGTTCCGACTTGCTGGTCATGTTCATAGAAAATGCC
>JAZARR010000062.1:0-91406 GCA_037389465.1 Baylisascaris procyonis
TTGTTTTCATGATGGAAAGGACAAATTAAAACTGTGCTAGACCTTGTTGATTTCTTAGTAGACATTTGAGAAAGAGAGAAATAGATGGAAAAAGGGGAACGGGATAAACATTGCTGTTATGATCCTTGACTACCCTTTCTCCTTTCCTCTCCCCTTATCCCCTCCTCACACATGGATTTTGTAATCGATGAGAAGGCGAACAAATGTATTATAAAATTTCGAATACAAAAACAGCTGGCATATAATCACAGTAAAGCAATAATGAAAGGATTTCAGTGCGTTGGTTTGGGGAAGTTCGGCTAAGCACAATCCGCAAAGAGTTGGCAAAGAGCATGTGTTAAATGATGAGGACGTCGTTCAGATCGTTAAAAAGTAAGCGATCATCTCATTTATTGATGCTTTAATTCAGTAAAGTTATGCAAAAACTTCGTAAAATGTATTCATTTTTAACGTTTATATTTACATATGATCCGAATCTGAAGTAATATTCCAGAAATTTTTCCACAACATTTCTGGAGACGAATTGTGCAATATTTTTTCCGGCGACTGGAATTTCGAAAACTGACTTCGTGGAAACTTAAAATTTTAGATTTCAGTTCATAGGATACTAGATCTGCATAGATCACTGGCGTTTTGTAAACTCTGATCGATATCATCAACCGCTGATTATTAATATAGGGATTGATTTCAGAGTATGATATATGTGCGGGTGGTGGCCAGTTAATTCTATTTGATTCTCCACAACATCAACTTCAAATTGCTGTCCAATTATACGACTGAACAACTATCTATGACACGATCTGATATGCCCGGTATGGATGTCTGATTTTGACTGTGATTAAAGTAAAACAGCTTGCGAAGTTCTAATTTGCACTCTTCAAAGGCATGACTGCAGTCGTTATTAAGAAATACTTGTGGATTTAATAAAAACTTTGAGTAGCTTGACCTATTCAAAAAGCCAATGATTGTAGTTCAATTGTGTGACTTGCTGAGTTGTGAGTTGTGGACGAGTAGATAACTTCGTTAATTGTGCAGCTGAGAAAGAAATCATATGAATATGATCTGTGTTAACTCGTTGGCATATTTGGCTTCGAGGACATTTCATTTCTTATTTGAAATAGGGGCTTTTTAATCCGCAACCCCTCAGCGGACCTCAAAAATCGTTCATTTGTCAGCCGCATCTACGTCACTTCCGGCCCTGACTAATAGTGGATACGGTGACAGCATACTGCAGAAACTACTGCAGAAGACGATGTTGTAGGACCTTTACGGCAAGTCAATACAAGACCTGGTGCATAGGCTGTACGCTTAAAAGTGAGACTGGTACTTGCAGAAGAATGAGGAAGCTGTGACAAAAACAGCAGTAAAACACCTGTGAAATAAACTGTGCCGGCTTCTACGAGAGCCATTACAGAATAGACTGCAAAAATCATCACACAAACAAACTGGGTGTAAATATCCTAAGATCGGCTTATTACAAAATCAGCCGCAGTTAGTTTTACAAAAACAGGTTCTACGGAAGTAGCACAAAGTTTCAAAGTAGTTTTCATAGTAGGTCTATTGCTTCTACAAATATGTCTTACATTCGTTGGTTTATTTATTTATTTTTCATTATTATAGATTCTGAAGCAGGTTTCATTCATTGTCTTATGGCAGCTTCCTAATGGCTTTTACCGTGCTCCATAGCAAGCTGTGTAGTAGTGCGCGACGGCTACCAGTCCAAAATATGTCAAAATAGGGAAATTTTTTTTGGGAATTACGGACTCTTGCTCGACAACTACATGAATTTTTTTGATGATGCTTCTCTTCCAGAAGAATTTTCGCCACTCTTCAGGCGGACTTCAGATTTTTGTCACTGACATTCTGAATTGTGAGGTACACATTTACTAACCAGCAGGGTGAAAATTTGTTACGGTAAGGTGAGTGGAGTGGCAGAGATTTTCGGGCGTTGAAGGAAGGAAGAGGATTTCCTTGATCATGACGAGCGAAGCAAGCTACAAGTTTCTTCTGAATTCCCTCCCCTCCCCTTCGAGAGGGAACGCTGAAGGAGGGAGAGAGGAGAGAGATCACTACCCACGTGTGGATGAAAACTCCTCGTTAGAGGATAGGGACCACCTCTGAGTTAAGAAATGATCTCTACAGAAATGTATTTAAATATGTTAAATGTTTTTGAGTTATAAGGCAAGTGAAGTCCGGCTCAGACTGAGAATGGTAATGGGGTGCCTTTGATGACCAATGAAAATTATCTGCAGACGGGGACGAACCCGCGACCTCCCGCTTCTCGGGCGAGTACTTTGAGTGCTCTAGGTTGATGACCAGTGAGAACGTCCGTGGCAGCTCAGTGTTACAGCACTCGCCCGGTAAGCGGGAGGTTGCGGGTTCGTTCCTGTCTGCAGACAAATTTGTATTTAAGTACCAACAGGGCAGTTGTATGCTGTATTTCCATCACATACAATTGACTGGCTGCTTGTACGATTATATGACATTCCAAAATATTGGACGTAATGAACCTAGACATATGTATTTGGCATAAACATGTCACACAGACATTCACAATGATTAAATATCGAGTCTCAGAACACATTGGCTATAATTGTTCTTTTTTGGCCGCCTTATCGCAAAACCCGACATTTGGTTTGGAAAGTATAGTGGAGTAATAAGGGAGTAACTGGGAGATTGTAGAGAAGGAAAGGAAGAAAGGAGAGATAAACATGTTCAACTGCCACCTCTCCCTCTCTTGGAAGTGGCAAATGAACAAAGATCCATGAGAGAATGGGTAAAATAGTGAAAGCCCACTTCCTTATTAAATTCTCATAAAAATCTTAAAGTGGCTTCAGCGCATAGGTTTGAGTGCGCTTGCCCCAAACATCAGCTGACATGGTACCATCGTGAAGATCGCCAAAAAGGTAAGCACCCACGTTCCATTCGTGGGAAGTGCCCGACAAAAGTTGAGATTACAAACATTCACAGATGTAAGGTCACATCTTCAAGTATTTTTTAGCACTTCAGAATGAATGACGTATTGCAGTAGGAGAATTTCTGCGAGTTTTTCCACTTACTTCTAAGTACCACATAGAATGAATTTGCCTCAACCCTTTCTATTCATAGACCTATACAACCTGTTGGCGTGTTTCATCAGCGGTTAGTGTTTACAATTCCGTAAGGCTGTAAATAAACCTTAGTGAGAAGCGTTCTTCTCTTCAGTGTTCGATTTGCTGAATTTCATTTGTTCCTGAAATACAACATAAATCTAGTTGACCTATCAAACAGGGAGTTATCAATTGTGTATCCTTATCACATAGTTAACTCTAAATATTCGACCTCCATCTATCAAATTTTATAACGATTTTGATAATAACTATATCGGTCGAGAAGAATGGCCAAAATTAAACTCAACAATCTGACATCCAGCATTCATAAGCAATTTCTGTGAAGAGTGATCCGCAAGAATAAGGGTCGCAGTAATAAGCGAGTCGAAGTGCTTTGCTCAATTTGCACTCAGTAAATGGGTGTAATGTTCCGACACAGAGATTTTCGAATCAAGTAGATAGTGAACTATGTGGGATGAGAACAAGAGAAATAAAGTGACGATAGGAATTGGAATATAATATGAGTCTACTTACACATTTCATGATTTGTTTTCTGCGTAATTTTTCACCTTCCGATAGAATCAATCGTCGTATTTTCTCCTCTTTCTGTATTCGATGATGCTGAAATATAAAATGAGTAAAAAAAATATTGATTAAAAGGATATATAAACATTTTATGTTTAACAAAATTCGTAGAAATATGACGATTTGATGAATTTTTAAAAGAGCAATAGAAATATCCTTTACATATGGCCATCCATCATTTTGCGTTACTGACTTTTCTTATCAAGTTGTCTACATTATTCAAAATGAATTTCATAAAAACTTGAGGGCATGAAAGTTTTCTCATCTAGGCCAGCAGAGATGCCCTTCCAGTTATTCAAAGGCATCCATATGTTTCACTGAATGGATGAGAAAAACTATTCAATAGCCAAACTTCATCGTCAAAAATCTAATCTATGCAGAAAAAGACTTCTATAAACATATGAGGCACCTGCAATCGCCAAGATGCATCTATTCGTGAATAAATTAATTTGTAACACTTTTTCGGTTAGATCAACAAGAATATGAATACACACCTGGGCGCGATCTGAACGTAGACGTTGTCGAATGTTTTCACATAATCCATCCAATAATTGCTTCACACTAGCTGGCATTCGAATTTCTCGCCGATTCATTTTTGCAACTGGGATATCGACGAACAAACTGCAAATATTGCGTCCTTCAAGTTTTTCCTATAACACTTAGTGAACCCTTCTCTCAGGAAGAAAAGAAAACACGCGAAAAGGCCAGATGAATAGAAAATGTTCAAAAAAAAAAAGAACATTTGAAATTTTGAACATACATATCCCTTGCTCATTGAGTTCACGAATAATGACATATCATTACATCGAAGAAACTTATCTCATACTAAGATAGTTGCTGCAATGTACCAATTCAAAAATTCTAAGTACAACACGAGCATAGTAGCATTTATTGAGACGACGTGCAAATAAAATACTCCAAAATTTTTGTGCAAAAGATGCAATTGCAATCAACCTTGTTTCGCTGTATCATTGCTTTAAAGTGCAATATGGAACTGTGAGATTTCTTTACGATTTTAACTATAAACGTTGAATATACCTCTAGTGGGATACTATTGCAAACATATTAAATGGACATAGTGCAAAGGAAATTGGGTATAGTAATTACTAATAGTTTTATGCGGTACTGTTCAGTGATATTAATTGTTTTCAATATACTCAGCACTAACACAAACATCTCTCTTCATAGTGAAACACCGTGAATCCTGAGGCATTTATTAAAGATTATACGGTGTTCTGAATAATGATGACGATATATCAAACATCACCGAGTAAACAAGATTGATTGCGATAACTCAATTAGCAACAAACCATAGGAATATATAAAGTGATTATGAATTGAAATAGAGATAGTAAACAAGAAATTTGCTACTCGTTATAAGTGTTCGATATAACAAACAGCGCCAGTTAAGAACAAATGTAAAGGACTTTAATTTCAATTACTTCCCTTTTGAGCTACAATTGCTAGAGAACTGATCTTGAATTAGTTTGAGCTCGAGCTTTGGTGACTATAACACTTCAAAGACTCAAGAATCCAAGTTGCCATTAATAATAGGATCGCATTCGAGTGACTATTATCGAAGAATTTATGAAACAATTGTATGTACATAGATTGCCTCAATTAAAATTGTTCACTGATTCAATCCATAAATATCGCAATCTAAGAGTGCAATAAAATAGGTGGATAACAGATTTCTCAACGCCAATTCAGTTCTTGCATGTGCAAAAAAACAAAAAAAGTCCTCACATCACCTTACTATCATTTCTCCAAAGATTGCCAACGATACAAAGAGAGAGCAATAAATAAAAATTTAAGAAGGACTAACTCGGTGCTGATAAGCTCTATGAGTGTAGGCATTACGCGTGTATCAGGTGCGAATATTGACTTCAATATCGGCTCTGAAATTTATAAACATTCGTAACTATCGACGACCGAAAGACATGATAGGCTTTGATGGTTTAAAAAAACAACACTTTCGTTTCTTCACATCCGCCAATAACGAGACAATTCCAGAGACATATCTGGACCCACCCTAGAAGTATTGTATATTTGTGTTTCTATAGCCAAACAAGTGGAAAAAAACGCATCAGGAAAACTAGCACAATATGCATCTCGCCAAAACCTTTGAGGAATGGAATAAGAACTTACGAAAAACAGAGGGTACCAATGTTAGACCCTCATTGACCGAATTCATCGGAAATGAGAAAAAACCCGTTAGTAGTTCGAAGAGGAATTCGCCGAACGCAAATACCATCATATCTTCGATCGTCTGAAAATGAGATGACATTAGAAAGCGCGCTTTACATGGCGGCAAAATATGTGCTTTATGCAAATTGTATGTAAAAATAATACTTGAGGCCATATCTATTTATCTCAGAAACAATGGTTTTGTTTGACCCCACTAACTTATTAAGTTAGAAGAATTTTCATAGCCACTACTACATGGGGACAGACAAGAAGCACAATTTTCCAAAAACATGGAGTTGTTGCGTGACGTCATGAAGAAAGCATATAGTTATATACCTCGAAAGGCCATTTTATATCCATCACTGGACTACGACTGCAATTTTTGACTCCGACGTTCTTGGCAAATTTCAAAATTTGGAAGCATTTTGATCATACGCATGGAATTCCTCCTCAATTCATCGTTTATGACCAAATCTTTTACCCTTTCCTAGATTAAAGCGAAGCCAAAATCGACCGCTGGCTTTCCTGTCGACGAGTTTGGTTCCTGAAAGAATCACAACAGGAACCAAACTGGTCGACAGGAAAGCCAAAGAATGGCTCCGAGGTATAAGGAAAGTAAGGGATCGAGTAGCAGAAGCCGGAATCAGGAAATTCAGATGGATGTCGAAGATATTCGCAACGAAAAATGACGATTGGATGAAAAGAATAACAGAATGGATATCACGGAATGGGGAAAGAAGTGGAGGCCAACCTGCAATGAGATGGAGTGACTCTTTAAAAAAGACCGTAGGGACCAATCGGATCAGAGGAGGATTGAATCGGGACAAGTGGAAGCAATATACATTTTTTCACAACGAATGCTCTGATTGAAACAAATAAAACAAATTAAATAAATAAATAGATAAATAAATAAATAAATAAATAAACGAATAAATAAATAAAATGCAGCACTCTTTTATCGGCAGTGAACACATGATACGAAAGCTTATTTTTTAAATTATAAATTAAGTCAGCCAGAACAAATACTACTACAATTCTAAATACATGAAATAGAAATATCTGATGCTAGAGCAACAATTCTAAGAACCGTACCGTTCATGCCGAATAGAACGCAAGATACGAAGGCTGTTTTCTAACTACGCAGAAGAAAAAAAGTAGTGTAGTGTGCTACAATAACATGCGCAAGCCATTTGACTTACTTGCAAGAGATCACTATATATCAGGGTTCAATTGAGGATTTTTATCAACAACTAGATTAAGAAACATTATAAAAATCCACATATATATACACCAATGCTATCTGAAGCAGCGAGTAAAACATTCCAGCGAACCTATCATTAAAAAAATACCCCTCTCCAATCTTCCTGACCAGGTTGCAACAACTGACAGATTCTCTGGAAATATAAGATGGGGACATTCAGGTTCTCAAAAACAACGCAATCAGGTATATGGAAGAAGCTCCGGAATCTGGATATGTGACCGTTAATAGAACGAAAGAAAAACTTTTAAAGAAATTCAGTCATCATCTTCAGTGCAACCCGCCCGCTCAATACGAAACAAACAGAAGAGACAAAGGAGACAGAAGAGAGACGCAAACAAAAACACCGTTTATGATAAACTTTGATCTAGTGGAACTAGATCAGAAGTGTTTCGCGCCTTTTAGATCAACAAATGCCACCATCATTTCATTTATGCTCATCTACAAACAATTTCGTCGCTAAACATTCCGTATATGCCCGTTTAAATAATTATAACATTACAACAGTAAAAGATCAGGTTCCATTCGACTATATTAGCGTGGGAGTATTTGATCAATATTTTAAAGCAGAGATCGCAAAACTCTACAACAATGATGCCTTTTAGGTATAACTTATAGCCTAAATGGATCCTCCATATTCTTAAATATTCTTTAAATTCTACCAACCCATGACTATTTTCGACGCAAAAATTTGGAAATTAGTGAATAAAATGAAGGGCTAATTAAGTGACCTGTCATCCCATGGAATTGCATATACGCAGAGAAGAAAGTCTGTCATTAACGGCAGCCGTTACAACCCGTAAATCAATGACTCACAACCTGCTTTCGGCATAACGATGCTCAACATTGAAAGGAAGATATGAATGAGAGAAATGAGGAAAGGGAAGCAGCGACTGCCCCACATGCTTTCAAAATTTACGAAACTCTTCATCTAATCGTCCACAAGGAAATGTGAAGAAGGCACATCTCATCGGATTCGCTTATCCATATATCCTTTCAAAATTTTTTATGCCTGACCTTCATAGAAAGAAATTTGTCAAAAGTCAAAAGTTTTATAACCGGACGAGTCGGGTGGTCCAGATAGGTGTGATGAGCTGAACAAATGATAAACGGTACAACAAATCGATGATAAAGTGGCAAAAAAAAGAACTGAAACCAAAGGGAAAATCATCGATCGCGACCAGAAACTTACATTAACCCAAGATGTCTTCAGCATATAAGGACGATGAAAGCTTGGCTGTCCGGCCAGAACTGCAATACAATACAGTGAAAATAATTACGGCATATTAAATGACTAAAACAAGCAAGAAAAAAAACAGAATTAAAGCAAAATTTAGCTGATCATCAAGGAAATAAAATAAAGGATATTTTCTGTCCGATCGTAAATATTGCCCACCAACTGCAAAAACGATGCAAAATTTATTCTATCAATAATATTTTTCGCTACCTTGAAAGATTTTTGGAATATTTGATAGAATTCTTTCAAAACTTTTCTAGTTTAAAAAAATTTTTTTAATTTTCTTAAAAACTCCTTTATTACATGAAAATAATCTTTTTTGGAACATCACTATGAACATTTCTTGAATTTTATCTTTCGAAATATCGTTTCATTTAATAAACGCTATAATATTTTGTTGAATTGGTTTCAATTTCTTTCAAAGGGAAAATATCACTGAAATTGTTTCACAGCTTCATTTTGGTGTTAACAATTTCTATTTAATGATGCTGATACCACGAAATTCACCATTAGGCCCACCAAAATTTACGCTTCGCTAGCCAAGAAATGACAAGGTTCAGTGCGAGGTGAGCGCATCTCTGCTCAGAATCTGAATGTACACCGAAAAGTTAGCTTACATGAGGGAGAGGGAGGGAGGGTGGGAAGGGAAGGGAATGGAAGAGGGGCCTGGGAAGAGTTGGGGAGATGAAGGAGAAGAAAAGGAAACGTGGGGAAGCAACCGCAAGAAGCAGTCGAACACCAGTAAGCAATATGGAAAAATGTTTCACTATTATCATTAAAAGATTTTCGAAAATACTATAAGCAACGGTTACCTTGCTCTACATCGATCACTTCACACCCGCAATCCGATATCGACACATTACCAGCATGTACATCAACTGCAATCAATAAATATCGCAATATCGATCTCTAAAGCATACGAGACAGATGCCCTAAATGATTCACTTATTACCACCTAGCTAGCAATCACTCCTGAATTGGTAACTACAAAGTAATGTAATAATGGCTGCACTCAGAAATAGTATACCACTTCTAAATGCAGCCATCGTGTCATGACCTGCTAAAGAACCAGTAGATTCGGCTCTACTACGTCAATAAGGTGATCGCGCCTGTATAAGAGAAGGCGGCATATCCTCCCATACAGATTAGCTAAGCTTCCAATATCTGCATTCAATGCGACCTCAGCTGATGAATAAGAAGCATGAAGAGCTCATCTTTTCATTGGATCCCTTTTCTTTTATTCTCTTCTCTCCTTCTTTTATAGTATTCCCTTCTATTCATCTAGAAATCCGGATGCTGAAGACGGTTTTACCTCTTCTACTATCATTTGAGCGACGATGGAACGTATAAGCCCATCTACGGGTCTATAATACGGTCATTACAGGCTTTCTTCACTGAAAGCACATTGCAGCATCTTTAATTGGAAACCAACTCTTTCAAAAGAGCCAAATTCATTTCACTGTTTATTTCTAACAGCGACCTTCGTATATCCACCTGGGTAAGTTCCTTTTATACCACCTTTCAGCTCTTCTTCGATGGACAACTAAATGTCAACTCGTAAAAAAGAAACATTCCCTGAGATGCGGACTTCCTCCATTGAAAGGACTCTTCGTTATAGATGCGAAAATTAAATAAATAAATAAATAAATAAATAAATAAAAATTAGATAATAACAATATAACGTACCGAAAGGAACAGAGAGAGCACAAAAGAGAGATAGCGCCTCCAACACTTGACGACATATAAAACGCACGTCAATCGCTTCCAACGAACAAATTGAACGATCTACACAATACTTCGCGAAGAATTGATCACGCCAATTGCTCTTAATATCCAATAAATTCATTCAATAATTCCGTTATGTTTGGCAAGTATTAACAAATCATTACCATATTCCCTGAAATATTAGCCCTTCTCTTATGAAATCCCTATACTACCCTCTTCACTTCCTCAAATATGCAAGCCAAATTGTCGAAGCCAATATTCGAGATAAATACGTATATACTATCATAATCTAAGCAATTCTAAAACGTAGATGTCGCCAAAACGGAACGATTCCATATGTGCTAAACGATGCAAGATTCTGTTTGCTTACCTCGCAGGTACTGTCTTTAAAAACCTTTAGTAATCAATGTCTTTCAAACTTTTTCAGTGAGAATGTGCCTATAATCTTAGAAACAAATACCTTGTACAGATGATCTCGAAGAGTGCCATTGTTGAAAGCTGGCCTTACAGCGATAACACCCTTCTCATCAGCCCAACTTGCAACACATTCGCTCACATAAGGATATTCGAGACTTCTAATGAAATCCAATGCCTCGTTGATACCCTCAACACTTCCACATCGATCGGGTCCATAACGAATAGCAGATAGAGTGAGACAATTGCGACCACATTTCAACTCGTAAAGAGCTTTACCTGCACGCCAACCACAATTCACCTGCTTCTCACCTAATGCCCATTGAGATTTACCTCGAACACTTAATAAAATCCATTCATCGAATGCTGCAATTGATATTCATTAAATAAAATGCATCCCACAATGATCGACACAACCATCAATAACTTTTGTTGACTCAATTCCAAATTTAACCCTTAATATTAAAGAATATAATTCTTCGGCAAAAAACGTAGTGAACTGTTCTAAGAAAGTGTTGGAATGGTTATATTAGATAATGCTAAAATTTCTCAATAAAACGACTCCCCCTCCCCCTTCCATCGAATATCCTTTTATATAAGCTTTTAAGCAATTCATGGATCTGGAGGCTTATCCAGGATTATATGGCACCATGGTAAATTGCTGACTACATTGCCAAAATTGAGCTTATTAAATAGCTAATATTTTCTTCAAAGAACGCAATGACATCATTTGAAATTCATGAACTTTTGACAATCGTAGAGAGAGAGAAAAAATACCTATTGATGTTCCTGGTAAAATACCAAAAAATGCAACAACCACCGGACTCGAATAAAACAACGAATGCGAGCATATCACATCCAGAAATTTCTGTAAATATGGAAAATATTTTGAAATTAAACATAAAAGATAGAATAATCAACGCATTTGGGCAAAAATTTCAGTGAAACAATTATTAAAGATAACTAAGCGATCACCATAACGAGTACCAAAATTTTTTGATAAGTTTTTTTCGATACATCTTCGATGCATTTATGGATAATTAGAAGTAAATTATGGATATTGATAGGTGCTAATAAATAAAATAAAACATGATGCGAATATCAAATAGAATGCAGAAAACAAACTCCGAAATGATTCCCTAAAAAATGTTGCTCATTCTTTAAGAAATGAATGGAATACAATTAAGTTATAGATATGTAAGATTGATTCATGCAAATTGGTATTCTGCTTACTTACGAACAAGCAAGTAATTTCAGTTTAAACCGTCACGTGACGGATAACACGCTTTTCAACCGTAAATCCCATGCTTGCGTATGATCATCTATCACTTTATCATAGCGATGGAATCCACAACCCGCTTAATTGAACTTTTGGAACAGCTTTAGTGGTCGGCTTTCGTCATCAAAAGCTCTGCTCTCTCATTCACCGCTAATCGGTTGAGGAATTTTTTTTAATCGTTGATAAATTTTTCGATGACTAGATACCTGTAGTAAAATTCAACACGGATTGGTTGAAAAGTTCACATCGGCAAACGATATAAACCAAATTATTCTATATGACAATTAAAACGCATAAACAATTTAGTAACTAGTAAAGTCACAGTTAATAATATATGATGGATGATATGGCGATATATCAAAAGTAATATGAAAATTGTAAAATATCACTATTTCGAAATGAAATATCATCAACTGATCGGCTAATTAAAGTATTACCTGTAATGCGTCTTTTCGTTGAGCGATGAATTGCTCCTTTGTGTTACCGATTACTTTCTTTGGAGGAAGACCCAATTCGATACCGAATTTTTCCAAATGCTTGCTCACTTCACTATAAATTTTTGGCAATCTCTGATATATGTTAGAATGACGGATGAATTTAGCAAATTATAGGCAAGCCTAAATACCCACTAAAGTACCTAAGTACCCAAGTACCCTGTAAGTATGCATTGTTAACTTTCCAGCCTATTGGCCATATAATCAACCCTGCCTTTATTTTGTGCCGGTCTCTAATGTTTAGGTATCCACTGTTAGAAGTAGTCGCCATAGCATTATTAAACCAAAACGGCTTACCATATATTTCAATCTGGCGCTCATATCTATTTATCAATACCAAACCTGACTGTGGACTGTCATCGCAAAACGTTTTTGATACACATATATTAGTTGTAATTTATAAAATTTTTCCCGAGAACGGCAATCTCTCGAGTGTTTTTCATTGCGACTCGTCATAACCAGCATAAAACGCCACTCCCCCCTCCCCCTATCCCCAGCACAAGCAACTTTATTTGCCTTAATCCCCTCAAGGCCATACTTCAAAATACTATGTGTGCTGGAAAATGGAGATGACTAAAACTCAAATGACTGGCTGCCACTTGATGCAACAAACCCACCCCACAACATACGAACACTTACCTACGGATTCAAAGAACAATAAATGTATCGATTGTTCCAAACTGGACAAATATTTCCACACAAAATACACTCTCTGCTCGCGAAGATGTAAAAGAACGGCAAAATCTTTTTATTGAATTCCTCAAAAATGACCATCCATTGTGCACAAAAATTATCAGCGAACTTGTGGTTTCTGCCAAACACTACTCCTAGATCGAACGAGAAAGCAAAAAAACTAATGTGCAGTGCTACTAAATGTTTATTCAAGTAAAACATATGCTCAGGGCGAATACCAACATCAGAAAGTCATCTACCATCTTGCATTATGTACAAAAATCTACTGGCTTATCCTATACGTTTCTTAAAAAAACTGAACTCAGTGTTCTTAAAAAAATATATATTTTCTTACTCCAATACCCAATCAAAAAAATTCCCTTCGGAAGTGCTCTACGTGCAAATAATGCTAATATAAATGGCCGCCCCGATTATGAGCATCAAAGGAGATTGCCGAAATCCCACAATGATGATCCCCTCATCAATGACGAATCGATGCTCGTCATATTATAGCATATTGTGCCTGGTTTAGAAGTAATAGCCTAAGCCTAAGCCTAATCTCTTCCGGGAAGATGAAAATCAAAAAAAATAATAATAATAAACGAGATGGTTAATTTTATACCTGAATTGTGTATAACGCCGTTGAACAGTCCATTTTTTTGTGTTTCCAAGTAGTCTCTCCACCTCAAGAATGTACTCCTAAAATATAATATAAAAATATTTTCATTACATAAAAGCTAAAAAAAAAAAAACTTCCTTTATAGAAAGGCGAACAAGAGCAACAATAATTTAAAATACGATCAAAAACAAACAATACGAATCATCACATCATCATTCTCGCCTTGCAAATATAAAAGGAAAGCACTTTATGAGGCAATTTTTGTTGATGGTTATGGTCGATGGAAAGGAAATAAGATAATAGTAGGAACTCAAGCCTAAAAAAAAGCTTGCGGGCATAGTTCCAAAACTTGAAGATATAATTTCCCAGGAAACTGAAAGAAAAACTAAAAATTATCGACATCAAAAACTTCAGTGAAAAAAAAAGTTTCTATATAATTAACGATAGCAATGAACCGCAAAAAAAAGAGAGCGAATATTGGGAGAGGTGAGCAGTTCCTAGCAAAGGATTTCCGAAATTTCATCTTTATCAAATCAACACTGATATCTGATATCATTTCACATTCTAAAAAAAAAATGATTGAATGGACAACCGATTGATTTATCAATAAAACATTTGCTAGTGATATATTCAAGATAATAAAATCCCTTATCAATGATCAAGATCGTGATTATCGATCCGACTTTCAACCAATGATATTCAAATGACGTCTAACTTATAACAAAAGAAAATGGTAAAACATCATGACAATTTAGCTGTCCTAAACGTCACAATAAGTAAATTACAAAGCAAAATAAAATGGGACAAACCACATGACTGGCAACTCGTTTCCAACCGGTAATTCGACATCGTAACGGATGTGTGATGTCGATCGCTTCACATGACCACATCGTTCATCATTGATCACCCATTCAATATTTCACTCTGAAATCATTGTTGAATGCATTTTTAATCGTATTAACCAGACGGCTGTCAATAAAATCTACTCACACCATCCTATTTTTCTCATACACAAGTTCAATGTTAAAAGAATTTGGTGCATGTCTGTGAGCGCTAAAACTAACATTGAAAATTTATAAATAATAAATATAAATTTATGGCTAATATTTTTGGTAAATATTGAGAATATAGACTGCGTCTGAATTCGTATTTTTATACTTCTCGGGAAAAATTAGAGGAATGTAACTAAAATTTGAATTTTCATGGGCAAAAATATGACTAAATTTTAATAAACGATATATTCTAGGCACTGAAATTACCGCTCTCCTAAGAACATTCTATAACTGCAAAAAGACATAAATATAGAGTTAGATACCATTCCTTTCTATTTGTTGCGTTGAATGAAATAAATGAGAGTGTCTTATAGCAATCTAATAATGAAATATTGACGAGGAAATTGGCATTCAATTACTAAATATGTATTTGTTACAAAAATCAGTGCAACATGAGTTCTAATAAAACTTGCATTCTGAAAATAATATTAAATGTTTTCCACGTGGTAATAATTCCAGTAATAATGAGTATGTTACACTTCCATTGATAACAATTAAATTCTAGTAACGAGTATCGCTTTTTTGAAATTTTATAATATTATTATTATTATTATTGAAAGGGGATTTTAAATATCACCGAACTGGAATCCAAATTTACCCAACTATTCATGTTGGGCAATATTTTAAGAAGTGTTTTAAGTTTTCACAGACATATATGCATCATGACGCTAAACTAGGAATCATTAGTTTTTTCAGCCCCCTTCCCTCCGCTCTCCCTCTACCCAACCTCGGATCCTACAGGGAATCGATATTGTCCTTCTACGAAATTAGCATCACTTTTCGTTGGACAACTATTCTGATGATACTGTGCCTCGAAAGGATTTCGTTTAAAAAATATATGTTACCCAAAAGGGTAAGAAATAAATTCCCGCAAATAGAAAAGACCTATTTATTACATTATTCAAATATTCTGTAGACAAATAAAAACGAGAATATACGTTGATTTCCTCTTGTAACGCCTTATTCCGAATATATACCCAAAAAGTACCCAAAAAACCATTTTCTCGCTTTATGATATTCTATATAAAGATCCGAATCTATTTCCCTCTCCAAATTCCTTAGAAAACAAAACTAATCAATTTAAAAAAAAAATGTCAATAAAAATAACCGATCAATAAAAATATTTACAATCGACGATTCAACTGAACGTCTTTCTATCACTGATACGATCGAAAGAAATAATTTATCACAGTTAATAATATCGATTAAAAAATATTTTGAAAAAAAAAGAAGAGAAAAACATGATATCAATAGATCGGCTATACAATTGCCCAATTGAGAAAAGATATAAAAATAATAAATAATTGCAACAATTGCATTTGTAACTTAAAACTTCTCTAATAATTCGATCAGTTTCAATGAAATAATTCATTTTTGAAAGGATATTGGAGATTAAACTCGACTATTTTATTGTGGATTAGACGATGGTTCACAACGTGATAGAAAGGGATCGAAGGGATGGTAAATCCATGAAATCCGCTTTTCCACTTCTCGCTATATTAGTGTATCTAAATACCAAAACACAACAAATATTCTGAGGTGTTTTTATCCCCCCCCCCACCTCTCCCCTTTTCACCCAATCGTTCTTGAAATATCTTCTTGGCCGAGTACCTAAAACATGTAACATCGCTAAGTCTAAGTGTGCTGCTAATGCAACTGTTATAAAAAAATATTTAAGCCAATAAATAAAAATATCTTATCGTAAATTTAAAAAAAAAAGTGAGGTCATTTTCTGCAAATATCACATCCTATCATTGCAAATTTTCTTCCCTTTTCCGCTTAATCTTTGCCTATATTAAATCAAATCGAAATCTCATATTGTTCTTTCATCTTTCAGAATTTATTACAGTTGTTATAACCTCTTCCTTGAATTATATTTATTCTCCCTCAACGATCTATTTCTTCCGAAATTTTCCTTATTTTCCTTGAAAATATTTGAAAAAAAAAGCAAACTGTAATGTAAAGAGGTCACCAACGAGTAAAACAAAGCAGTGAAAAAAACAACAAATGATTCACATCACAGATGTTGCTAAAAATTTCGTAGAGAAAATTGATGCGAATTTCCACAAAATTGAGGCGAATTTTCACAAAATTGAAGCGAATTTCCACAAAATTGAAGCGAATTTCCACAAAATTGAAGCGAATTTCCACAAAATTGAAGCGAATTTCCACAAAATTGAAGCGAATTTCCACAAAATTGAAGCGAATTTCCACAAAATTGATGCGAATTTCCACGAAAGAAATGACTCCTTTGAAAGGTTTCTTTTACTTAAAGAAATTTTTTAAATGGAAACAATACCTGATAACAATAGAGCACTTCAATAAAATTCGCATCTATTCAAACTTTCTTCTAATAGCTAGTTGATACTAGTTGATATTGATCAAACATCTATTCAAACGCATCTATTCTTCTAATAGCGGTAATCCCCAACTAGTTGATACTAAAGAAAAATATGTAGACATCAATGGAAATGTGATAGAGCATTACCGATCTACCGAAAACGATAGGGGAATTCGAACGTACTAAAAGATCCATAAACAATGTTTACAAACCAATTTTTACCATCTATCACCTCTTTTAAACTCAATTGAATTCACCAATTTTACCATCTATTACCTCTTTTACTGGTTAATTTTAACCGGTTATTGACATCACTTTTTAAGTTATATTTCAAAAAAAGAGCAATAAATTAACCAGTTGGGCAGTTTTGCGACTAAAAAGCACATTCATCATCATCAGCAATAACCAACATAACAAACTCCAACCGGTTAAACTACCAAAAAATGACGTCACTTTCACAAATAAATCAATAAGTGATTTCGTCGTGGAATAAATATTTTAGTGATATAAATATTGGAAATAAAATTGATAAAAAGCCCAAAGCCAAATACGACAAACAAATGCGCAAATTATCTCATATGACATAAAAAATTGTGAGAGGCAAATCTTATGACATAAAACTTAATTATTTTATTCCTTAAGTATAGGAAAATATTTTATTAAATCGGCTTAAAAAAAATCGCTAATATTTCGTTAAATCGGCAAAAAAACTTCATTAAAAATTAAATCGTCAAATAGCTGGGATTTTTTCTGCCATTGAATTGATATATCAAGTGAAACACTTGTAAGCACTAGACGGCAGTAATAAATGGACAGCATAAAAGAAACAAATTTCGTCTTATCGATAAAATTCCATATCGTTGTATTCATGAAAACATTGCACTTTCTTTTTTCTTTTCAACGACAATATAAATAAAAAAGACCATTCGGATTTAATAAAAATTAAAAACTGAATAAAAATCACTTGTCAAGGGTTTTAATTAGGATTAAGTTTCCTACTATAAACCCTTCTCAAAGTAGCTTAATTTCCCTTCCCGCACAATGCTTGCAACATGAAACAGTAATATTAGAGGTGACTGGAGGTGCCTTAACGACCTTTTCATCACAAGGTGTCCTCTCACATAGCGATGACATATCAATCGACAACGCTTGTTGTACCTCGGCTAAAACCTCCTTCCCGATCTGAATCCTTGTTTCCGGTATAGCGCTTCTGGGAATAGACTCTTGCGAAAAGGAAGACGACGGTGGCATCCGGATAGCATCGTATAGATCACTAAGCGCATTGTGATGTTGTTTGAGAAGCGCTAAGAGTCGTTCACGTTGTGAAAGCAACTCATCAGCTCGTATACTCATCGCAAGAAATTTGCATCGCCAAACATCCGATGAAATAGCCAAATTCTCAGCACGATCGTGATCGAAATTCAACTGCAAAACGATATTTTTTTTAAATCTCATAAAAATTTAATAATTGTCTTCTAATTTAAAATAATATAATATTCCACACTTATCAATTGATATTTATAAATTCGAAAATCGAACTGTTTATTGCATTATTCATGAATAAAATGAACATAAAAACACTTAGTTTATGCTCGCAAACTTATACCCATCTTATACTTATCTATACCGGTTCTGAAGCATGCATCCGCATTCAATCCCCCTTCACTTTCATACCTTCGCTTATCACTTTATCATTGCCTTCTATACCACTCTTCTCTCAAAAATTCTACAGCACTATTTTCAAAATAATTTCCAAACGAGTTCAGATGACACAGAACGCTAAGGATTTAGCATTTTGATTTTTTATTTATTCCCAAATAATTCTAAAATTTTTTAATATAAAAACGCAAAACGCGACACTTTATGAAAACAGATAGTTGAGCTTATGGCCCCATTCCGTTACGACAACATTTTTGTCTCCTTATTTTCCTATGGCCGATATTATTGATTCAACATTGTCATATGTTACCTCCTGAAAGGCTCCACAAAGAACTCCAATGTAAATGCGTACCTGTGCAGCGAATGAGTTCATTGTGGAAGCGAGACGCACCTTATCCTCACTCAATGATTTCACATGCCACATAAGATCATCACCCATTGAAGCCACCAGTAAACGTTTCAATTCGGCGCTTACTTGTTTCTCAGTCTGTAAATATACCTTTCATTATCATCCATCATAACCTACAATTTTCTATGCAGTTCTCATCATCTATAAAGCTCGAGCTCTAAATCAGGCCTTTTAGCCGGAAAAGTAGACGGCGGATTTTATGCATCTCTCATAGGTAGTAAAGATGAGTGCTAACTGTTAAAAGTAAACCCATTCATTGTTAAAAAATCTATTCGAATTTCTTTTGCGACTGAATATGTAAATTTAACATATCCTCAAAAATTCAGATATTGCCCTCTTTCCAGCAACTCAATCCCCCCCGTTCCACAAAAAATCGTCTTAAACAGCTAACTTTTACCTCGTTCTTTCAAGATTTCAAGCAGATCGATTATCCGAGGTGATTAACAGTGGCCATTAATGCGCTTATAAAATATCACTTCAAAAAACTGTGGCTCTGAGATAGTGAATCGTCGACGCAACGTTAAGAAAGCTTTAAATGATACTTCTAGTAATTTGTGGAAATTAACCTCGAGTTCTGCTTTCAGTCGACTCAACTCTTCGTCACGAGTTGATGATGTTACCTCCACAGAAGAACTGACGCCGTTTTGTGAACCATCTTTCCCATGCACACTCGTTTGTGACATCGACATCCCGTTCCCCTTACAATGAACACCGATATCCTCAGCTCCACCTTTAAATTTTAATACCGATAAAGGCAGAAGACGCTTTCGGGAGTGAGAAAATTTCGACGGAAAATCAGAAACCAAACAACGCATTCGGATGTCGACTCTGTGTACTTTTATATACCATCTATACCTTTGACATCCTCAGATTAACCGACTGCTTAGCAAGAAATGGCCCAAAAATAGTCTCACCTTAAAGCGGACTAGTAAAGAGCTATTTCTAAATCAAAGCTTGTTTACAGAAGCGTGAACAGTTTCCACTGAGTTATGCCAACTGAGGTAGAAATGGCCACATACTTATATAAATTCCAAGAATAGTGCTCTCTTAAAATAGATCATCATCTAGGCCGACTATAAATCAATGACTAACTCGATGAGGCGATATGTGACGTTCCGTTGGCCAACGGGTACATGGATGCATCAGCAGAACCATGCGACGACGACAACTGATAGGGGATTAACTGAGGTAAAACAGTCGGTGCGGATCCCTTAACACTCGCTGATGTTGCCGCCTTCAATTAAGATATTTTTTAATACAACACATTTCAGGTTTTTTATAAACCAGATTTTAAAATAATTAACTGAAGTTGGAGTTGTGGCAACCAGCATTTGGAATAACATTACATAGCTCAGGTATCAATAAACTGAGGAGTAAATCCCAGACAAACTTAAGTAAATCTGTAATACTTGCAATGTTGGCTCTATTGAAGTTCGATAGGATCCAAGAACTTTCCAGCATTCCCTTTCACTACAACTACACATGTTCCCGATCTGTCAACTCCAATAATTTCATTACCTTTAATGCTTCTATCGGTCCTACTCTACCGATACTTAATTGTAAAATTAAATGCATCGATATACTGCATCAAGTGCAATAAACCTTTTTTGTAATATTTTATATAAATAAGTAGCACATTATGCGCAAGCATCAAAGGGTAGATCATAACAATCGCGCCTCAAGCATCATCACCAACATTTCCGCAGACCTAGTCATAATTCGATACGAAGTTTTATATATTATAAAGGCCACCCACCTCTTCAATCAGAAAATTGATAGTTATGTTGCGCTAAATTTGTGAGCACAATTCACCTATTGAGCTTATCCAATGGTTAAATGCAATTGCTTAAAATATATAAATCCATTAGATTTTTCTAAGATTCTTCCATGCTTTTATATTTTATTTTAAAATTAAGTGTTATTTTATCGATACGATTCACATAATCGAAGAACTTGCAAATTTATTACGATATGAATATGGCATTCGTCAATTACTTATCAAACATTAGGCTTGAAAATGTTTCTGATAGAGTAAATATTCGTAAAACATTGCATCCGCTTTGCAGTAAAACTTGTAAAGCTGCCGAATTATTTCCTCAATGGGCCCGATCTTTCAAGTGTTACGGGTTTACTTAAATTTACCCGGAATTTACCCCTCAGGTTATTGATACCCCTTCCCCAAATTACCCGAATTTATTCCTGAATACCTTGGTACTCCTCCTTCAGAACCATTAGAAGCAATGGTCTCCCATCTTTTAGATTTAACCAATACCTACGCTTTAAAAAACCAAATTAATGTGCCATCATAGGTCTATCAAGGATAAATTAGGCAACAAGAAATGCACCTTATACGGTTCCCAGAGTACCAGTTTCGACGACGATGCTTTCTTCTTCATTTGTTCTGCGCTCCTCTCATCCGACGTCCGCATACCGCAAACTTTTATGCCTGAAGCAATTTAATTCAATAAACATTTCATTATGTTTCAAAGGAACACAACATCATGACATGTTAACAAACGATATTGTCGTCCGCTTCCCGTATGGTTGGTAATGATATCGTTATCCTTCACAACAACCCCCTTCCTGACTCGAATATTTTTTTCTCTTGCTGAGGGATGAAACAAAAAACTAATAAACTCTTCTACAAGATGATCACAATTGGAATGAATTTCATTGCACTCTACTATAAAATAGGCCAGAGGTACCAAATTTTTTAAATTTAATTTTTTATCTAACACATCCTATAAAGAAAACATTTGTATAAGTAAAACGAGAAAAACAACACTATCATAGAGAGGTAACTAAATAAACGAAGAGGAAAAACACACAGGTACTCCAATGATCATCTCTTCACTATACCGGGACAGATAAGTCGATAAGCAAGGCAAGAAACCTCGAAACGACCATCACTTGAATATAAGCAACAGGGATATTCAAAACACGGGATTTGCGTTAAAGCGGAGATCAAAATGGTCTAAAAATCCTAACGATATTTTGATGAAGAATATTCCATGTGTACACAACACGATGATGGAAGTTATTTAAAGCAATATTTTTGTCACATTTTTTCCTGACTAACTAATAGCTAATGTCCAAAACGTTTATTTTAGGGAACATTCTCAGACCTTCGACGCCAGCCGGCTGTCACGAAAAACATATCTTAACTTGTTAATAATTGCAAACTGAAGATTTTCTTGCAGAAATAAAAATTCTCTAATCATGAAAGAAAAACGCAGCTAAATCGTTCTTTTCTCTCTCTCTCTCTCTCTCTCTCAAAAAAAAAGAATTTACTTCAAAATTTGCCAATCTTTAATAACCTGTCTAGTTTTAGAGCAACTTCCCCATTCTGCACGATCTATCTAGTTGAGTCAGTGAGAATGACTTAGCATTAAAATAACGATACAAGCACATATTCAAATGGTAGAGGTGAATCGATATATTCAACACAATAATTTTGCAATTGCATTGAAAAATACTGATAGCTTCACAATATCCATCCATGAATTTTTCCCATCCACCCCTAAAATTACCTCAAAATAAACAAAAAATAAATAAATAAAATTTAAAAAAAAGACTAAAATCCACTAGTCGAAACGTTCAATCTTCAATAATATGTTGATCTAAACGATTATTCAAATAATCAATAAAAATGTAATAAAGTAAAGTAAATCACTTCCTATTACCTTACTTAATTTATATCTATCTTCATTCAATGAAAAGATATCGCAAAAATCGCATAAACAACGAACTTTATGAAATACATAACGTTATGATAATAAAATTTTATTTCTCTATTAAAACAACAACTCTAATATTGCATTATATAAACAGCAATGTGGTACTTATATTAAAAAAAATGCCCACAAAACCGTATCATTATATCTATAAAAGATCTCCCTCCCTCCGAGACGACACATAGAGGATCTCCATTTGTTTTTTTTTTTGCTTGACAACCTCTCCCCTCCTTATTTCTGCTCGATTTGTTACCACCGCAACTAACTATCCGTACACATCTCCAAGTAATCGACACCAAAGCAAATTGCTAACAATTTACTCCCACGTACCCCAGTGCAATATTCTGTAAAATATCCCTATTTAAGATGTACACCACTCCTTGCTGAAGATACCACCGCCTGCCAGCGGAAATGAAAGAAGAAACAACAAAAATTACTTCTGAGGCCGATTTTCCCAGTTATTGCTTTATAGACGCAACTATGATGCAAAAGGCATGTGGCATTACCGGAATGTTAACGTATCCACTAAATGACTTCGAACGTATTGTAATCCATGTAAAATCTGCCGGGCTTATCGGATCGCATTATCCATCTCAATGCACAAAAATAGCTTATATCTATCCGATTTGTGTAAAAACAACAAATAAAAAACAATGCAGCACAACAATGAATTATAAAATTGAATAATATTCATATGTGCAGCATAACAACAATAATATTCATATTTTCCAATAACAATAAAGAAATATATGGGGAAATATGAAGATTCAAACGAGTATTAAAAGAGATCCAATGAACATACTTGTTGATGAACCACCCAATTTGAAAACGAAAACAAAACGCATAGACCCGAATAGACAATATATGATCGGGCCAATCATTGCGATACGTATCGTGAGCATCTACGGACACTAAACTTTAATTTCGCACCCTCGTCAGCTAAACATGACGGCTACAGCAACAATTAGATAAGGAGAGGCTCCCGATTGCACAATATACGAACGTTAAAACTTTCATATTCTCATAAATGAAGCAATCTTGGTGAATATTCCCAATTGAATTTCCCATTTCACTTCCTCTCATTCCCCTTCTCCAGAGAAAAAAATTTAAATTTTTCATTTACAGCAGAACAAAATAATAGAAAAAAAGATGACCCGTTATAATAAACATGCAAAGTGCATAAAGCTAGTGAATTCGACATCATCAGTGTTTTCTGAGAAATTTCGATCGATCGTTGGTAGATCGAATCAAAGGTTGCAGTACTCGTTGCCAATCATTTAGTGCAAACCTGTACAATCGAATCGCCCAATCGTCTGCGTATTGTCCATCCTGCAGAAAAGATTTTTGAATGTTTTGAAGCTGTTAAATATCGCCCATTCAAACATTAAAACTTAACTAAACTCCCTTTGAAATTTCACTTCATTTTGAGAGAACAATTTACTCGCACACTCTCGAAGAAGCAAGCCCTAGGCCAAACTCGGGTACCGGCAATCGCATTTAACAAAGAATACCACAGACTTGGCATAGGTGTTATAGATCTAATCACAATTTATTCAAGACTCCAAATACGCTTTTGGCCTACTCCACCTGAACTTATAAAGTGATTTTTAACTGACAGTAATGCAGGACAAAAGGTTAGTACAGACGTTCGGCGACCTTTCATCTTGAGCTCTCCGACCAACAGATTTGTGAAAAGCTGGCTACTCACTCCAACAAACACACAGACATGATCGATTATTCAACATTTTGTAACCAACCTACTTCATTAGAAACACTCCTTCAGTTACCTCAAAGGCCTATTTACATGTAATACGATTTTGCATAAACGGCCTCCAGGTAAAATCGAGTTGAAGAAGCTGACAGCGCCAATAAGTCTACGTCTACCAGCCTAAAACCCAACGGTCTTGTAAGTTCTTAAGCATAAGCCTTCACCTCTCTTCCTTCATCCAAAGCATAGAAAATCAAACACAAAAAACGTGACAATACAACCCCCTTCAATAACTCAAGGAAAACCAATCTACCTTTGCGATATGTTCATTGCACATCGTTGTCAATTTATGGATCTGCTTGCGGAAGCATCTAAACGATGCGATATATGCATCCTCTAATGAGCCTGAATGCAATCGTGATAGCAGCAGACGACATGCGAACATCATTGAATTAGATGCACACCATGGCTCTAGATTCGATTCTGCGATCGCATTACGACGCGTTGTATCCGCATAAATATTGGCCGAATTCATCTCTTGCTGAAAATTAATCTTTGCATTAAACAACACCTCAACATCCTACCTTTTGACACTTTTTCCTACTTTCAGTTAAATCCATATGCTTGTACCGTAGATACCTCATTCAGGTAAACATAGCTAATCTGACTGATTGGTGATGACAAATTCACAGCACATTATCGACGGTGTGCTCGACAGCAATAATCCGTTGAAACGGCAATTAGCTAATATGCACACCTCATGTATACCATTTACGCGAGTCGTTGTATGGCCTACCTATTTAGCAACGTTCGCACTGTTCACTTTCGCATACGTTGCATGCGAAATAGAGTGCTGCGCTACGTTGATAGACACACTATCAATTTTTAAAGCACACAGTCAAATATTGATGAATACAACTCCTAATCACTAAAATCCACAATTTATTTTCTTGTTTCAAAAACCACAAAGAGAGACAAACTTCAAATTTGCACTTCGATATATTAGAACAAATAAATTAACATATATTAGAATAAATAAAGTTAGAAGAAAAGACGCTTACGTTTCGAGAAGAAAGTGCAGGATGTTCATTGATTGTGCATAGTGCCCGTGACATCAACTCATGGATGTGCATATCCCTTTCAGGAAAAAGACGAATGCTTGCAGCCGTATAGATAGCAACGCATTCAGAAATTGCTGTCAAAAATTCTTCGCTCACCTGTAAATAATGCAAACTTTGGAGAAGATAATCCGGCAACAGAAGAAGAAGTCACTAAATCCCAACACAGAAAGTAATCGATATGGCCGATTGCTTCGCACAGACAGTCAAAAAAGAGAAATCATGGGGAGGGTGGGGGAGATCTAGGTCCCAGGATCAACTAACAGGGTTTGCTGTCCCCCTCTCCTCAAGAATATTTTTAGCCTCCTTCTGAAAGCGGAAGTGTTGTAATGGTTGACCGCTGTAATCGCGTACCTGCGACAACACGTAATACCGAATCGTGGATATATAAAAGAAAATTTTTAGGCAATATTCGTGCAGTGAACATGAAAAAAAAAGCAAAAATAGGATAAATAGGCACCCCAGCGGAAGTACAAATGTTACTCAACTCGCTGCCACAAAAGCAAAGTGAGCAAACGACCATGTAGGCATCAATCGAATATGAAACTGAACTTGCATGAAATTTTTTTCGCAAATCATATAAAGACAAAAAGACCAACAAACAGACAAACAGACAAGTGCACAATGATAAACGGAAGATGTGGCACCCTATAATGGCAGCATTTACTTAATACCCCAATTTGAATAAATGCAAAATAACAGGTAATTTGATCATTAAACGCAAATATCGATGATTTCCGTGCTCTTTTATTAAAAAAAGCCCACGCACATAGAACACTGTAAATCATATTATCTATTGCATACATGCAAAATAATCGGAATATAAATGAAAGCATATCTAATATTAAACAATAACATGATGAATCTAAAATCCTATGTGTAAAAATAAACTCAATTAGGCTTTCATGCATAAATTCGATTAGCAAAATTCCGATCAACGATTTCCGATCGTAAAAGAGAGTGCGTTTCATTTGTCTCATAATAAATCCTCATTTAAATATGATCTCTTATCTATTTTCTATCAATAAATAAATAAAAGATTTTAATAAATATACATTAAATGTTCTCATATCGACAGTTTGTTTCATTGCAATCATTGCCTCTTCAACTGTAAAGAACATTTCTTTGAAATTATCGCAATCCATTCGCCTCAAACATAATTGATCCTCTTCGATGATATTATATGCGAGCGCAAGCATCTTCGAGAAGAGTGAATAATAGTCATCCTGAAATAAATAATCATTATCTGCTGCATATTTAAGGGATTTTATCTCACTGTTGTAAAGCATTAATTATATCCCCTTCAATTGATAAATTGCAGTGTTGCTCTTGAAATATCACCATCAACACAGAAACACATAGAACGTTAAAGAAAATTAACTATGTCACTCACTCGTACACTAAGATGGATCGCGATGAGGGTGCGAGTGGCCAATAATGAATGATTCGCTTCACCAATAAGGAACTCCTTGATCAAATCCGGTGTTATAGCAAGAGCATAGCATAGTATTGGCACTACCCATTCGGAGGAGTTCCTTAGCACGAGTTGTCGTATCACATCACACAACACTGTACGCACATTCATTCCCCTTCCGTCCTGGAAAGACGAAAACTTCATTAAACAACCATTTTACCACACAATAAAACATGCGCTACAACATATGACATCGTAATAGAACTATAGAAGTAAAGGAAAGCGAAAAACAGATCCATTAAGACACTTCGTCTTATCTTTTATGAGTTTAACATCCATAATGTTATGGATGTCAATATTATAGATTCATAATTACAACAATCTTCCATTGATATGATGCGTCAAAGCTTGAAAATTTTGCTCATTTCTTTACTACCATATTTTCTGTTCTACTGAAAACTCTTTTTTGAAGGAATAGATCCTAAAGACTTTAGGCGGCACCCACCCAAGTGCACACCAGACCTCATCTCTGGAACGAGCAATATATATATATATATATATATATATATATATATATATATATATATATATATATATATATATATATATATATATATATATATATATATATATATATATATATATATATATATATATATATATGCCATTCAACCCCCCATACAATTTAAAAGAAATTACTGAAAAAGAAGATGCAAGAAAGCAGTTTGAACTCCTTAATAAGGTAAAGAAGAGAATCAGAAGTTTTACCTCAGTGGCAATTCGTCCAGCAATTAGCATACAACGGAAATCACGACCATGTTGACTGATTGAAGCTGTCTCCATCTTTTGCAGCAAAGTCGCCAGCCTCCTAAACAATTTTAAAAATTGAATAACGGAAACAGAAGAAAAACAAAGAGAAGTGTGGAACAATAAAAGCAAAAATGTTCGACAAAGAAATGGAGTGGAAAATAGGGAAATTCTCCGTTCGAATTCACGTTTTACTAATTAAGTTGCTTTTCGCCATTGAAAATGAATTATTTTTTTACCCAAGTTATTGGGTAATCTTTGGCTCTTCAAATGAGTCGAATGGCTTAGAAATACAACTGATTCGTCCATATCAAGCCCTATTCTCCAGATACTAACTATTTGAATTTCCCATTCCCATTTTTGAATTAAAATCCTCGTTGCGATATTGATTCCCTCCAGGACCAGCACATCTCTATCAACGACACCCACCTTTTCAAAGATCTTTTTTTTGCAAAGGATGGGAGACCTAAGAATTGCGCTAAAGATTGATGTTCGCTATGAATGCATCCGGATATCCGGAAATCTTACAAAATAAATCCACGTTGAAACGAGACGAATCCTCATGTCCACTACCATAAAAAAACAATAAAAAGTAAAATAAAAAAACCAACATGAAAAGTTTTTCGCTGATATCACTCCATTGCGATTCAGCGCCAATCTGATTGATCAACTCGAAGAGACTACGTTCCTTCATCGATGCCACTTGCTCCACAACGCCGTGTCGACTAGCTGCCAACATGCTTGGCCACATATTGCCCACCTCCATCGTGTTTAGCAACTTAAATATTTTACCTTATTGTCTTGTTTTACCCCCTAATTGAACATATCGCTTCAACACGAACACAAATCCCCTCAAGTAAGATCTAAAACACTGCGTGACGCTGTCACAAAAAAAAAACCGTAATATGCTTGTATGTATCACAGTTCGATATCACCCCCTCTTATCACTTCATGAAAGTTATGCCGAAAGCTGATAAAAATTGATAAGAATGATATGAATCTGGAAAAAAAGAAAATAGTAAAGAACAATTGGAAGCGCCAGGCTTAGGGTTGGCATATCTCTTATCACCGTAAATTGCATAGTGAAGTATTTCCCAGTTCCTATAAAAATGGTCCACCCTTTCTATTTTTAGAAGACAAAATGGATACCATCCTGCTGCGATACACTATCTCACAAGCACAAAGATAGAGATATCAGCATATATACGACCGCATGAGTGGCAATTATGTGAATTATGCAATTTGCAAGTATGCATAAATAAGAACAACGACAACCCCAATAAATGAATGAATGTAGTCAGCAATGCTCAACACAGCTTTAGTCTTTAGAGACCTCAACCTCACTTACCCTGAGTATGCAACCGACAATGCAATTGGTATCAAGCTCGTTAACAGGTGGCTCACGGAACTTCTTTACAAGAATAGGAAGCGTCGAACGACCGGCTATTGCCTCATCTAACAATGTCATCACCGTAGACTCGGGCTGCTGGGTGCCTGATCTGCTCACATTCTGCAAAAACAATGCCTGTGTATCGTCACCATCAGACACATTTAAAAAAAAAAATTAGGTGTGGCTAAATAAACTGCCTCGTAACGCCATAGCCTTTTCACTTCTTTCGCTCATAAACTATCGAATGAATTTACAGCTTTAGATTAGACGGGCATTTTCTGGTGGGAAATACACCAGCTAAATTAGCTCTAGCTTCGGCAGTCTGCAAGATGAAATCACTGGGCAAGAAGATAAATCTAGGCTCAATTTTACCATAATATTTGATATGAGTGCATCTCTGGCAAAACGATACATAATAGAGAAAGAAGGAAAGAAAGACGCATACCGGTATCTTCGAAGATGATGACTTATTCGTAACGGGTGTCGGCAGGAGTACAGTTCGGCCGATAATCTTGCGGGTCACACTCGCTGTACTATCACTCCTCGCTTTCTTCACTGGTTTCGTCTCAATGATCTCATGTTCAATTTTCTAAAATAGATCAAATACACTACTTTCGCATCATCGATCGACAATTACAGTAATAATGTACTATTGCACAGGTGCATAAGCAAAAAATTTGCATACTGTGCACATATTATCGTATACCCAGTGAGATGGAGGCAAATTACGGCCGAAGATATAAAAAAAATTCCTAGTTGGATCCCACTCTATAAAACAACATGTTTCATCTATAAATCCTCTGTTTTAATACAATCACCATCTTAGAAAATAAACGATAATAAACCATTTAAGATCAAGACGTCTGTAATGACCACAACTGCCAAGACATATGCATATTCGAGATTTAGCAGATTTGAAATAAACACGTTTTCCCGAAAAGAAATCAGCAAAAAATATCCATAGGAAAGTTGGATTTTATTCAATATTTCACAATTCATATTTGAGGGAGAGTCATGGGGAATTTTCAACGATTCAGCTAATTAAAAGGAAGATGAATATGCACGGATGGAAGCCTGTCAATGACGGAATGGCGCTTGAGTTGAGCGTTTAGATCCATTCAAGTTTTAAGGTTGCAAAAACAGGAAACAATAATGGCAAATTTCACTGGAAGGTAATGAGCTTACCTTTCGCTTTTGCAAAGTGGTTGATCGCAGTTGTGATATCGACCCTGTCACGTAAGTCGGTAAAAATTTGCGCACTTTCTTGTACATTGCTCCACTGCCTGGTCGAGATGAAACCTGCAATATTTTACAATTAATTTATGAATAGGAGTGCATTTTATGAAATTCTCGGTGAGAAGGATCCAATTTATGCAAATCTATATATTCCAATGATCTATTGGAGGCGGAAAAGTTTCATATTAGGTCAAAGGTCATCACTATAGCGATCACAAGTAACTTACACTTCAACCTTGAAAATATCAGTTGCAAATGACTCCAAGAAGCCGACCGGCTGATTACCCGGAGTTTATTAATATTTCACATAAATTCATTCAACAACATATTCTTTAATGAACGATCTATGATGTTAATCGTTCATCTCAAAGAAAGGCATTCCAAATGGGAGTACAACAATTAGAAAGCTCGCTTCATTGTACTATACACAAATTGCGAAGTGAACAAACAATGCACTTACTGAAACAGTTCGAGGCACACGGCTGGCACGTAATGGCATCTCCTTTTTGGTTGCTTTAGTATCTGAAAAAAGGAAATACACTATAAATATTCATGACATGAACATGCACATAAATTAAATTTTATTCAACAAAAACTAGAATTTTTGCCTAAATATTTAGTAGACATGATTTATTAAGATCTATGTAACTTCTGAAGACGAAAAGCATTTAACATTACAAAATGAAACCAAAACCTCCTACATTTATTACCATCGAAGAAAAAAGAAGCCAAGTAAAACATGACGTACAATAATCCAGGTTAAATAATAGGCTTTGTGCAATAATCTTGAAAAGAACACATGGAAAACCGAATCTGAAATAGTATCTTGCAAACATGTGCCCCCCCCCCCTAAATGCAAATCTCTTATTTCCCTCAAGAGCGCATTCAAAACAACTGCCCTAATCGCAACAACAAGCATATTTTTAATTGCTTGCACATCACAACAATTTAGTGCAAAACTTTTTAACTCTCCATGCTCTTCAAACAATAAATTTTTCTTTCAACTAAACCCTTATGTGCATGTTTCAGACAGCTATTTTTAAAGGAAAAGGTAAATGCACAGGTAGAAGCCATGAAGACAGTGTAAGAACGGCTACCTTTATCCTGAACGAATCTGTAGGCACAAGTTCTCTACGAAATATCTAAGACCGCCTTTACATTCTACAGCTGTAGATGTCACTCTAACGCATATTTCGATGCAAGATTCCGTAGCAATTAAAACGACCGATCAGACGATATACTGCAAAGCTCCTCCCTCCCATAGTTTTGAACTAGACGTATCATCTGCAGATAACCATAACTTTCTTTCTCTATGGCTTAACTGGGGAAGGGATTAAACAAGAATATTAAACAATGAATTATCTTTTCTAGACTGAGCAATACTTGGCAATAAAGCAGTGATAAACACTCGCACATATTTAGATAGTAAACCTCCGTATAAAAAGATCCCTCATAATCTGGATTTGGTAGAATAATCTAGTTATTCATAAAACATCTCTCCGAGATTAATATGGGACTGCGATAAAGAACCTCAAAATTCAAGATCGTCGCATTATATCAAATGCAAATCGAATACGATAGACTCTTTGCCTGATCCATAATTTGATGGCTAATCCATAAACGTATTAGCCGGTTTCTAATCTACGCATGCAAGTGATTATGCATATCTTATATGATTATAGGTGATGAGGGATAAAACATCAGATAGTTAACGCTACGAAGAGTATTCAGTTAAGTGATGCAGAAAGTGTAAAAAAATATATATAAGCAAATGCCTGATTTAATGGCATCATGATTCGATTTACTCTCACTCGTATCGCCATCCTCAATCCTCAACACATCATCTTCCTGGTCACCCTCACTGTCGCTAACGACCGGAAGTATAGTCGGAGCTGCAATATTTTACCATCACTTCTTCATACTAAGGACTAATTTCATAAGCCAAATAACCCTTACAAATAAAAATAACATCTTTCGCATTACTTTAAAAGATGACTCAGAGATTGAAATCGGCTTATTTGCTGATGAAAGAAATCTACGAGGGCCAACTAAGACTCTGTTATGTAACTTAACCACACCTTTTTTCTGTTAATTTTTACATCCCACCTCGAATTGCGCATTTATTTAGAGCAATCGCTAATTCTCGCTTATTTTTTTTCAAACTACAAAATTTCCCATTTCCTAAAATTCTAAACTATAAGACACGATTTCAGCAATCTTAATACTCTATACCATCTTTTATGCTTTTTTTTCCGATCATCAAATTCCCTCAGAGAAAAATAATTCAGCGAAAAATCGAATAAATTGGCGTCTCCGAAAATTTTTACCGATTTCCTTTGGCTTCACATCACCCACTGCGTCATCATCTATAACAATACGAAGTGTGTCTTCTTCATCACTATCTTCCTCGATTGCTGAAAAATTCACATATGAACATTCATAAATAGAATTGAAAATGTGCATAAAAAAACATCAACGACCAACAAAAAAAAAGCCTACGCCAAGTGTAGAAAAGGTGAAATGAGATCTCGAAGGCTATGCTAAAGTGAGCTTGTAGAAGTGAGCGAAGTCGTCGAGCGCTCGCTTCTACAGATCCATCAAGCGCTCGACGACTTTGTAAAGGCAAGAAGTGCCACCCAGATGGCCTTGTAGAAGTGCGAAGTGAGACCCCGATGGCTTGGTGACTTATAGAAGTGGGTCCCAACCGCTCTTGCAGAAATGAGCTCACGACGACTTTTCAGCCATCGATTAAATCCACTTTGAGCTCCGAAGAGGGAGTGTTGATTAGCAGGAGAGCGATAATATATCTCCCAAAGTAAGCGTTAGAAAAGAGGAGAGGTGAAACTTGTGCTCATCTCACCATCGGCTTCTCATGCAACCATCGGCACACTTCCGTTTGGAGAAAGAAAACAAAGCGCTCATCTGCTTCGTTAGATTCTTTAACTTTATTTTAAACATAAAATACATTTATTCTTTTAGTTTTAACTTCGTTAATTCGGAGCACTTTAAGTTACTCCGACACCAAACAAATACCACTAACGTGGCAGTTGCTGGTGCTGAACGTTACATTTATGCCCGCAAGGCGGATAAATGACATGAAGTGATATATGCAAATTCATTTGAATATTTAATTAGAATCTATTCAGTTGACCGCTTACTTAGCTGTTAAATGGAAAAGAAAAAGTAAAGAAAAAGTTATACGTATAAATATCGAGCATGAATTTCAGCCAATATGCACTACTTTTGGGAGATACCACGAATGACAAATATTTTCCGCTTCGACTGTCCACAGTAAATTGAAAAACGTTACAACCAATTGAAAACAAGTTTCGTACGGTCATTAATTGGATTTTGGCCATTTTGGCCAAACCTGATCAATCGCCATTTTGGCCAAAATTAAAAATCTAAAGCAAGTCCACAAATTGATGGTTTTATGTGCAATGCACATGACTTAAAATTCGTAAACGAAAATAGGCAAAAAGCATAACGACAGCTCATTATGAATTTTCTAGTTTCTCATTTTCCCGAATATTTCTTTCTCCTTTACCCTCTATTCGCCTATATAATTTCTTCCCAAAATAATATTGGTTAGCGATTCTCGACATATAACCCTTCAATAAAAAAGTTTTTAGCTATAGTCATCCTTAATCAGCTCCACTTCACAAAACATGCTAGTTTTCATTAGTTTCTGATGCGCATGTTAACTTCTAGCATCTGTTAGACCCAAGTGGTCTACTTTTTCTTTTGTTCTCCCACCCCCATCCCCGCTTCCTTCAATTCAATTTTAAAAACTGATAGCATTTCATTATCAAAATATATCACGTTCATACATGCTAATAAAAACGAACCAGCCAGCTGTCAATCACTGAAATGCTGTCACCACTCGTAAACAAACTCCGATACTACTAATCATAAGAGATCAGTGATAGCAATACTTTGTGCATCTATTCAGATATAAGGCCGTTGAATGCGCAATATTTGACCGTAAAAACAAAAAACACTTCACTAACAATTGGTTGCTGCTTTCTCGATTGGTTTCATAGCGTCTGCGTTCAGCTTACGCTCATCTAGACGGATATTCGCCGTAGTTGAGCTCGATTCTGACATTGTGGGAATCTGCACTTGTGAAGTCTGCACATTTTCTTGATCTCCCATCCGGTTGTGTTCCTCTTTCCTTGCTTCAGTCTTTTCACCTTGTGTGATTTCTGCCTGAAAAAAAAAATGATGAAACTTCAATAGACGATAGGGTACTATATAGATAATCAAAATTGAAATATTATAACAAAACCGTTGACAATTATCCACTAATTAAGATATGCACTCTAGCCAATATAGAAAAACATTAACGTTGGTCGCACAATTCTTATGTTTAATAAATAAACCCTTATCATATCCGGTTTCCATAAATCAAAGAAGATTACCTATCTTTAATGAAAACAGAATTTCCCATTCACTTCTAATCGAAGATAAAAATGCCAATGAATGGCGGAAGTAAAGGTGCAAGAACGCGCAAGGAAACCGAAAAAACAGCTAGCCGAGAACAAGTATAGAGAGTGAATGTTAGCGAACTCAAGAAAGATAACAATATTGAACTGGACCATTTGCAAACTGCAATACTTTTATCTTATGCCTCCCAAATAGCTGAAAATAAACATCGGAAAATTTGCATAATATGCAAAACGAAATGCGGCCCTATCGACTCAAAAAGCACAATTTTAGGGAAGTGAATTCGGTGAGTTTTACTAAGTGATTAAAAATACCGAAAAAGCAACTAAAATAAAGCTTTTATTTACCCGATTTTTTTGCATCTTCTATTTTACATATTTACAAAAAAAGGATATTTTACATAATTTATCACTAATAAAATAGGACAATAATAATACGGAGCTCAACCAAAAATGTGGCAACCACTTATCACCACCTTCCCTCTAACGGAAATCGACAAGGCACCACAGGCAGACACATTTGGCATTATCGCATTTCACAGATGGGTCGAACGTTCTATCGGATCACCGCAACGCACAACAAACGAATAACTATTCAATTTAATTTAGATATATCCATTCGAAATCAACGATGACATCACTACCAACAATAACCGATCATGACCGAAACATTTTCTACGATTAACACATCGTAGTGAAAATGCGAAGACCTAAAGATTTTTTTAGACGTTTTGGCTAATCTTTGCAATATTTTGGTACAATAAGCAATTGCGGAAGCAAATCATCACATAACACAGAGTTAACAAATGAAATACAATAAGGATTGACACTACGGTAAAATTCAGATATATCTGAAGACATCCTCAAAAAAGACTTAACCGACTGTGACCATTTCGCAGATGCACGATGATAGATGGGATTTTCTCTAACAATACGATCAGATCGTTGCTACAACACAAATGCCTCGAAAATTCTTCACTATGAACTTTTTTGCTTCTAATGCAACTATAAAAGTAAAAGCACCATCCACCGGAAGAAACGAAAATAAAATGAAAGTTTTGATCGGTTTTTTTAGACAGCGTATTTGCGATATATTGATGATCTTATCATATCAGCCGTAATCATATCATTGTGGATAATTTTTTGCATTCTGAGTCCTTATGTATGCTAATTGCTAAAGTAATACAGTATCTTGTACATAAAAAATTCAAGGCCTTTCTTGATCCTGAAAGTATCCTTGGAAGCCTGTAATCTAAAGAACTTTGAGCCCACCCCGCAAGGAAGTATATGCAGAACCCATTTGAATGGTGAGAGGATCGGCGCATTATACCATCATTTCTACAGGGTATCGCGCTCGTTAAGATAAACTTTTAAAATCACATCTTAACATATCATTACTTATATTACTTACCATGATTATATCAAAACTGTTGTATCTATATTCTCCATTCCTAAAATCTCTGATTACCTGAACGAAACTATATTTACGCCATTCGTTTTCCATATTATCGATTGCTCAAGGTTTACATTTTGCCTTATTATTTACACGCAAAAATTAGGCGAGCTATGAGGAAAACAGCAATCATCAAATGACGTCACAGAATATGACTGAGCTGTTGAAGGACGGCATCATGTGGTATCCGATAATGACATGGAAAGGTAAAACGTCCTGTTTCTGACTCGTTGATATACCTCTAATAAAAAACTTGGCCATTTCAAAGAAACTTAACACTATGGATCTGCAAGAAGAGGGATCCGTTTTATAGCAACCATTCTCATCAAAAACGACAAGTGAATTTTACACAGCAGCAACCGGAAGCACGAGCAGGTAGAAGAGAGGGAAAGGATTACAGACACTTTAAATGATCTATAAGTCTCTCAGAAACTGATGAATCAACATAAATTTGCCAGAGAAGATGAGCCTATGATAACGATTACTTCATACCATCAAAACTTTAGCAGATACCCATTTGAAAAGAAGACCGGAAAGACAGACATACGCAGACAAATGCACAGACATCAAAGATCGCTTTAGCAAGCACTGCTGCATAATCGATAATCCAGCCATTATTCCTCTACAGGACTGAAGGAAGAGCGAAAATAGGCTTTTTTTCACCGAGAAGGAATGAAACTCCCTTCTCATTCATAAATACCGTCCGTTAAATTTTAAACTATATCGTATTAGTTTTCCGCAATAGTAATTTGAAAATGAGCAATACATACATATGCACACCTGCCCCATCAATACACGTTATTGCATACCTGCATACCTTGGTATACCTTTCCAAAGGTATGTGGTTATGATACCCTAATCGATACAATTATAACAACAATGTGATGAACTGCATCTTATAATAAACTTGCTAAATATTATGAACAGCATACACGATCAACAATGAAAAAAAGACATTACTTAGCATTGCTCTAACTAAAAAGCTATAGCATATTAGCAATAGCGATCAACCTGTTGCGCTATTCAAAAATTTTTGCTGCGCGCATTATGTGCTTTTTTGATTGTTGAATAAATCGAAAAATGAAGAAAACAAACGCACTAACCGTCATCGATTCAGCCGATGAATACTCGTTTTCATCAACGTTCAATTTTTTATTTTTATTTCTTATTTGTTTCTTCGTCGAATGAATCGCTTGTGTCAAATCTTTCTTCCGTTTGTCCATTTTGCTAATCAACTTATCCCCTTCATTATTTCTTTTTGTTGTCGACCTCGTAGAGCGAGTCAGTTTCTCCTTAGCGATCACTGTTTTAGTTGGACTTTTCAAATGCTCTCCTTCATCGTCTGATTCAGAAAGTTCTGAGGGCATTAACGTTGAATGATCCAGTTGTTTGGTTTCTCTCGGTAACTGCTGTTCTTCAGTTCTTTTAATTGTTGTTGATTGTCTCATCGTCCTGACTGGTCTTTTTATGGACGAGTTCAAGTCTGTTGTTATTGCTATATCCGGCTGTGTGGACTGATTCGAAGCAGGAGGTACTTCCGGTACTTGTGGTTCTGTTGTCTCTTTAGCGCCACCCTCAGGCTTAATAGCCTCTCTGTTGATTTCCAACGTAGACCTCATTAACTCGGGTTTTCCCTCTCCTCTCTGCGAAGGCTTCTCTTTTACTGCAGTAGTTGCCAGTTTCGCTTGTTGCGGATGAGTTCTATCATCAGTCTGCGTTTCAGATGCCGTTTCAGTGGGTAGATCACAGACCTCAGAAGGTGATTTCATACCTTCCTCTTCTCTTTCACCTCTCTCCTTTATGTCCTCTATGACAACCTTTATTTTCCTTTCATCGTCTCTCACTGTTTCATGGGCAGATCCTTCAGTGTCTGCCTTTGATTGCAGAACCGTTAAATCGTGCTCCCTTTCAACTGTTTTCAGTGATTCATTTGATTCTGCATATATCACCAGCAGATCCGTTGGCTCTTTCAGTGTGATCGATGAAGACGCTTCCTTCTCAGATACTGAATCAATCGTCGACTGAACATCACAAATAGTCTCTTCCTTTCCAATCAATCTCTCGATTGGCTCCAACAATGGTAGTAATTGCCATTGTTTAAAATCATTACTCGATGATAGCTTCTTTTCAGAAATTCCTGAGTGAGAATGGGATAAGATATGTGGTAATGCCGATACATTCCTTGTAGAGCAACTATCCAATTGCTGCCTTTCAGATGCATTTGCTGCTGTCGATTGAATTCCTTCCATCATCTGATTAGATGAAGTGGAATCAGCAAAATGATCTAACGAACAAGACATCGTTCGCCTTCGGGCACTTTTCCATTCCACATGTTCATAGTCTCCTTCACATGACGTCACTCTTCGAGTTCTTATTGACGGTGGCCGTTTATAAAGAGCAGCAACTCTTTCTATCCTTTGATTACCTCTACCCATACTTTTGGTGATCGAATGTTGGTCAGTGGATAAAACATTGCATTCTCGAATATTCCATGAAGGGAATTTCCCGTATTCACAACTTGATACGGTAGTGATCGAAATCGATCGCACTCTCTTCTGCAATTACAATATTACATTAACTTTTAAAATTCTTCTTTCAATTATAACACTAAATGGCTATAACTAAGATCATAAATGATCAATTGTTTCCTTCCGATTAAACAATCTACTACCGAGAAAAGTCATCGATGCATAGATAAGATTACTACACAAAACTCGTCACCAACGATATCACATAAGTACATACCATAACCGCAATTACACAAATATTCCCAATAAAGGATACTAAGAACTGCCATGTCAGGGGATCATAATCTTATACAATATCAGCTAACATTAAATCCTCCTAGTCGATTATCCCTCTCCTTTCGAATCTTAATTAGCAAATTCTTCATAAACGATATTCGCAGTTACTAGATACTCTTAGTGAAGGTTCAAAATTGGACCCTCAAGAGATAAGACTCGCAATTGAAGTCATAAAATTCAAGAAGGGACGTGAAGGATGGGGAAAGGGCAATCTACACACCTGTGAATTACTGCGGTTACATAAACATTACCAACCATTTGATGTTTTCTCACAGTTCCAAATCATAAAAACTGCGATGTTCAAAAAGAGATTTACCTGGAGAACAACCCAAAATAAATCCATTGATTTTTACTACTAAAGCAGAATATACATCAGAAAGCAACACTGCGTTTCCCAGTGGGAATCACTGCCACATTGAAGTGACCGCATTCAATAGACAAATCTCCTACCTTAAAAGAAACTGTATGGAAAACAATGGCAAAGCTATGAAATAATCATTTATACCTTTGCATCTTGATTAGCATTTGACTGCCTAGTATATGAACAAGTTCGACTACGTGATGATAATTTTGTCTCCGATCGGGCAGATGCACCCAAACCTGATCCTGAAGGTGCATCATCGATTGAAAGACTTTCGGAAACCATATGACTCTGAAAATGATGAGAAATTAATACATCATCACCATGTTAGAGAACGTTATGGAGATGAAATGTGATTAAATAGAATTGAATATATGCAAAAAAATCAATGCATTACGCCATAGAATCACTTCGAATTTTCAATCTTTTTTTTCCATTTTTTCAATAAAACTCAGCGATCATTTGGGTCTAACATTCTACTAATCACAATTCTTTTAATAAAAATTTATTTCTTTGAAAATTTTGCAGCCTCTCATTTATTCATAGAATCATCTCATCGATTTATACTTGCTAGCAAGTGTAAGTATAGAGAATTCACATCCCTATAATCGATACCTTCATCCTTCAATAGAAGAGGATAACCATCGAAGGCTAACCGTAAACAAAATTGACTAGATAAGAGGTTGAAATCTGAGTCCTTCAAGACAATTAAGTACCTTTGCTCTTCGTAACTTAATTGCGGTTAACGGAAAATCGCAAAAGGATGTTACCCTTGAAGGTGTCAATGAAGTCGTTGAAGTGGTCACACTTTCCGAGCTGACACTCGGAGAAAGCGACAGACCCAAACGATCGTTGAAACTCCGATGAGGTGAGGTTGGGAGATCGTTCATCTGAATAATATTATCAAAACAACAATCAACGATTGATTATAACAACATTGATAATCCTTATCAAATCACTGACATATTAAAAAAAACAAGCTTCTGCTTTTCTCTCTCAAATTTCAATTCAATTTCGCTAAGTACCATATTGCGACAATAAGCTTTACTAAATACAGCTCAAGAAAATATCAAATTTCATGTCGCACAAGATTCCTCTCGAACCACATCAGCGAAATAGGCGTTGATTGTGAGAGAGCATCTCTTGTCATCACAGCAGTTGTCTACCCATAACCTACTCTCCTTAGCTTATTTACTGCCAGCAACACTCTTCGCTAAACTATGACTCATTTTTTTTGAAGAATATATTCGCTTTGAAATGCAACTGGGTTTCAACCGAACCTCTTTAAACTAATCTCTTTCAGATACGCTCATATTTCTTATAACAATCATTTCAAGGCTTATAAACAACAGTAATTTTGCTCCCCCCTTAGCCCCTACAAAACCAACAAATTGAAAAAAAAACGTCTCATCTCACTCACTGGTGCTGAAGGCATAGGTTCTGGAGATTTCAATGGCTCGTCAGGTGCTGCAGGTTTGCTTGGCATCTCGAGTAGTGGCTCCACATTGGCAAATTGACTCCAGATCGAAAGATGACTTGTACAACGACATACAAACTCATCAACCTCACCAACTTGCACCTCACGCATCTAAAATAAACAAAAACCGTCAATAACTTAATAGATTTTGCAAAGTCTAAAATGGGAAATGCGATCGCCTCCCAATACCTTTCAAAAGTGACCTCACCAAAGACAGATTATATCTTAGTAATACAGCTTTATATTGGAATTTATTAATTTTCTTCAGATATTCACTTGGGAGCTTTTCATAATCTAAGTTTTAATTTTCTAATAGGTTCTTATAAATGAGTGTCAACATAAAATTCCTGAAAGAGAAAAATTCAGCCTAAGCAATGGATAAGCCATGAGCACCCGAATCTTGTTCTCCCTTCATCGCATGTGCCATTTCAATGCTGTTTATGAGAATCGCCAAGTGATAATCGCTTCGTAATAAATAAAACTTCATTTTCTTAGCTTTTAGAAAGATTTGACGCTGGCAATTTTCGCATGCATTCAATCAGGATTTCGTTTTCTAGATTATCGGCTCGCTTATCCATCCATCATCACTACCTTTGAAGCGTATTTTTAGTTTCCTAACCAAAGAGATGAAAGGAAATTATATATGTTAGGTGATTCAGTGGTCGATTAAACATATATTTTCACTCATTATTCACTTCGCGAAGGAAATAAAGACAGCCAAGCCCATTGTTTACGCCATTCTAAAAGCATTTATGCCATTTATAATCAGCACAATTGCCCAAATGAACCCCAAACTATATTGCTTCATACGTTCACTGCCGCAATAAAATATGATAAGCATAAAAAGGGAAGTCAAAGCAAACCTCTGTATCCTGGGAACGTTCATCACTGCTGTTACCAATATCCTCTTCCACTGAAATAAACACTTCTCAATATTGTACAATAATGCTACTCTCATATACTTTCTGCTCGCCATTCCTCTCTAGTAAATCACGAAAATAAAGTCACATATCACTATATTGCCATTACATGAAGTAGAACGGATGTGACAGAGAGGGGATAGAAAAATAGTATTTCCATTGAATCCAATGTATGACAACATATTGCCACCCAATAATGCGATAATAGGCCCCCGCAATGTTCCAGTAAATAAAATAAAGACGCTTAAACTAGCGTAAATAAAAGCACAAATTTTTACTTCAAAAGCAATTTTGTGAAAAACTTACAGAGAAAAAACACGTAAACTTAGCTCATCTAAAAAAAAATCAATTGCATTTCACAAATCAAATCACCGAGGTTTATGATAAACCTCGACAATAAACCACTTACGACAATTTAAAAAAAAAAAAAAATTGCGAAGAAATCATCCTACTTAAATTTGTTAAAGTAGTTGAGCTCTTTGTCTAAAAAAAAAAAAAAAAAGAGACACTTCGATTTTAGATGAACGCAAAATATGAGTATATGAATAACTTACATAATTTTAAACTCTCAACTGTTGAAGTTTTCTTTCGACTTTTCACTTCATTCTTTTTCTTTTCGATCATTTCATTTTGAATCATCCAAACAGGTTTCGATTTCTTTCCGTGAATGCTTCTATAAATAAACATTTAATAAGTTTATATTAATGCGCAATTAATATCGATGTTTACATCGAATATCAGCTAAACATTATTTACTATTTGCTTCACTTTAGCAACTCAACAATATCGGTCTAAATTTACCAACTTTCATTACTTTCAATCGGTATTCCCGTAATTATTTCTGAAAAAAAAGTATTTTCAAAAAATTTGAAAAAAAAAGAAGACCTAGTTTGAAAATCTAAATAAGACACTATAAAGAGAAGGAATTGAAGATGAAACGAATAAACAAGACAGACCTGAATCTTCCCTTACTAAGCTTTGAATCGCCCAATTTAATAAAATCAATGTTCCCTCGTCAAAAAGTTTCCTCCAGAATAATCTGCTAAATCACCGTAATAAAAAGGTATAAATGGAATGATCTCATTTTTAGCAATAGTATCGTACTATTCAAATTATTTGAAATCTAATCTAATGAAATGCAAATCAATAACACTATGCTTAGAAAATGAAACAGGACAATATTGTATGCACAGAAATTTGATAGCCAATAGAAAGCAATTCAAAAATATTGCAATGATCAGCCTCTCGTTGCAATTTAAACCTAAATAACAGAATATGCGAATACTTCCAAATGCTCATAATTCGACAACTCAAACAATTCCACATTGTGCTAGAGGGGGAGGATAAAGGTGGAGGGGGGGGGGGGGATGGGAGGATATTATTAGCCGACTAGTTATCACGCTCGGTGGCCACCAATACAATCATAAATTCCTCCTCTTTCACTGTTATGCGAAGAAAAGCGTAGTAATGCCGCACAGATCGAAATTTAAAAAAGAAAAACGAATTCCAGAAAGGCAAAGATTTTCGATGTGAGAAATTAAATCAAACGTCGCTGTACTAATTGAGAATATCCTCTCACTTTGCCCACATCCTACTGATTGAGAATATCCTTTCACTTTGCCCACATCCTACTGATTAAGAATATCCTCTCACTTTGCCCATATCCTACTGATTAAGAATATCCTCTCACTTTGCCCACATCAATTCCCACCTATCTCGATCATCTATACCCCTATTAAAACAGATAACTCGATTACACCAAATAATAATTCAAATAATTCGATTCTTACTTGTGCTGAACATCACTGAAGTCGCTTGACGATTCACTATGAGCCAACTTCCGTGCCAAATGCTCTGCTGAAAGAAAACCAATAACTGCACCAACCAATGAAGACGATTCCCTTCAGGCTATGTAAGTAAAATGCTTCGAACATGAACAAGGAACGAAAACATTTGAATGGCACCTTATTGCCAAAACTCGCCGAATAAGTAGCCAATTGCAAGTTGCCGGATCAGTCAGATCGACGCCATTAACACTGCGTCAATGATACTTCTTTTCCCAATCGGATTTTCTACTGACCGACAAGATCATGACTGAATAAACACCTTAAACACCCGAAATGATCCTCTATAACTTCTTCAGGAATACGGCAAAGAATGCGAGTACTATGGATTGCCGCATATCCCTAAATACTCTATAAGATATGGAAAGATAAAACAGCGAGGAAAATGAAAAGAATGGAACGAGAAATGCTGTCGGAGTTAGTAAGGGTTTGCGTCTCCTTCAGGTCCTTTAGAACCTTTTAACCCTTATTCTCAGATTTTTCCAGCCATCCTCCAACCGACTGCTTACGTGTTCCGCCTCAACACATTTGAAGCTTTCGGTATTTGAAGTCAAAAAAGTCGCATCAATAGAAAGCATATAAAACATAACACCCAAACAATTAAAACACAATCGTATATTCTAAAAGAAAAAAGAGGATAGCATCTAATGTCCGTGGAACAACAAACCGAAAGCATTTTCATGTAAGGGAGTATCCATCGTTCGTTTGCCCCGTTTCGATTGCCGTTTACCTTCGTTTCCCATTGTCTCTGATTGATTGCCATTCCGTCTTCGTTTATCTGCATAAATTCTTTCATTTTTCTTAAATATTTACAATCAGTATTCACCAGCAATGTATAAATAGTGCCACCTATTTAATCATAGTTGAGGGTAGACATCAACACATTACAAATATTAACTGAGAACAACTTTTAGAACCCTTTACCTCGACAAATGAATTAAAAGCGAATGCAGCGTCCATATGACGAAAGGTAGCTTTCGGTTTAAAGTTGTTGAAGAAGGAGGAGTGGAAGGAGGGAAAGCAATAGGAAGCTTGAACAACGTCCGCGTAATGCTTAGCGTTAAAAGGCTTTCAATGATTTCGTCAACTACGATCACCTCACATCGAACATAAATTCACATTGGCTGATCCAAAGGAACTACCCGACTTCAATATCAGTAGATAATGGACAACCTAATCAAATGCAACCTTATGTGCATCAATGAAATTAAATCAAACCAACAACGTTCCACATGCCCTCATATATATTATGCGACAAAGTTAAGTGGCACCTTGAAACGACGTTAAGACTTCAACGGTGGGGCTATCTCTTTCCTTCTCGGGATCTTTTTCTGTTCGCTTTTCCTTCTCAGTTGCCACTCTTGACTTCTGTTCCACCTCGGCAGCTGTTCCTGTTTTCTCTTCCTTTCTATTAACCATATTTCGTTGCACATCATCCTCAAACTGATCTCTCGAGAGAATATTTTCCACACTTTCGGCCAATTCGTCTGCAAAAAAAAAAATTGAAATTTAAAAAACTCCTTAATTAGCGAAATCTTCCAAAATTTTCTAATTTTTACCGGTACAGCATCTTTCCAAATGAACGACAAGTAAACATCGTACAGAAGCAATAAAATATTCTATGCAAAGAAAGCAATCTAAGTACTTATTATTCAAAATATTCCTCCTGTTTAACGCGCTTACCTATATAGACGCTCTTCGAATGTAATATTACCAAAGTTTTATTCAAATAGTGATGGCTTCAATTGCTGAAGCAATCCTCTCCAACGATAATCTCTCAGAAATTAGTAAACAATATCGACTATTCAAACAATTCCTTTCCTCTCTCCTCCCAGAAAGCATAAGAACAACGCATAACCTCATAATAAATAGAGAGAGAGGAGAGAGAGATATGGCCGAAAAGCACGCTTGAATGAGCTTTCAAAATGTTTCATGAGATGAAGTCTTTTCAAACAAAACAAAAAAAAAACAACCAAAAAAAAACAAATAAACAGATAAACAAACTAATAAACAAAAAAAACAATCAAAAATCAAATTCATACGATTTGATTTTGCTTAAAGATTATTCGAAAAGTGAACTTTAAATATAATTTAGCGCTATTCAAATGAGTAAAAATAATATTATCTAAAGCAGTATGATAAATTATAGCCAACGATAAACTAAAACCCAACAAACGGAAAAAATCAAAGCATATCTAAATCGCTAAGTGCTTCATTATCAAATAAAAGCTGAACAATTCGAGTTTCACTCTTAAACTTTTCCAAAAACGTTGCTTACATCAGAATGCATATTCCCACCGAAAATGAATTCGTTCATTAAGCTTTGATCTCAATTATCAGTAAGAGATAGAGCGACGATATCAGTAAGAGATAGATCATGAATCAAATTAGACCACCCTCTCCCTCCCACCCCCCCCCCCCCCAAAACAAAAGAACAGATAAGAATTAAAACAACAAACCATCCTCGCTGTCTTCAACAGTTGAGATGCTCACAGTTGCCGGTTTCTTCAAGCGACCTTTGCGCATTAATGCCTCTCTCAAACCAAAGTTGGTCCTGTAATATACCACTCGCCGTCCTTGTGATTGGTTCATCAACGAATTTGCCTCGACAATATCAGCTGCAAAACTTTTCTTTATTTCCGATCGTATCGCCACGCGGTGTTGAAGATCCCATCTCCTTCCCTCGTCCTCCCTCCCTCCCTTTAGTCGCAATTATATCAGCATAACTATCTGAAATATGAATGAGAAATATAAATGATTATTCTTTTCGGTGCTAAGCCCCTCACTGAAATATTCATTCAATTTTGCATTCTGCACGTATTCCAGTCCCACCTCCCCCCCTTTCCACAAAACCATCCCACTCGTTCTCCCTCCCTTCCTCCAAATAGCTGCCCTCGTAGAGCTTTTCGGAAAGAAGATCTCCTTCCCCCGATCTTCCGTAATCCCATCTTCCATGCCAACCTGCCGCTTATCCAATTCCATTTTCATCTTGCTTAATAAAATTCACATCGCTCCATACCGTATGATCTATCGAACAACAATTAAACAGCACCTAGTTCAAACATGAGCTTCAGCACAGAGGGGGTGTGATGCGTGTAGAGCGCTATATTGGCCTCATGAGATGAACAAATCTCTTTCAGTCGACTCAATTCAGTCTCCAGCTTCTTTACCTGTATTTCGTATGCCTGAAAAAAACCACTTCATTCGATTACAGATTACATCCTTGCAATCCAGAAAAAACCAAACAAAGGAAACTAATTAATCAATAAATAAGGTATATTTCTCAATGCCTGACAGAAGAAAAGGATGGGATTTGATTCTTGAATTTAGAAAGGAAAGCTTGGCGCATTGGTGAAAAATAGGTGAGACTAGCATCGGCCCAAGAAAAAAAAAACGATCCGACAGAACCATTCGGGGGTCCCGGAAAAGCACTCGGATGTCGCAAAATTTAGGATACCGAATCACCTCTCAGCTGGTAGAAAACACACGAAGATAACAACACCCCAAAAAAGAGAGAGAGTATCAAAAAATTTTTTCAGTCAAAAACTTTTCGCACCTCTCAATTTTTTAAAACAGCTATCTCGCTGCAAATTCATCGTCAAAACTAAGTAAGTGACACAAAAAATAAAAAGTAATATTACAAAAAATAAAACAACAAAAAAGTAACCTCTGCATAATCAGCCATCTTCGAGTATTTCCGCACTAATTCTTCACGAGCCTCATGTTCGGCCTTCAATGCTGCCAACGTTTCTGCGAATCGATCTTGATACTCTGAAGCTTTCTGAACGGCCTCCTACAACATTTTTACATAGCTACAACTGTATGCGATACAATTCATTAGAATACTTTCTAAAAATTTTTTTATTTCTTTTTATAATTTCTTGTTTGAGGACTCCAATATCGGGTATTTTAATCATAGTAATAACTCCCTCCACTTCCCTTCCCTCCCCCCCCCCCCCCTAAAAGAACTCCACTAAACCTTTGCCTATCTATATTTGACTTGCTGATCATGGGAACAAATCCCGTGTCAAACCATGCCGAATTACATATAAACTTCTTAGTCAAATATGCTTCTTGATCTCACGGGAATACATAAGCAAGACAAAATCCAGGACATCCAGAATAAAAAAAAGTATTTTTAATAATCACCATGCCAATAAAGCAAGTGAAGAAGTGCACCAGATCAGCCGGCACGATCTGCGCTTTCCGGCTGCTTCTTTAGAGTTATCAATTTCAAAAGTAACAAATATAAGAAGTAGTACCTCATGTTTCAAATAACCCGACTTGATCGATATGATTGAAAAAGGGATTAAAATAAAATAAGTGAAATTTTTTAAAGCCTTTTTTTTGCACAAATTTAATCTTTTCCAAAGTTGATGGATCACCATGAAATGTGGCACACGGGATCAGTCTTCATGCTCACGACACTCAAAAATTTCCAAAGTCTAGTTTCGGCCGTTCCTATCGAACAGGCACGCGGACAGACGCAGACAGACACAGACGCATAAGCGAAGAAACAACTTCGCCATAATCAACTTTCATATAGTAGATTTGCAAAAACGTATTAAGAGCATCAAAAGCAAATATTATACTCATTATTATGTAGTTCCTTCGCAACGTTCCAATGAAAAACAAACAGACTAAATAAAGCAGAAAAAAATAAATAAAATCAACCTCATACAGTATTCAACCTCACAGAGTATTAAGCTTTCTATGCATTCAATATCATGACCTACTACCGTATTATGTGGACCGTATCTCAACCAAAAATTAGAGGCGAACTATAACCCCAGGTGGTTTATTTCAGAATAATGTGGTACACCGTGACGAAAGCATAAAACCTACCTTCTGTTTGCGGGATGCTTCTAAAATATCGTCTAATTGGCGACGCAAATCCGCGTTCGTGATCTGAAACAAAGAGGATTGTGAAAATGTTCTATAAATTTTCAAAAGCCACAGTAGCATAATAATCACCACATATGCCACAAAAGCTATAGAACTTCCAATCTCGAGATTCTGCAACATTGCACTGTTACTGAGAGAGCCGAGAAGGGATTCAAGGGCGGGGAGAGGCAAGAAAGAGAGAGGAGAGGAGGGAGTAAAATTCTGCATGCACTCACAGCATGTTAATTGTAATTCGTTTGGCTCTTTCATGAATTATATTCTTACAAAAATTTTTGTCCTCCTTTTCTTCCTAATTCCATTCCTTTAGAACGATATCTAATATGATCAAGACATGAACACAAAAATTTCAAATTCTTCTCCCCTAAGCAAAGGAAAATCGACGGGAGGAACAGCTTGGAGGGGGCAGCAACCTGCACCCAGGTTCACTTAAATCCTCATTTCTCTTAGATAAACATATACTTTCAAATAAATCAAAGAAAGAGAGAGAAAAAATAAATAAAAACCTTCATTTGCTCGAAATCCACTAGAAGCTTATTTCTTTCCGATTCGGTCTTCTTCAATTGATTTCGAAAATTGTCTATGAGAATACCTTGATCCCGGCTGACTTTTTCCAATTGTTTACGGTGCTAAAACAACTGCATGCAATATGAATAAATATCGATGTGAACATCCATAAAACTGAAATGACGCCCACGCATATAAAAATTTTTCAGAAATTTAATTTTTTAACAGTCATCCGGAAGAAGACAGTACTTCCGCTTCTTAATAATTTCATAAGCATAAAAGCACTTTCATCGTCATAGAAAAATTAGCGCATAATTTTATATAAAAAAAAAACAGTGCGCTGTCTATTTGACATTTTTTAAGACATAAGTAAGTATCTATCAGAGATGATGTGGTCATTATTCCCTCCGAGAAATAACAGAAAATGAAAACTGTAGAGAACATTTCAATATGTTCATTAACAATAAACGAAATTCATGTACTATCTAATCTTAAAATAAACGTTTTGTTAATTCAATATCGAAATGACCGCAAATGAAGCTTAATTAATAGTTACGTAGGATGTTACGTTACATAGTTACGTAGGATAAGCTTAACAGTTACGTAGGATGCATAGAAAAATCCAAATATGATCGCGTAGAGCAATTCCGTTCGATAGCAGCAATGCTAATTTCGAGTATAGACTCTCGAAATTCATGCAAAATAGTAAGTTTATCTTTTCCAATGCATAGAAAACAATGCATGCAGGCTATGCAACCACTACTTGTAAACTATGAAATAAAAGCTATTTTAATATTGAGAGCTGGAGCTCAATAGAGCCGCTTCGAATCTTAGCGAATGGACGGATCAAATTAAGAGCATCAAACATCAAAAGTGAACCTTATCGTTGTTTTCGAGGATCGTAATTTGATCCTTCAAAGTTCGTAGAGAAAGATAAGCTTGTAGAGTGCTTGCTCGCATAGCTCTACATTGACTGCATCCTTTCTCGATTCCACTCGACGATTCACCATCATCATGCTCTTCGTTCTGTCTTATGTTATCCTCTGATATCTGTAATTTCATTAATTCAACAGCTTTTTAGTAATGAACCGAATATATTCAACCCGAAGATTGTTACCCCTCATGCAGAAATTCAGCACTTCTTACTTCCCTTCCTCCTTGCTTTTTTCCATCCTTCCCTCCTCCTCCTCGCCCCTCAATCGCATTGTTTCCCCCCATTTGACCATCTTATAGCCAAATGGCCCTTACAAGTTTAGCCCGTGCCGAAGCAATGACTTACTAATATGGCCTGAATAGAAGTCAAAAGCTTTAGTGAGGAGAACAATTCCACTAAGACAAGGATAACAAAAGCGTAATTCTTGAAAGCAAACTTTCTTTTCCAGAAAATTTAAATTTCACAACTTATTTTTATTATAATTTCATTGTCATTTTTGATATTTTTATATTTGTAATACGAATTGAGTTTTGTCTGTCTTTGCATACTTTAATATTCAAAAAAAAAACTTTTCTTATATTCTTCTGTCATTTGTCTAGCCATTATGTGCGATAAAAATATCAACGCTTAGCATCGAAACGTTTGTTTTATTCATCATGTTTGTTTACTCTCAGATCTGTGCTTATCATTCTTTATTGCTTTTTTTTTGTTAAGTGATTTCTTTCTACGCATTATTGGCTTATTTAAAAATTTCAGATTTTTCCGTACTAATTATTTCATAAAAAATTTGAAGAGATGGTCTATCAGTAATGTAAAATGAGAACAAGCTTTGAGGAATTTAACTGGCTAAGTCCGCATAAATGTACCTCGATTTAGCGGATCATCTCCTCATTGACTTATCCGACGAATATACTCTGAACTTAATAGAGATTTTGTGAGTAGATGGCCAATAAATGACTTATTCCATTTGGATTAAAGCAAATGGCTATCCTTCAAGAATTTTCAAGCTAAAAGTTTTACTTATAGACCTTTATTTATAGATTTTAAAGCAATAATACAAAAGTAAAACCTAACCGCATTGAGGCTCGAGCTTCCCGATGGTTGTGAAACTGCAGACATCTCAGAGAAGCTGAAGTACCCAGCTCAATGGACACGACGACAAGCACACAACACAACTCGTAGTAACCCAACAGGCCGCATTCAATAATGAGTACGACTAATTCCTGAAATAAAAAGACGTTAGAGAGCGGATGATTCGATGGAACGATCAAGGATGACGTACGTATGAAATACACATGAAACAATGCGGATCATCGGAGTTACAGTTAAATCTGCTACAGCAAACATACAAATAAAGTAAAACCAATTAATGTAATATGAAGTGGAATCAATTATGTAATATGAAAGCAACAACGAATACTTCATAAATTGGAATAATAGTCGTTATTAGATGGATGGAAGACTTTGACTTACCAACGGTTCTATAAAATGCAACAGGAAGGAAGACCGGCGATTTGAAGTAAATCGAGGCCGATCGCGATCACGTCAGGAACGGAATAAGGCTTAAATTATCACCACACATAAATGCATCATATTATATCTGCGATGGATGAAGGCCCTTCACCTCATTGAAACCATGACTACGGGTTGTATATCCATATATATCCACGGATGTATCCCCACAAGTATATCCACATGCACGCAGAAACAAACCAGCCGGTCTCGGTGGCGAACAAGAGTGAATTTAACACAAACCTATAGAAATTAACGCTCTAATAGAATATACTGAACTTATTGGTGCAAAAAAATAAAAGAAACGTTCCCTGAATAAAAATATTACAAGTAGAATTTTAAGCACCAACCGACTGTCACTAAACATCCACAAGCAAACAGGAAATACGAGCAATACCGCGATTTATCACTAAACAATGTGCAGCTATGACTAATTTTTTTTCACTCGGATCCTAATATGCTGTCATATGTGAATCCACGTGCTCTGCACGGAAATAATCTCTAACTTGGCAAATAAATTTATCTAAACAATAGCAAAGTTTATTGTAAGTCTCTCCTCATTACAGCCAATCCTCATCGTTCCTGATTGGGTGATTTAAAAATTTCGTCATAGCTACACTAAGACCATAAAAGACCTTGGCACTGTGGTGCCGATAAATTCACTCATATGAAGCTTCAATACGAAAATCAATTAGTACTAGCAGTAACTCGTCTATTTCTTAAAGAGGAATGAAATTCAACATTAACGACTTTCAACATGTAATTGAACTAAACGGAAATGATGTATATTCTTTCCCAGGGAATATCAAAAATTATGCATATTTGCATATATGCAAATTATCCAAATACTGAAAAATACCTGACTGATAGCATTTGTAAAATCTTCCAAACATATGCATAATTACTGAAAGAAAACGGTTGAGTTGTTCGCCGATTGTTATAGAGGAAGTAAACTGAAGACGAATTAGGAAAGGGAATGGATTAATCAAAGGGAAGTCATCCTTAACGCATTGAATAGTTGTCACTTCCAGCCGACTGTCTCGTACTCGACGTTGGAGAGGAAATGGACAGATGAACAGCGCATATCACCTTCGTATAGCCTTCCTCTTGTGAGCGGAAATAATGCACTCATAATAGTTGCACATCACATTAGTACCTCGATTACAATTTCGTTAAAATTTTGGAAGTAATCCAATTACGTATAGAAAGGTTACCAATGAAGAAAAATTTCAATAATAAAATTCAAAAAGTTTTACCTGAAATTATTTAGGGTACCATAGGGATATTCTATGGTAAAATGATCTTATAGAGACTTTAAACTTCGCCGATGATCACAGCGCTAATATTGCAGAAAGTATTAAAATTTTTTCCCCGTCCATCTTTTTTCTTCTCTCTAAAAAAACGCATTTTGTCTAAACTTCTCACTGAACCGGAAAATAGCTAACTGCTTGAGCGGTTACAATTCCGGTAACGGTAATCCCTCAGATATTAAGTACAATAATGGTGTTACTATTTGCGGTAACAATATTCATCGCTGTTTTCAAGCTTTCAAGTTGAATTTTTTAGTCGAATTTTTACACAACTGTAAACTTTTTTTTTTTTTGCAAAAATGCATTATTATTGCCGACATCAAGTAGTGTCTAAGTACGTGTGTGTATGTGTCTGTCTGCTTGTCTGTCTGTCCGATGGTTCCCACTTGGCAATCACTAAAGATATCTTCATGAAATCTTATGGCACGACGTGCTATAATTCCACTTCGATCTACCACTAGCCAAAAAGCTGGAGTTATTCAAAGTTGGAGCCATCTTATCTAAGATGAATTCTTATTTCCACCCGGTTGGATATAAATATCGAATCTCTTTTAAAGGATTTATACGAGCGATCGAATTACTAAAGAGTATACAAGCATCATTTTGTATATTAATTATTTGCTGATTGCTTATGAAAGTTGTCGATGAGATGAGTAGAATGCAAAAACGCATATCGCGCCAACTCCTCTGCCATGCTTTCCCACTTTTTCGAATGCATCCAACTGTCCTGTAAGGAAGGCTTTTTGGTATCTTACCTAAGGACATCTATGCGTCGTCACACTAGTATGAGCGCATGCATTATCTACATTCATGTAGAACATATTGCACACAATAATTTAGAATTTTTGCTGTGAAGCATTCGTTGATATCATTGAGCATGTGATATGCAAAATGAGAGTTCAATGAAAACTTAAATAAATTTGCATGTTTTTTTCCTCAAATTCTTTGAAAATATATGCAAATATTTCGATTTCAGCATCTTTACTTAAGGGTATTGAGGTAATAACTCTTAATATTTATTTTAAGTGTGACCTGAGGTGATGGCGATGCGGCAAGCTTCTCGTCTTGTTCTTTCCGAAAATTTACCGGCATGTATCATCGTCGAAAGAAAGGTCTGTCTTTTTTTTGGTATGTTTTTTTTTTCCTTTTTAGTAGGTTTTTTGCCTTCACCCCTACTATTTGAGTGTTTTCAAAAATGAAACACTCAGTATGTCGTAATAAAAAAAAAATATCTAAGCAATTTATTCTGTTGTGAATAAATTTTCAGAATTCTTTAATAAATCTTCAAACGATTTTTAAAAATCTTTGAAATAGTTTTGCATTGCGGTTGTTGAAAGTATTTCTCGAAGCGATCTTTCCTTAGAGTCACCTAATGCTTTTTATAAATAAGTCCGATTTTTTAAATAAATAAATTGTTTCATAAATAAATAAATGTTTTATATTTTATAAATAAGTTAGATTATTTTCCATATTTTATAAATATAAATATTCTGAACATATTTTTTTGCGCATAAAAATTATAATTTAAAGACATCAATGCAAAAGATGTCTGCAATATCGGCGTATCGCATCCTTAAATTTGATGGCATTCGATTTCGTATCGCAGATTCTCGAATCATTACTGCATCCGATTACATCAAACGACTTATTACACGTGGTTAGAATTCTTTTTATTGAAAGCAATAGGTCATCATTAAGGAATTTTCATAAATTATACAAAAAATACCTGTTATATCACTACCTGTTAAATTGTTAAATGTAATGTTATTTCTATTTACATGTTAATTAATTATGTAAATTTATTTAAATACAATATTTTATTGTTCGATATCCGTAAATATTTCAACTTATTCTTCGTTACTGTCGGCGATAATATTACCGCTCACCATTTCTAGCCTATTGACTGTTATCAAAAATTTGCATATCGGTTAATTGCGCTGAAATTTTGCACCGTCATATATAATCTCTAATGAGCTGTCAATCCCTAGTTCTATGTTTGTCGCCAATAATGTATAAATACAAATTTGAGCGCCGAAAAAGAAATTTGTAAAAATATTTATGAAACAAATGAAACAATAAGTTGGCGGATGTATTTTAGGAAAATGCCCCGTCGTAATAAATCTAGATTATCTCAAAGAACGGCACCGCTATTTAACGAGTGATGGAATTGCGAATGCAATTGATTACGCTAATGGTCGTGCTATTATTCCACTAAATATGGTATACAGCTAAAAATTTTTTTGCATTGAAAAAATTCTGCATTCCTTTCGTTGGGACACTGTTGGATTTACGTTAATTTCTTCAATCCTTAATTTATTTATAAGATCGTTTTTCTATTTGAAGTTAATTCTATAATATTTTTAAGTTTGTATTGCTATCATACTTGCTCTTTTAGATATACTATTTTTATGCATTATTTTTTTAAAAATTTTTATAAGAAGAACAAAATGTAGAAATACTAAATTTTTTAAAATTTTTCATAAAATTTTTTATAAAACGAGAAGAATTAAAATGCAAAATAAACGAATTTTAATGGCCAATTTGATTTTCTTAAATTTGAAAATAATATTTCATTATTTATTGATTGAGATATATATATACTGTTAAATGTTTGAATATTTTTTTGATAAATCTTTATTTTACTTATTGAACAAATAAAGATGTTTTAAAGTTGCATAGATAAGTTGCTAACAAGTTGTTGAGAAAATTTCACGTACTATGAAAATTATTTCAAAAATAATCCCACATAAGAAATTCAAAAAAAAACAATTCAATTTATGAATATATCACAGATCGTGGAATCGTTAGCAGCATCAAATGCTTTACAAATGTGGGAAATGTATGCGGAAATTAATCGACAACTTATTATGCTTGCTTCGATGCCACAGAGCGCACCATTTGCGATTGCGATAGTAAATATTGATGTGATCTCTGCTGATTCGAGGAATATCATCTATGAGGTTGGTGATTTTTTTTTTTTTTTTGAATATTTGATTGTCTATTGTTTATAAATTTTTTGATTCATTGATCATATTATGCAAAATTTGTATCGTAGCAGTAATGTTCTATGGTCTTTTTTTATAAATAACACAATCTACCAGTACAATTTGGAAAGTTCCATTGAAAAATTTTATTGAATTCTGATATATAATTTTGTAATTTTCTCTTGCTATTACTTAGATGATCGTCTCGAATATGTCTCGAAAGCATGAATATAATCCGCTAAATTAGACCTTGAATTTTCCCACTTATTTTGATAATACTATCTGGTTATCTTAAAGATTTAGAAGGCTTATTTGCAGCATGCTTTTCGGATTCTCAACGAAGCGATCATTCAGCCAACTTTTTCGGCGATTAGTCTATATTCACTAAAGTTTTTCGTCAATTTTTTAATTGGAAAGGTACATTTAAACGCAAATATAGTCTCATGTAGAATAACCTTATTTGTTTGGTGATCACTAAATGCGGCGGAAGATTATTTCGGGTTTCATTGAATTCTAGATGTAAATTCAAAAAATCAATGATGTTTTTAAATTAGGCTTTTTAAAAAAAAAAATTCTCATGTGTTTCTATTCTTGAGCGTTACTGTAAAAATTACAAAATTTTCTGTTTTATTTTTGTAAAATTTTATCTTTTTTTTTTTCAGATATTCGAGACGGAAAACGATGAGCGTAAGAAAGAGATTGCAAAGCTGATAGCAAAATCTCTAACAATTTGGCTTGAGGGTAAATGTGATGGAGAACGTGAGGTAATCCCGCTGATCGTTTTTAATTCAGTAAAGTTTATTTAAAACTTTATATATTTCTGCTAATTAATATAATAAATAAATAAATAAATAAATAAATAAATAAATAAATAAATAAATAAATAAATAAATAAATAAATAAATAAATATATATATAGAGTAGTGTAAGTAATATAAGTAATGAATATAAGTAATAGGGAGTAAATTTTGGCGGAATTTTATAAATAGAAATTATTTAAGACTAGTCAATCTTCAACCACACTAAAAAGAATTAAAACAATGAATAAGGCAATTTTATAATATACATTCGTTAACAATTGTAATATTACTATATTACTGAAACATTTATAATGCTCATTACTATTTTATTCCGAATTCATTCCACTATATTATTGAATAAATTTACTTCTCTTGAATAATTTAATTATTAATTAATAATATTTATTTTGCATATTAAATATTGAAATAATTTTTCAGCATTTTCAACAAATATTTCATAAAATAAAACCATATTTAGTGGAAAATATTATTGATGATTTGAAGACAGCCGATGAATTAGATGAAATTACGAATCGAAATGAAATCTCGATGTGAGTATATCGACTATTTTTTTTTTTTAATATTTCTTAAATATTTAATACTAATTTGCATATTGAATTTATGCATCATTCATTATTTTTATGTTCCCTTTATCAGTGATAACTCTAATAATTTGATCAAAAGGCAATTTCTCTATGTAAATTTTTTCGTTTATTTTCAGTCCATCCTGGTAAAATGGTTTCGTTTACGCTGCTTAATTCACTAAAATCAATGGGAATATAAATATGTTTTATGAATTCTTATAGTTGCTTTTGTATATATTTTTTTTGTAATTTCATCTCTGCATATATTTAAATAATTTCACAATAATATATTTAAAATTTTTCCTTCAACGATAACGTAAAATTTTATAAGCTAAACCTCTAAATTAAGCCTTTTTTTAACTTTTGAAATTTATGCGTTAATTATTAAATTTATTGAATGTCATGATTTTACTTAATGGAATCACATCTTATAGAAATAAATTTTGCCGGCTGAAATTTTCTACTTCATAGTAAAGATTATCCACAGTGATATTCAAAAAATATCGACAGTGTACAATTAATAATCTCGTCCTCTCTATCGCTGTAATGGTTTTGCGAAATGAAGGGAATGATTTAGGTAACGAGATTAGACAAAAAATTAGACAATATTATAGAAAAACTATTCAATGCCGCAAACATTAATTATTTCTTAATTCTAATGAAGAAAGATGGAAGCCAATGTCCATTGAAAATGACCACTGTCCAAGAGAAGAGCATCTAGAAATTTATAACGACGAATAGTGAGATCAGATTAGATCCATCGTTTCTAGTCGACTTTTAAGGAGAGGCATAATTTTATTCCGGATTTCTCAAAGGGGACAGGGTGGAAGCTTTGATCTATAAAGATGGAATGGATGGTCGTCAACTGCGTTTTGAAGGTGTAAAAATCTGAGTATGGGGATGCGAGGACGCATTGCCCACCGCCTCTCTTGTTCCCCTCTTCACTCGCCAATCTATTTTACTAATCCTTGCCTTTTGGCATTTCATAGACCCCTATGCGCAATATGAAACACTAATATCGCCTGCTTGACTATATTCGTCCATTGTTCAAATAATTTGCATTTTCATGAAAAGTTTAGAACGACGAGTACAGCAAAGATTATTTATACACTGGACGAGAAGAATGGTGGAGTAATGGAGGAGTATTGGCCTGAGACCGAACTTGACCTCGTTTCATCTCGTCAGCCGGCTGGTGCTTCAGAAACCCAACTGAACCATAAATGCAAAACATGTAAGTTTCGTTGAGGTTTCCTTTTGGAGATTACTTACTCTTGAGATATATATATATATATATATATATATATATATATATATATATATATATATATATATATATATATATATATAATTGTGTTATCTTGTATTATAATTATTGCTCACAATTTAGAGTGTTCATATAGGATGATCTTATTAGTTTTAAAGGGAAAGCATTAAATAAGCTTTCAGATGTGTTTCATGGTGTTGAATTGCCACCAGTTGAACCGGATGCAAATGGAGTACGAAACTATGCATTTGTTGTATGTTGTTTATTTCCTTTATTCATCGTTTATACTTGCAGAAATCGTTTCTTGATGATAAAACAAACTGCTATTTTTGTTTATATTTAAATTTTTTTTTTAAATATCAATTTATTAGATCGTTTTCATTAACACATTTATATAAAATAAGGTTAATAAATGCAAATAGAAAATAAAGAAAAAAGCTCTTATCTATGATAAGAGTCTGTGATATGATAATCTATGATAATATTTAATAGCATTTCTAAATAAACGAATTAAGCTAATTGAATCGAAAATTTTTATTGTAAGAAAGTAGGATAATTGAAGGCGATCATTTTGTGATAGAAGCAGCATTTTCCTCTTCTCTCCCCCCCCCCCCTCCTCCATTGATATTCTCCTCTCTTGATTTTGCCCCCTTTCTCCTGCTTATTTAAGATAGGCTGACTAAACGGCAGGTTTATCATGGAAAATAAAAAGAAATGAGTTGAATTCTTCTTCCTTTTTTTTCAAAGTTTTTTAAACGCCAATTAAATTTTACAGATTGAATTCGAAACAACAAAGAAATTCCTCTCCACATCAGAGCAAAAACTCATTCGACTAGATCTCGATGCGATATTTGAGTGTCCATCTGATGAACGATCAACTCAAATCGCACCAATATAAACGATACGATTAATGAGACAATCGTCATCACAATAGAAAGAAAAAATTAATTATTGATTTATTATATGAATAAATCAATATGAATAATTGTGTTCCTTTTTTTTTTAGCACTAATTGCATTGTATAAATATTAAAATTCAAATAATTCGATATATACTTTCAAAGTTTCAATAATTTTTTTAAAAATATTCCTAAAGGAAAATCGGAAATTTCTCTTCAGCTAAAATATCGCAATCATTCATAATTAAATAGTTATATATATATATATATATATATATATATATATATATATATATTTTTTTTTTTATGGATAGTTCTTCACTATTGAAATAAATATTACAATTTAATAAGAGTATTTATTTTCGAGTAGTTTTATCCATTTTTTGTTCGAACGTTTGTAAATGTGATTTAGCGATAATAAAGTTGAATTGATAACTAAATAAAATATATAAATGATAAAAGATAAGTTCGAAAATCGTCTAAAGTTTTATTAAAGAAATAATATTATAATATGATAAGATAACTATGAGTTGATTTAACACCCAATAACCGATAGCTAACAAATGTCTAAAATAGATGCCAAACAAGTAGAGCATATTGAAGTAGAGATGGGCGTGTTGTGTAAATTGTTGATTCGCCCGAACGACGACCTCGTTTAATGGCATGACAGTGCACTAAGTTTTACTTCGTTGACGAAACAAGAATGGCATCTATGCTCATTCCTCTTCTAACGATCACCTTCGTCATTAATATTTACGCAAAGGTAATGAGCGCATGATGTGTTTTGAATATATTTTAATTCATTTATCTATTACAAATTTAATTATTTTTAATATTTTTCATCGAATAATATTAAATTACCAATTCTCGTAAATCCCCCCCCTTACCTTTAAAAAATCTAATCATCTCACCTATAGAATATTTTATTTGGAGAGAGAGGTGATTGTTATAGCACCCCTTCAATTTCCTCTTCTTCCTTTATATCAATCGTTTACTGGAATGCAGTTGTTGCTAGTGAGACGTTATAGACAGGAGTGTATAACTGTAAAATTTATGAACGATAAAATAATTAGCAATGGGAGCACGTTTATATGTTTTGCGGATTAACCTTTCCATAATAATCCTAGGTATAGAGAGAGAGAGAGAAAGAGAGAGAGAGAGGGGGACAGAGGGACAGAGGGAAACAGAGAAGGACAAAGAGCAAATAATCAAAAACGCCGCAAGAAGGATCTAGTCTTTCTGGATCTTTTTTTTCAGTCCATTATTTCTAAAAAGAAATAATCTTTCAAAGAATAAGTCAATTGTCTCTTCATTACTATAATATAAAGAATCCCTCATGAAGACACAATTAAAATAAGTAGTGACCATTGTTGAGAAGGATTTCGTTGATGAATGCTTCTAATCTCTAAAATGAAATCATCTCCCTCATATTTTTTATTTAAAAAGACAAATAGATACACTATTAAATGCTTTCTAATTTTCCACAAAATGCATTACGACGAGTCTGTCTGTCTGTCTGCCTGTCTTTTGTCTGTCTGTTTAATGGTTTCAAATCTCGAATCACAAAAACGACAGTAATAGATTTTAATGAATATAACCTGAAATAGGTAGATATGTGTAAAATTGAACAGGTAGGTATATGATAAAATTGTTGTCCTGCAGAAAGTCGTTAAGCTGTTTGGTTTAATTAGACATGGTTACATAAAACACGTATCGTGCAGGCTTCTTTGGCGCGTTTTCCATTTTTTTTTTTTTGACTATAATGTTGATATGTTCTTCGCGAAAACCGCAAGTAGATTATAGTTTAGGTGTCAAGTGATCGCAAGTGGCCAAAGTGACCTTGAAATGACCTTACCAGATATCACACCTTACACTTGAGTAGCATGAAGCTCTAGTATTATGCGGGAAATTGCGACATTTTCACTGTCGTCCCCCTCTCTTCGGCCCTCTTCACCGACAATGATCCCTCCGATGTCCCATTGAAGTATGATACTAATTGGAACGCCTTTCTAAACTTTTGGTACCTATCAATTTCCATTTCAGTAAAAAATCAATCAAAAAAAAAAAAACGACACTATTTTAATGCAATATTCGAAATCTATTTCATAAATGAATACTTTCAATCGCTAAATTAGAAAGAAAACGAATCGATTCGCAATCGTTATCGTCGAAACCGGATCACTGTTGTAAAGTGCAATTCAATTTTGTGTATTATATGAGCAATAAGTTTTCTTTTTGCAAACAATTTCCTTATATTGCAGTTGTTTTTTTTTTTTTTTTTTTGTTGAAACAATTGCAATAATTCTTTTAAAAGAAATTTTTTTGCAAACTTTTTTTTTTAAATTGAATAAAATTTGAATGAAATCTGCATTACATTTGAAATTATTTCCACTAAATTTTTGTTAATTAATTAAAATAATCAAAACCAATATCATTATTTACTCATTTCTAATCATTTAATTATATCGTTGAAAACCTTTTCTCGATGAATAAAAGCGGTCTTCTATTTTCTTCAGTCGTAGTTTTCAATTTTTCTGCCACTCGTTTTTGCGGATTTTATGAATATTTTTTCACATTTTTCAACCTTTTATGAACATTTTTTCTGTATTTTCCAACTTTTATGAATATTTTTCCATATTTTTCAACCTTTTTGAATATTTTTCTATATTTTTCAACTCTTATGAACACCCATATGAACATCTATAAATATTTCCAACCTGTATGAAACGAATGCGTGAAATAAATAATACGATGATTAAGTATGGAAGAGGAAATAACTGCATAGGAGATATGCATAGTTCATTATGAATACTTGTAAAGAAAAATTTATTTTCCGGAATATGCTGATGCGAGTCAACGTTTTTCAGGGCAAGCCGGATCCGGTAACTATATTCAAAAGGAATACCGGAAAGGCAATTTTCACAAAAGATTTTCCATACTATAGTGTTCTTATCGAATCGAAAGAATCTGACGACTATGACGATCATTTTGAAGAGTTCGAATACGCTGCAAAACATTTCGATGATAAAGTAAACTTTCATTCGACGATAAAAGAATATTACTTTAAATCCTTTTCCATAGTAATTGAAAAAAAAAGCAGTTATATTTTAAGCTTTTATAAACTAAAATAGTAATATATATTTATTGATCAATTAAATTTTGGAATTTTTCCAAGAAATTCCTCAACTATTTTATTTTACTTCGAATATTATGCTTCTATTTTTTTTTTTAAATATTTCACGAGTTTGATAAATCTTAAGGAGTTGCTGCGATTAAAATTTTTATTTAATAAGTCGATAAGGTAAGCATTAATTTAAAATATTATACCTCTATTTGAATATTATATTATATTATTATGTTATATTATTCAATATTATATATACCTGTTTTTAATAATTGTTTTTGATGAAGTTTTAACGAATTTTTTATAATAATATACCTATAAGAATTTATTCATGATCTATGTTTATTCTTTGTTTTATAGGAATCATCGAAAAAGTATAGAATGCTTCAGCTGCTTCCTAAATTTTTGAATGCATCTTTCTTTCTATTTCATTCGATTCGTCGAGTAGAACCTATGAGAAAATATATAAAATTAGATAATCTTCTCTTTATAATTTATTATAATATAAATTATTGTAATAATATAAATAATTTGTAATTTTATTTGTAATAATAAAAATATCGTTCCAATTTCCAACGAAAAACAATACTCAATTTTGAATTATATTTAAGAAAAAAAATGCAGCACTCTATTTTTATGAATTTCATTGTTTTGTTTTTTTTTTACAACTTCAGTATAATAAAATCAAAAAAGAATAAAACGAGAAAATTGCGAATTTATTTTTATAGGTGAGATTTATTTTTATCAATACCGATGTGGAGGAAAATTGGGAAACAATCGAATATCTTGGTCTTATCGCCGAAGATGTGCCAACTATACTTTTCATCGATCTTACTACTGGTCTTAGCAAATATAAAGCCGAATTTAGTGAGGTAATTTTTTATTATAAATAATTTTTTTTCTTTAAATTTAAATTTTAGTAAAAGATTTTGGACTTTTATTCCTATTTCATTCTCTATGGGTTTTCATATTTGATCCGAGAATATTTTCGCAAAAACAAATTGCAACATTACAATACAACGAATATATAGTTGCAGTATATAAAAAAAGTAAGGAATCATAACAGATCGAATAATTGGTCACCGCATTATTGCTCATAAATCTTTGCAAATAGCTCTTGAAAATTTGCATTTCCACCAATATTTTGCATATTACTATTTTATTATAAAATTTGCAATCTTTTTTTCTCTATTTTACAAATTCTTCGAATTTGTTATTATATACCCATCATATATGGCGTATTTATTAGCATCTAAGTGTCAATATTTTCAAAAAAAAAAAAAAAAATCGATATCCCATTTAATATTCTTTGAATAAATTTTGCGGACTAAAATTGCATAAAAATTTTCCAAAAAAAAATTTTTTTTTCATCTGAGTGAAAATTTAATTTTTTGTTTGGTTTTTTTTTTAAATTATTTAGCGATTTATTCATTGTACTAGTAATATTATTTTACTGCAAGTTCGATGCAAACCAGAACAATCGGACTGGTACTAGTAATGAGCTCTCCAAATGTATCAGTATCCCTCCTCATCCCCGCTCTCCTCTCTTCCCCACCCCCCTCCCCCTCCCCAATTGCTAAAATTTATGCTCTTTGGTGGAGTTTTGAAGTAGTACACCGGAAGGGAATAAAAGCGCGATGAGCTTTCAAATGTAGACTTCCAGATAAAGTATTAGTGAGAAGCATATTGTGAATGATCGGAGCAAACGCTTCTTTTATAGTTCAAGCAAGTAAACCATATGCTTGCATAAATGCTAAAAAATGACGGAAAATGTCGATAAAATATATTATTTAATTGTCTTTTCCATTTAGGATTTGGCCGATGGCAAAAATTTGAATATGCAAATTTCAATCATTTTAAAGTGCTCATAACTCTTATGGGAATTTTAAAGTCAATGCGAAAATGATTTAAAGAGATATATTTCTGTGGTAATATGCCTCTCATATTTCATTGCCGTCTTTTTCTAGCACTCGAATTAGAAGCTATTGGAAGACAAAAAAATCACGCAGACACATCTACTCAGTGATACAGTTTCTTAAAATTTGCAAAAAAAACGCGGACATTGTGTATGAAGAAAAAATAAATAAAAAAACATTAAAAAATATAAAATATAAATAAAAAATATAAAAAATAAATAAATAAATAAAATAAACGCATTGCATTTTTTTTTCAGATCACAAGGAAGAATATCATTTCGTTCATTCAAGATTGTCTCGATGGTAAATCGGTGGCATTCCTAAAAAGTGAGGATATATCGAAAAATTGGGATGCAAAACCGGTGAAACAACTTGTCGGTAAAAACTTCGAAGAGATCGTTTTCGATCAGAAGAAAACCGCATTTGTTATGTTTTGTAAGTCGATTATAATATTACTAGAATTTAAGTTTGATCCTATTTCCTATAGAAATTGATCTTTTTTTTTAAATAATTAACATTTAAATTATTTATATACTTTATCGATTAATTTTATGCAAATTTGCATATTTACAAATTTACATGTCATTTATAATTTATTTGATGTAATTCCCCCGTCGTAAATTCGATGCTTTCATTATTATTGTACCAGAAATACTATATGGAATATAATTTCAACATTACGATTTAGTATAATTAATAGTCTATCTAAAATAAATAGATGAAATTTCTATATGATATCGATTATACTTATTATATTTATTATAATAAATCAACTTTTAAATGTTCGATTTTAAATTAAATAAAATAATAAAATAGAGTCCGTATAAATTCACTTATATCTTATAAATATCATAATTGCTGCAGCTGCTCTACAAAATGACACCCTATAGAGATTCCGGGTGATCATCCAATAGTAAGGGACATATATATATATATATATATATATATATATATATATATATATATATCCCTCTAACAGTCTAAATTCACCTTGATCCTCATTTATATTCTTCAATACCTTCAAAAAAATTGATGCTGTCTTTTTTTTTTTAAATTGCGAAGAGGCCTCATATCATCTCGTATACTTCCGAATACGACATATTCCCTTGGGATGGGGCTATATTGGAGTGTTTACGATAATCTTTATTTCCTCTCAGATGCCTCGTGGTGTACGGCTTGTAAGAATACAATGCCCGAGATTGAGAAGCTCGCCGAATTGTTCGCCGATAATAAGGATGTACTTATCGCACGTATGGATGCAACTACAAATGAAATACCTCATATTCCCATACTTGATGTACCCACCTTAGCCCTTTTCATTAAGGGCAATAAAAAGGTAACGATTTACCCACTGTTCACTAATTTACTACCTGAACCCCTGAGGGCAATGCGTAGTTTCTCTACTCGATCGTTTTCTTTGACTCTCCATTTCATCGACGTTCATCAGCAACTAATCAACTGAATCCTTGATTATTGCATGGGAAAGTGCGGGAATGAAGGGGTCGAACACCCAGTTCCGCAGCTTGAGCTCGACCTTTGAATTTGAGTGTGAGTTGATTAATATTCGTATCAATAAAAATTTGGCTAAAGCAAATGAGGGATTTATATATGACGATAGATGTCATTCAATTTTCGTTGTTTATCGATTGGCTGAGAGGTTTTATTTGCAGCCAATTTATTATACGGACGATGAACGAACCGCTGAAGCTTTCTACAGATTTATAACTGTTCGAATGGAAGGGAAGGACTCAAAGAAAGAGAAGGAAGTTGTGGTGGAGGACGAGAAAGAACCAGATGAGGGACATGTTGGAGAGAAGAAAAAGAGCGAGAAAACGACGAAAGATGAAAAGAAAACTGCAACGAAGGAGGAGACAGAGAAAAAAACAAAGACTGCAGCAGATGACAAGAAGGAAGCGAAGGAAACGAAAGGGACAAAATCGAAAAAAGACACCGAATCAAAATTGGAAAAAGACGAAAAGCCGAAAAAAGAAAAAGAAAGAAAGGTAAAATCTGGAAAGAAACAAGTAGATGACGAGACACAAGAGAAAACTACAAAGTCAGCAAAGAAAACGACAAAAGAGGAGAGTGAAGAGAAGCTAAAGAAAGATATGAAAAAATCTAAAGATGATAAGACCAAGAAGGATGAGCTCTAAACGAGGTGATCCTTTAGATGATCGACTCGACGGTCGAAAACCGGAAGTAAGGAAAATTGTTCTTGTTTCGAAAGTAACATAAAATATTCGGTTATTTGTTTACTCACTTGGTAATATTTTTGCAAATAGTCTTTGCCCATTTACTTGACGCATTCATAAATGCTTGCGAAGGTCAGCATCCATCCATTAGTACAGGTAATACACGGAACGAGAGATGCTACAAGCGATGTTTTTAGGCCGTATTTAAACGAAAATTTAAACAAAGTTTTAGCGTATCTTTAGCGAACCGAATCTACTTATACAAGGGAACACTCATTGAAAAGCTGGGAATTAGGCCGCCAAATAAAATTTCAAATTTTTTTTGATAATATGCTATCAGTAACAACAAATTTTTTTGGTTTTTTTCTCATGATGTCATTTTTTCTCACCCAAAATCCCACTTTTGCATATTTGGGTTAATAATCCCCAAATCCTCTTCCTCTCAGATTTCAGGAATTTCAGGATTCGGCAATAGTTATTTCAAGATATAGATATAACAATAAAAACTTACAATTGACTCGAATATAATTTCCTTTTCAAACGCAACACTTGGAATATTTTTAAATTCACCTCATTCTAATAATCCACTCCTTATATTCTTATCTAAAGGATATATGAAAGTGCAATATGAGTGACAAAATGCAAATAGAATTGCAATATTCTTTAATGCTTCTTATATCGATCCTATAATCTATCGAATTTCCCATTCAAAAATCATCGATGAATGTAATAAAAAACATTTTTATGCATAACACATGAATATGCAAATTGATAGCACATATAAGAGCACTTTTTCTTGCGGAAAGCATTTAAATTTTCTCATCAGACGAATATCACAATGAAATGTAATTTTTTTTTTTAATGCAAGCTCAGCTTTTGAATCGTTGAAGCAAACAACAAAAACCTCAATAATCGTAAAATTCAGGTAGAATTTCAAATTCGGTATAGGATTTAAAAAAAAAAAGATTAGCAAGTAAAATCCGTAAATTTTTCTTATTTTCGATTTGAGCGAAATTGTATTTCATCCTTCCACCAGCAAAGAAAATTATAACAAAGACTGTAAATATTAGTCAACTGAAATTCCAATAATTAAATTTAGCATAAACTTTAACCACCTGAATTTTATAAGATGCAAAAATTTGGAAATGCCCGCGGGGCATTTTTTGAGATTCGTCTATTTATGATCATTTCTCACCATCGAACAACCGTAAAAAAAGCTACGATACGTCGTACCTGGGCTAATTACAAAATTATGAAAGATTCCCGATGAAAATGTTGGCAATTTTGGAAAGCGCATCGGAAAAATTGGGATCCCTTTTATGCGGCTCACAAATTATGGAACGAAAACCAATCTAGAGCCAGAGTACCATAAACGGGTGATCGAATTCTCTTCCAAAGCGTTTTTTGTACTTACTAGCAAAATCATTGAAACTTTTTCGATGAGAATCTCTGAGATCAAAAAAAAAAAAAAAAATCAACAAATACCGCAGAAATGTGAACAAAAAATTCCACGAGTAAAGCAATGCAATACTGCTCTAATGAAACCTGTAATTGCATAAAAATGAAAGAAGATAAAATATTGAACATCAGATCAACAAAAAAAAATACAATATAAGATAAAAGGAAATAAATAATATGCGAGTAGTAAGCGTTTAGTGCTAAATGGACGAAAAGGACCAATAAGGATCCTCGTTGCTCATGCCTTATGTCATTTTTTACTCATTTCTATACTTTATCAATAATTAAACTGAACGAAATTCTAATAAAATCACCAATGAGTAATAAAAATTTCTCAATAAAATATTTTAAAATATTTATAATCAAAACTTTTTGCAAATTATAGATTCTAATTGCACTAAGAACTTTAGAATTCTCTTTCCGATTAGAAATTTTGCTACAAATTTGCCGAGTTTTTGAATTTAAATTGGAATTTTGCACAAAAAAAAAATCAATTAAAATCATGAAAATTCAAAGAAAAACGCATTCAATCAAGTCAAGCCTCGTTGTTCTATATTCTAATCATCGAAATTCTTTACAATGAAAGCTAAATATCAATCAATATATCGCAGAAACATTTGTAAAAACTCCCATAGCATTTCAGTATAAACCGCAAGACACTACATCACACGATCACTACTCTATCCGATTCCTTTCCCCATCCATTGGCAGTAATGAAAGAAATGATGGCACAGCAAATAAAATAAAATCACCAATGTAAAAAAAAGAAATAAACCAAAATTAAAAATTACAACAAAAAAATCCCTCAAAAAAAAAAAATTACAAATCATTCAATTCTCATTCAAAATTCACTAGAAGAAACTATATTGGCATCAAATACCAGTGTAATAACAACAATTATAATACGTTCAATTTAAGAACAACAATAAAATATGCACAACCGTTTTGTTTAATATTTGAAAGTTCATATTGCATCTGTGAAGAATGCGAATACGAATAATGTTATTGCTCTCTTCTGCTTATGCAAAGAAAAAGAAAATAATCCGTATTAAATGTGGCGTTGCATTTGAGTGATCGTTCAGTTGCTAAACAAACATCTTCACCTTGATTCAGGTTAAGATTGAAAACGGCTATAACATCTCCGGTGGTATTGGAATGACACCGATACCAACACCTCCTTCATGTGCTACCATACTTGCCGCCAACGTCCAACTATCCTCCTCAACATTATAAGTTTCCATTGAACTCAAATTTGATATGCCATCGTAACTGAAAACAAACACAATATGCAAATGAGATGAAAGGAAAGCCAAAAAAGCATGAATATTGCCCGATTGAATCCCTCGCCGTTCCCTCCTCCCCTCCCCAATCCGTCTTTAATTAATACGTAGTTAAAATTTCTCAACTATGAGAGAATCTTCGAGAAAAATTTAAATGTTTCAATTACCGTTTGCAGTCTAATTAAAGCAATAATAAATTCCACCCTCGTATCTATCGAAATCATCACAAATACAGCAGCTAAAAAATTTGAATTTTTTAATGCAATATTATGCAATGCAATCGGTGTAATGCAAACAGCAAATATTTCACTTCCAAAACGCATTTTAAATAAACATAAAAGCGCGCAAAGTGCGCTGATATGATAGATATGCGCTTTTGCAGTCTCATTCTTCTAACCAACCGACTGCACAAATTCACAACAATGAATTCAAATCTGTTTTCTTGCAAAATATATGCAAACTTAAGGGAAACTTTAAAAGGCTTATAATTGATGGATCAGTCTGTGAGTTGTGGAAAAAAGTTATCCAACTTTTTTTTGTAGTATTTGACTTCGAACTATTACCAAACAAATGGAGAGACATATATATACATATATAACGTCCCCATGCTAAGGTATGGAAATTAAGCAGGATAAACTGCTACGGCAAGTGGACAAACACTAAACAACTCAATACTTCATCATCGATAGCCGCCTCTCCTTCTCTCATTTCAATTCGGATCTGAATTTTTCACAGACCATTCCTTTATAAGGAAAAAAAAAAGTTTTAAAAGTGCATCCCCCTTCAAAGACAAACTGCAGCTTTCACACCTCCAATACTCTCAAACGACATTATTTTCTTGTTTATCGACTATAACGTTACCCGACTGCACCTCCATTTCATCTTTAAGAGTTGTGAATAATGGAAGATTTTAAAGGAATTGAGATTCAATCGGAAAGGAAGTCATTTTTCGGTTAAACTTTGAGGCAAACAAGAATAACCGCATATGAGGTAAACGCATAACTGCACATACATATAAATACATATGTACGTATATATACGTATATACACACATACCTATATATACTAATATATGTATGTACAAATGTGTACACATTTACATATCTCAAGTAAGAAAAAAGGATCAAAACAAACCCTGCGATAGCGTAAAGGATACCCGCATTCGAAACCAGAGAGACCCGACTTCGCTTGAGATGCATCGGCGAAAGTGGACTCCACTGATCCTTATCCGGATCATACACCTCCACACTCTTTAGAAATTGGCATCCATCGTATCTGAAAACCACCAATTAAAAACTTTATTTTTTTTTAAATTAAAATTGAAAATTCTCTCATACTTCAGCAAGATTAGCGATGCATTTCATATTTACAATAGTAAAGAGGAAAATATTTCCGGTTTTTAAAATACTATTATCAAAAAAAAAAATTCATCATCACAAATAAAATATTTTTATAGAATTGCAAATCGACGAACCCTCCACATACATAAATTTTGCCGCGTAATGCAGCCGCACCAAGACGACATCGTTTACTACCCATCGGCTTCACTAGTTGCCAATCACCGGTCTCAACATTGAATCGCTCAACCGAATTGAATATCGACATCCCATCATGACCACCGATCACTTAAACTTTATTAATATATAACATCACAATTCTTTTAGAAACTTGGTAAGCTTTTGCCTTTGCTCTTTCCATTAAGCTCAGTACTCTATAATAAAAGTTTACAGATTAATGACCGATGGTTGAGAAGAAGCGTTGCATAAAAGGAAATATAATAATTAGGGTACAGCAAACGTGCCACCTACCCCGGACGCCACTTGGAAGAAAGCGTCACCGAAGTGGAACAGGGCGCAACGGGCACTATGGCATAGTTACTCAAAAGCCAAAGATTATAATCTTGGATAGGGATGTAAATCCAACGCTTATCATAGCAGCTAATCCCGTAGATACGCTCATCACAGCGTAGCATGAACTGCTTAGAACGCATGTTAGCCGAATGAACTCATTTTATATATCCTATTCTAACTAAACATCAAGGAGTCGACGCCGTCCTTACACGATCGCAACAGAAATCAGTACTAGTTATGATGGTTTCCACTATGAAAACACGAATACAGCAATTTTTTCATCGACCTTTCAAAGCGCCTAAAGCTGATACTGTTCAACCGTATTCAAACATAGGCATGCATTGACGATGTTGACAGCATTGATGTATCGCTTCTAATAAAGCAACAAAATGAAAACACTAACAGAAAATAATAAAAGATACCCACCATAAATGTAGTTATCGATGACAGCAATTCCTGCCGCTGAGCGTAATCTATGCATCGGTGTTGTCATTGACCATCGATCGGTTATCGCATTGTACACTTCAACTGACGATAAAGAGCTGATACCATCATAGCCACCACATACATATAGACGCTCATTTATAACCGCCGCACCAAGAGCCGATCGTTTATTTGTTAGTGGGCAAACCTGTTATGACAACGGTGCATCGCTATTTATGAATATTCAAAACAAGAGGAAGGAAAAATTCAGAGACGAAAAAAAATTGAAACCTCTCTCATAAAAAAAGTTCCGTTTCCTCCATCCCACTCCCTCTTTTTCAAACAATTTTGGACTTTCAGTCACTGAAGTCTTTCATTGAGATTCGGAATGGCGTTGTCCATCTACACTCAATAAAACATATGGAAATATGCTCTCACAGAGCGAAACTGAACATAACCTCCGATACAATAAAATATGCTTAACAAAACAACACCCACCCAAGAGTAATTCAACATATAAGCAGCAGAAATTTAGACTATCCCACCCTTCAAACAACTGTTACATTCTTTTAAAGACTGCTAAAACGGATGCAAACAAACAAATAAAAATAAAAAATCGCTTCACCTCTTTCCATTTGCTTGTTTCTGGATCGAACACTTCAACGGTTCTTAGTCTATCATGCCCATTAAAACCACCAATTGCATACAATTGACGATTCATTACAGCAACACCAACGCGAGAACGAATAGAATTCATTGGTTGTACACATGACCATTTGCCTGAACGGTAGCCAATTTGGATGTCTTTCTTGAATATGGCTCACTTTAATTTGTTGCAAACCACATCGAGCATCGAGCACAACGCACCCATTAGCAACAATCCCTACGTATCTACATTCCTCAATATCCATCATCACCCATCATAAATAGGGCCGTCATGATGGAGAATATTTTTAAAAAAAGAGCCGTGGTTGCCGTTTCCTGAAATTCGGGAACTACATAGCATCTAAGCTTCAGTCCATTCATCAGCGCCCAACTAAATAACAGAACATAAAACATACAACAAAAATTAAAATGATTGTTTATGGTAAGGGGATTATATGTTCGATAAAGCATCATGATGGCTATTAGCTAGGCTATGAATGCAAACCTGTAGTTGGATCGAACATTTCCACAGTTGAGAGTGAATCGCCAGTATTTGTTAGACCACCCACTGCAAATATAAGCCCGGGTACATCATAGCAGCAACGCTGCTTTGTTCTGCAAAAAAAGCAATTAGGTCCTTCTTCAACAAAACAACCTCATAAACAATTCTGCACTCTTGCTTAAACGAATCGCGACCGCATTTTACACAGGTCCGTTCAATAAACGCCCATTGAACTAAGCCATCAGAGATAAGGCTTTCAAGTTTCAAATTTAGGGAGTAGATCGCATGCTCACCTCAGGTCAACGACCATACAAACCCTCCTCTCATATAAAACATTCCCTGCAACAGGGTACCAAAGGTTTCGCAAGAGATGGTAAGGTGAGATGAGGTCTCAAGATACGTGCGAAGCAGATCCCAGATCTGTCGTTATCAATACTACCATTAAACTGACTCCACTCACAAATTATAAGTGCACATCTCAAAGTGGGAAAATATAGTTAAATTGAAAAAAAAAAACTTTCAAAAATTAAAAGTAATATAAAAATACCTGAACGTTTTCATAAGGTGTCTTCTTTCGGGCATGAGGTGATAGTCCTTTGCCTCATCCACGAGGTCTCGGCAACTTAGGCTCTTACGAATGATCGAATGTGATGCAACTTGATCGGTGAGGAAATGAGGTTTCAATAATGGTAAGCGCACCGCTCTTAATATCCTGGAAAGTACAATGGCAATGTAAGCCGCAAAAGGCCAACTAAACAGTTATTGATGACATCATTATATCTATAATATGCAAAAGTAGAAAATTCTCGTATCTAGGTGAGAGGAAGTATAAGCACAGCACAGCATAACACAATGCTTAAACTTTCCCATAAAAATACCATCTTTTGTCTCAAAGAAAAGTCTCTCTTTCGTTGACTAAAAAATTCAATCACACAAAAATCATACCTAGCAGAGTATTGCTCTCGATCTGGATCATGTTCTAACCATCTCATCGCTGCCTCAAATATTTGCTCCTCACTCTCGACAAAAATCTCATCTCTATTGAGTATCGGCGATAGCTCATCTATTGAAAGTGCCAAATATTCCTCTCCTTGGGATACTTGCATGAAATGTTTATGCAAATAACGATCTGAAATCAACACCATACCAATATTGCATAAACATCGACTACAACTATTGGACATGAAAGTGAATATTTCTGTTAGAGAGGAAGGAATTCAGAAATCTTTCTCTGTATTCAACGCATTTCACACTATTTTTACTGTATTTTTCTTTTCACTCTCTCATTATTTCCTATCTTTTTCCCAAATAGAACTGCAAAACTTTCGAGGTGACGTTTACCTCTCTTTCTTCCATCATCTCCTTCCCTTTGGCTTCCACTGTCTGCTAAATGGGAGAGAAAAGGAGAGGAGGGATGCAACTTTACTTGCTACACATCATTCAGTACCGATGTGCCTTTCACGTATCGCGTATCGAGATAATAAATCAAAAACAAAAGGCTTAAATATAAATGCGAAATGTAATATGCTATGAAATATGTAAATTAGCTGCTCCAAAATATTCCCTTTAAATTAATATCAACTGCCCCGGTGAATATTCCACAACAACATCCTTCATCAACTTGGAACAAGAAGAAAAATTTCACTTATTTCTACCACTCCTCTCCCCAAAAGCATTACTAACGCAGGAAACTATTGTCTTATAAAACTGCAAATATTGGACGAGAAACATAACGCAGGTAATAGATACCTTATAAAATTTCAAGTATAAAACAGGTAACCATTACCTTATAAAACTGCTTGAATTCAACTATACTAAGAGAAGCAACTGTCAAAATAAGCGAAACTTCTGCAAAAATCTTTTAAAAAAACAATTACCTGCAGAAAGAACCAACGATACACAACCGAGAGCCATTGCAAAAGAACGAATCCCAAGCACATTTTGACTTTGAAGTCTGCATTGCAAGAATCTACAGCATTCGTCCACTATGGTGTTCAATTGAAGGAAATTAGCCGCTTGCATAATATTCTGTACATTTGCATTCGTTATACGTACTCGACCCGTATATGCAAATGCAATCAATTGCTCCAATGTATCGGCATCAAATTCTATATTAAATAAATTTTTAATTATCCAATTTTTTATAGAAAAGTTGAGTGCCGCAATAAACTTCAACTAAAGAATCATCTCAATAAATAAACACATACTGTTATAGCTTATAACTTGCTAAATATATAAAATTATTCTTTAAGACGACAGTCTCTAACCTCGGAGAGCAACATGAGATTTGATGCTAATCAACTACTGGAGTGCTCAATAATCCCGATAATCCCAAAACTTCAAAACTTCTTCAGGTGGAACATTTCCATAACAAATACCTTCCTAATATAGTTTTCCTGATACACACCTCCACCTCAAACATTTCCAAGTGCATCTATATCCATCAGCCGAATAATCCAATTCCATACAAAAGCACAAGAAAATCCCTGGATATAACCGTTACAATCTACAAGAAATGGGCTATAATTGGACCATAAACAGTAGAAAGGAAAGAGCGGATAGTCTCAGCAACCTAACTAAAACATTCGAACCGGTCCTCAAAATCAACAAGACGTTGAAGAGGAAGTCGAGGGGGGAAGGGAGAGGGAAAGGGAGGAGGGATGGGTGGGGAGAGGGGAATGGGTCGCAGGATCATTCTATTCCATCGCAGTCGCATGCTTGCTGGATATTTCCAAATAAAATAAAAACCAACACAATAAATTATCTTCGTTCACTATAAAGTCGAATAAATATATTGTAAAAAAGGTGAAATAATATACCTTGAAGGTGAACTTCCTTCTGTTGGCATTCAGCCATCTCTGCAGTGAACATCGCTCGGAAATATGGTATTGTTGCTGCCAAAACAACGCGATGTGCACTAAATCTGAAACTATATTGCTTTCATAATCATTTACCAACAATCCTAATCAGATATAAACAAACTTTATTTAAATATAAAAATACAAAACTATAATATCATAGACACCTCTTGAATATAAGGCAGTCATCTGTCGTAAAGCTGAACATCGTAACTCACTGTTTACAAGCCCAGGGCTTATAGCATTTGCAACATTTGAAGATGATATACGCACAGAAATGAGTTCAAGGAAACGAATTAATTTAAAAACTTGAAATGAAACTAAGAGAAAAGCAAAAGATAGATACTTATGCATCCCATTAACCTAACCAACCCGCTTCATTTGCAAGCAACAAATAATAAAGTTTACAGAATGCTGCTTTAATTTTCAATTGACCTCTGCACTTAAAGAAATCTATAAGCCTAATTCCCCTATAATCTCAACGGGTAAAATGAAAATCTGAATGGGCATAAAACCTGTGGAATTTTTTTTGGCATCTTTAAATATCTGCACTTTTCTTTGAAGATCATCGGAAAATATTAAACTTAATATGAAGACAATTCAACAACGTAGATTATAACTATTAAATTCCCCAATTATAATGCTAATAACCACAAAAAAAAGATAAAAGTAAATGAAAAAATAAAAATAAAGTTTTATAGATATAATTACTCTACCTAAATCCATTAGCGGTGAGTATGACATCACAAAGTTTGCCAGCACGACGAATCTCATCGAAATTTGGGAAAGCACTCGCAGCAAGAGACGCACCACATTCGAATACCACTGCCTCATCGTCATCTTCATCACACATCGTTAGCAATGCTTTAATAAAACTCATCTGTGACAATTTACCTGGCCAAGGTAACAATTAGGTGACACCATATGGATAGCTCTATGTTCCATTCGTATCGCTAAGTTGTCGCCACTGGTGATGTTCTAATATTACCTTTTTTTTTCAATTTTTTTCACACAACATCAGTCAAAAATGCTGATAAAGTGTTTCTTTTTTTTGTTCGTAGAAAAAAAAGCACTGAACGGATGCAATGAACATGATTTTCTCTGTGTTACTTAATTCTAGGCTCTTATAGGCTCCGATGGAGCTAGCATCCTTGAAAGGACACCAAAAGAAATCACGGTAGTACCTTCACTGACATCCCATAAATTCTATTTAAAGCTTTATGTCATTTCCTTTTCTTCTTTTATTCCGTTAAGTAAACTGTGTATCAATCGCCGTCTTTTTTTCCATTTTAGTGAGAACGAATAAACTCAATAACAAAAAATGCCGTCATATTTAAATACGCACCCCCCAGTTTTACATACTTATATTTTACAATAGCTTATTTATTATATATGCAAATTTTCAAGCTCATAGCTATGTTTTCGTGAAAGTTTTAACTCAAATATCACCAACCGTTCCGCTTTCTTGCCCTCTGATCCCGTTTTCTCCGATCGAATTCTTTCATAACTGCGAACGCTTCGTAAAAATTAGCCTTGATCAGACTACATCATATAGGTCATCTAGTATTCATATAAACGACTTCAAAAAAGTCTCAATTTTCTGTGCCACATTCCAAATTGATCTACTACTACATTTTGATCTTTTAAAGAAAACTAGCTTTGAATATCAATAGCTCAGAGTACTGTAGAAGATAACAAACAACAAATGGAAATTAAATCACTTAATTAAATTAAAATTTAAAAATATAAAAAAAAACTTCAAAAATGAAAAGCTATTCCAAAAGTGCACTCAACGGAAATAAGCCAACGAAAGTGGGCATGAGCTCATTCGCTTTTCCTCTCGCAAAACGCAATTCAACTCATTGCAATCAAACAGTAAATTACCTTATCGATAAACAAACTCACATATATAACGTTTTGTATCATCGGTTGCCATTATATAGCAGTGATTAATTGTGGATTAGAAACGAGTTGATCCACCGTTAACGAAACGAAAAATCCGATCCCGGCAATCGCACCACCAACGAATGCAACAACGACTCTAATTTGAGTGGTATTCATTATGCACAAAGCTCGCAACCCTCACTACAGCGACACGAATACGAATAACATGGAATGACGTTGCTGCGAAATAAAACGACGCCAACGCCTGACCTATTGTAGAATGTTTTAGAACCTATTGTGCACGTCAGCAATTACAGCAAGCGCTGCGTGGGCGTCGTTTTATCCACATCCGAATTGAGAGACACATAATACTGCTAATGTACTTGGTTTCGAAACCACGAGAGGATAACAACAGACTTGCTAAATCGAGGCGAAATGTGGATGCAACATCTCAGTTAAAACGTCTCAGTCAAGCATTTCTAGCTTGTAGTGGAAAGTGGCGCAAATGTCTGAGGTGCTGAAAATTTTTCTAGTTCCTCTCCTTCGGTCTTAAAATATCTTCCTGTGCAAGACCGCATACCATATTATCCCTCATACATAGATAATCAACTATATTCCAACTACTTGTTTTCCAACCTTAAAATTTCATCACGTTTTTAAGAATGTTATATTAAAACTGCAAAAGCTAGCAGCAAACCGGACATTCATGATTGATTAACGATTCGACATCGTTGTCGTTGTATGGGAGGCATTCCTCATAGAATTTAAATAATACCCCCTCACCCTTCCCCCCCCCCCCACTCCCCCACACACACCTCACAACTCCTCACCTGTTTCTATCATTAATACCAAAGCAATTACTTAGCGTTCACTACTTCCATATTATCTAAAGCAATCAAATCAGTGATAAGTTATGCTATTCATAAATTATTATTGTAGAGGGGGATATATTTGTTTCAGATTACTTAGGCCATATACATTGACAATTCTAATCTATACTTTTACTTTATTTTGGCGTAAATTTTTATTAAAACTATATCTGCACTAAAGCACTAAATGAAGAATAACACAAGCATCTTGCTTATATGAGATCAAATAGATAGAAGCGGGTACGTCTACGAATGCCCGATCATAGGTACGTCTACGAGTACCCGATCATAGGTACGTCTACGAGTACCCGATCATAGGTACGTCTACGAGTACCCGATTATAGCTACGTCTACGAGTATCATAGGTACGTCTACGAGTACCCGATCATAGGTACGTCTACGAGTATCATAGGTACGTCTACGAGTATCATAGGTACGTTCACGAGTACCCGATCATAGGTATGTCTACGGGTACCCGATTATAGGTACGTCTACAAGTACCCGACCATAGGTACGTCTACGAGTACCCGATCATAGGTACGTCTACGAGAACCCGATCATAGGTACGTCTACGAGTATCATAGGTACGTCTACGAGTATCATAGGTACGTCCACGAGTACCCGATTATAGGTACGTCTACGGGTACCCGATTATAGGTACGTCTACAAATACCCGATCATAGGTACGTCTACGAGTACCCGATCATACGTACGTCTACGAGTACCCGATCACAGTTACGTCTACGAGTATCATAGGTACGCCTTTGAGTATGATAGGTACGTCTACGAGTACCCGATCATAGGCACGTCTACGAGTACCCGATTATAGCTACGTCTACGAGTATCATAGGTACGTCTACGAGTACCCGATCATAGGTACGTCTACGAGTACCCGATCATAGGTACGTCTACGAGTATCATAGGTACGTCTACGAGTACCCGATCACAGGTACGTCTACGAATATCATAGGTACGTCTTTGAGTATGATAGGTACGTCTACGAGTACCCGATCATAGGTACGTCTACGAGTACCCGATCATAGGTACGTCTACGAGTACCCGATTATAGCTACGTCTACGAGTATCATAGGTACGTCTACGAGTACCCGATCATAGGTACGTCTACGAGTACCCGATCATAGGTACGTCTACAAATACCCGACCATAGGTACGTCTACGAGTACCCGATCATACGTACGTCTACGAGTACCCGATCATAGGTACGTCTACGAGTACCCGATTATAGCTACGTCTACGAGTATCATAGGTACGTCCACGAGTACCCGATCATAGGTATGTCTACGAGTACCCGATTATAGCTACGCCTACAAATACCCGATCATAGGTACGTCTACGAGTACCCGATCACAGGTACGTCTACGAGTATCATAGGTACGTCTTTGAGTATGATAGGTACGTCTACGAGTACCCGATCATAGGTACGTCTACAAGTACCCGACCATAGGTACGTCTACGAGTATCATAGGTACGTCTAAGAGTACCCGATCATAATTACGTCTACGAGTACCCGATCACAGGTACGTCTACGAGTATCATAGGTACGTCTTTGAGTATGATAGGTACGTCTACGAGTACCCGATCATAGGTACGTCTACGAGTACCCGATTATAGGTACGTCTACGAGTATCATAGGTACGTCTACGAGTACCCGATCATAGGTACGTCTACGAGTACCCGATCATAGGTACGTCTACGAGTACCCGATCACAGTACGTCTACGAGTATCATAGGTACGTCTACGAGTACCCCATCATAGGTACGTCTACGAATATCCCATTATACAGCCACAAAGCCCCTAAGCAAAAATCATTTCAAAATCAACCAACCAACTGAAACTGATAGAGGCAACGCAAATAAATCGACAACTATCATATAAGGATAATTTTTAAAGAGTACAACTTTATGCGCCGTTGTCAATTTTTCTGCTTATAAATGATTTTTTTTTTCGAACTTAAATTTTAAAAAAAAATTCAAATTTTTCAACAAGATTGACTTCTGTAAAAATTTGCATTTCTTTTCTAATCTTCTCATTTTTTTATTCAAATATGTATAAATTCCAGTATCAATACTGCTATTTAATATTTGAATAATATTCCGTTGATGTATCGCTAAACTTTTATAATTATGCCGTGTTTATATCTAATAAAAACCATTGATGCGGAATATTCACTATTCTTTTGCACATATGTTTTTTATCGCAACGTAATGGAAATTATACGCGTCGCATCCCATTCTATTTCATTCGCTTTCCACCAACCAGTACCCTCCTTTCAGTACTTTTATACCCTTCCAGAAAAACCCTCTGAATTCCATCGACTCTCGTTAATCTATAATAAGAGATCTAAACGTACAGGATTGTAATCACTAGAAATGATATTCATATAATTAAAGATTACAAATTGATCAGCGATCACATCAATCTAGATCATAAAGTTTTATTTCAATTCGAATTTAATGATAGTTTAATGAAAATAATTGATTTTAAAATTTGAAAGCAAGTTTATAGGTATATTATTGGTAAAAATTTCTCGAAGAGAATAGGTCACTTGAAGGAACTTACTGTGCTAAAGAACTATAACGAGTTACTCTTAACTGTAATTAGCCCTTACCTGTTTACCCTTAATTGCAAGTAACTCTAACTTGAGTATATTTAAAGTTCTAGTGAGTCAATTCATAGAGAATATTATGAACGTATCTAATCGATGCTTATATTAACGATAAGTTTCTTTATGTTGTATTTTTGTAAATATGTTTTTAGCCATTTCCGGTTTATTTTTTTTAACGCTTTTTCGTTAATGATGAAGGAGATCTACATCCATTGGTTTGAATAAAGTATTTCAGAGAACCGAACGAACGATATCACTCTCATTGATAGGCTGCATCAAGATAAGCAATGCACCACACATCAATCTCGAATCACTACCTGAGGTACATATGGACATGTAGTCACCTACCTGAGGTACATATGGACTTGTAGATTGAACTAGAAATGAATTACTTCGAACTGATATCTAAATAGGGTAGAATGAACCTGAAATGAGTGCTCGAACTGAGTACAGGTAAACAGTTGATGAACCAAATCGACAGGTTCCGATTTTAAACGATGATTACCTGCATTATTCAATTGATAACAACGACAAAAATTTTTATTTCATCGAAAAGAAAATATTTAATTATATATTTGGACCTCTTCTTTTCTAAATTAAAAAAAAAACTGAAATTTTGGAAATTTCAAAAAAAAACTTCAAAAAATATCGAACATAAATTGCATTGATATAATCCTGACTCCTAGAAACATAAGACATTCGCCATCAAATATGCATGTCCAAATAAGATGGGGGGGGGAGGGCGTCAGTATATCAGCTGTTGAACAACTGTGCCACAATATAGTCCACTTACCGTTCTAAAGTTATCGTTTCGAGAAATTTTTCGACTATAAAAGCGCAAAAACGAAAAATTTTTCACCATAAAAGACAACACTCGGAGCGCAAAAGATGAAAAAATAATTTCCTTTTTGAAATAGTGTAATAATTGAATGAATAAACTACATTTAGAAATACCTATACAATGATATATAAAATTTTATAAATTATTATTTATTTTTAGCATTATAGTTTATTGTGTGACACATTACACAACGATGAGTGATGCAATGTTAGCGTTTCGATACGAAGCCAGCCAGCATTGCCCTCCCAATCGACGAACGCGTGATGCGTGTCTTTGAGACCGATCCTCGTTTGCGTCACTATCGTCTTTGTAAAATCGGTTTCCGTCGACATATACTATTTGTGTGTCCGGATAGAACGGATTGTATTGAGATTTGGTCATTGCATTCATTTATCCCGAATTCATGGCGGCAAATCGTTCGTTTCCCACTCATTGAACTCCTTTATGCCTCTTATACGTTAAGCCAAACCGAACCTTATATATATGCGTTGGTCGTTGCACTTTTTGTAAGTTTTTTTATAAGTTTTTGTAAGTTTTTTTTTCTTTTCAAACCGCTGTCTCACTTTAGAATAAACATCCCGCGTTATGTAGGTTATAGATTTTTGAAAATTTCAATTCAACTTTTCGAGCTTTAAAGTTTTTATTTGCGGTAATTTTTCATCACTGAGACAATTCGGCCGTTTATTCCTTTCACAGGTTGTTCCCCCCTCCCCTCCACCCTCTCCCATCACCCATAAAAAACTTATCTAGAAATTTTTTTTTTGTAATGACGCATTCTTCTATTTGCCAATTACGAAATTCTACTATTGCCAGTTTATAAAAAGATTGCGAAATTCCCGATGAAAAAAAAAAACGATACTCACATTGTACCCTTATCTATTAGTCAATTAAATTGGGAAACGAAATTGGTATGCAAATGATAAGGTGTTAACACCTATTTAACATCTCAATAAATTTGCCCGATTCCCTGATTCAGGAATGTGATGTGCCTCGAATTTCTATACTTCAAATAAACGTTGACGATGGCAGTGTATGTGCATTCGATTTGGATGGTGCATCCGGTGAAGAATTCGAGAATAAAGTATTCCTCGAGAATGTTCTTATTGGATGCGGTGATCAACAATTGTTCATGTACGATCGAAGTGTCGTAATGGGACCGATACCATTTTGGATTATTCATCTACTTGAGGCATGTTGCAGAAAATATCTTTCTAAGTTTTAAAAACATCACTATCGTATTTATTTGAATAAAAGCCCCCGTCGGTTTAATTCAAGAAGAGTTGTTTGAATTTAAGGTGTATATTTGAATAAATATATATTTAAATAAATAAATTTTTTAATTTTTTTATTGGTAATAAATTTGAAGGATACGAAAACGTTTGTGATCGAGAGTGAAACGATTTGTGCCGAAGAAAATGACGAGCGTTGTAGTCGATTTCCAATCGTATTGGATGGCGATCAACGTAAAATACTCAAAATTCGTGATAACAATGAAGTGGTCATCTATAATGGTAATGAGAATATATGGAACGTTTATACGGCTTCATCGAAATCGTATATTAATGTAGGTCGTTTTTTTTTCGAGGCGGAAATTTAAAAAGCACATATTTGTGCGGATAATCGATAAAATAGAATTTTAATTTTTATAATGCTCTAATTGTTAAGTAATAAGCATTTTTTTTTTGTGAAAGCGCTGTACTAATCTTGATATTAGTCATGAAAATTTATAAGATTCTATAAAATTTTCAATAAATATTTCCTCTAGAATAATTTAGCATCGCTCAAACTTGAGCATTTTTTTGCAACTTGCTCAAACTTAAACATTTTTACAGCCCTATTGATTTCTCATAAAAATTCCTCATTTTTTGTTTTATATATATGCAAAACAGCTGACGTGATGTGTTGAAGTGTTTTGGTGGCTCCAACGGTTTGCTTTATGGTATCTTTATTGATTGAATTTACAACGTGATACATTTTGGCGCATTATTTGTAACTAATATAAGTTCAACATGTGCACCTTTTTGATATAGGTAACATACAAACCTCTTTTTGGCGCTGCTGACATTTGCGCCTTTTTACTAAATTAAATCAGTTAAATGTTTTGTTTTTTTTTGGAGTTAATGCACTCTTCGTGGACGATATCATTTGAAATTGATATTTCTTCATTCAGTATTATTCAATAGCTGTTAAATTTTATTTGAATTACCTATAAAGTCACATTTCAGTTACAATTTCATATCATAGCTGCGTGAGAAATTAAAAAAAAAAGAAAAGAAAAAAATTCGATTATTGCCTTTCAACGTTCATTTCCGGTCATCAATTATTTTCGGTAATATGAATTTGAATATTATAATTGATGATGTATTTGCAGTTGGGTGAATTGGCGGCTCATCGAGTAAGTGAAACCTACGGTCTAAGAGGTCATCGTTTGGGTGCTGTCGAATCGTTACTCAATATTTTCAGCGATGGAATAACATGTGTTGCGAAGGTCTCATGTTAATTTCATCTATAATTGAGGAAGCGGAATATAGTTCATGATTGGAAGGGGAGGGAATAATAAGAGACAAGAGGGGAGGGTAGTGAGTGGTAGAAGAGGGGGGATAAAAATGTCATCGTGGTTTCACCCATATTTCTTGATACTTTTTGTTCTAAACCTTAATAATCCTTCTTATAAATTTACAAAAAAAAATATAAAAATGTTCCGTTCAGTTAAATTTTTTTACCGAAATAATTTCTAAAATTACTTTATTTAAAATAATACAAATCAATAAAGTTTTTAGTTATATTAGATGGAAATTGTATAATTTCGTTCATTTTTTTATGTTATTTCATATTGATCACATTTGAAAAGCATCTAAATGATTTGTTTAATAATTTTCTGCTCAGAAACAATAAAATAAGGCTTATGAAATTTGGAATGAATGGGGGGGGGGGGAGGTAGGTGCACGATTTGAAGGATACTTTAGCCAATCATAATATTTTTGAAATTGAATTTATTTTACAAGTTGAATATGATTGCATTACGTTTTACTATCGCCTTTAAAACGAGTTGAAAATATTTACAAGTAGTTGAATATGCTTGAAAATTGCATATTCTTAACTTCAAATGCATTGCATTTCGCTTAGATTTCATTACGTTTTACTTAAATTGTAATTTTGCAAGTGATTAAGTTGTCAAAAAAAAAAACGAATATTTTTTTTGAGAAAAAATTGTATAGGCAATTAGACGAATGAAAATATGAATATTTTCATCCCCACATTTTTTTTTTTTAAATTTAATATTAATTTAGTCAATATTTTTTTATTCTAACAAAACAGCATTATAAATGCGCTTATCACAACAATCCTTTCGATAAATATTTTCATTTGTTTAGTTCTTTTTTTTTTCTTTCGATGAATTTTTATTAGTTTTAATAACTAATTAAACGTAATTTAATTGAAATTAAAGTTAGCAAATCAATATTCGTTTATAGGTATTTAAAAATGGAATACATTCATTTTATTGCATCGAAATCGATGACGATAATAGAAAATATTGTGTACGACCCGCATCGAGATGCCGCTTACCACAACATATTCAACTAAGATTTTACGCTGTAAGGAGAGTTTTCATTTTATTTCAAATTTTCGTAAATATTATTCCTTAATTAACCCTAATTTGCATATCATATATTTATTTAAAGCTTCATTAAAGAAAAAAAATGTTAGATGGACAAATAGTGTGAGTAGATCTCAAGGATGGAGATCGTAGTGGAGTTCGGGTCTAACCTTAAGTGTTGAGGAGTCTACCAATTTGTTGCTTCGACCACCCATCCCCTCTCTCTCTCTTCTAAATTGTATACCCCCCCCCCCTCTTAAAGCATTTATTTTCACTGTAATATTTATTTCAGGCTTGTACATCATCTCAATTCGCATTCATTAGCTCATGTGGTATCGCATTTGTACCGTTACGTCCATCGACATTGCAGCAGTTATCATTTCTAACATTACAATTACAACATTGTAAACTCAAAGATGGTATCTGGTCAGGTGGTATCTCCGAGCAACAAATTAAAGATATGTGTTCTTGTAAGTATCAATATGCCCTTGTATAGTTAACTATACGAACTTGCCATCCCTCACTCCGAGTCGATCGTTGACGGGTTGCCTCTCTCAACTTCATCCCAAATGGGCTCATAATTTGTGTGACCGTTGATTACCTTTTTTATATGATGAGTTTAGTATGTAATATTAATGAATAAATATTTGATTGAACAATTAGAACGAGTTGCATGACATAACACAATTTGCATATCATTGAATATATTGGCTGATAAATGATTAAATGATATGAGTGAATGTCTTTATTTGCAATTATTGGCCAATTTGACGTGAAGCTGGCTGTCACTTTGCTATTGACAGCCGTATTCGTTGGGTCACTCTTAGGCAATTGCTCACTAACTCTATTTGTAGACCACCACTAATTAAGAGCATTCAAATTCTAAATGAGTTTTCCTCTGCGCAGAAAGTGAAAAATTCACTGATGAAAATGTTAGTAAATGATATTATGCGTCATTATAAAATTTTGACGAATATAATTGGATCCCAATTTATGCAAATTAAGAGGTTAAAATCGATTCAACTATTGTGGAAATCTGGAGACCCAGATCTGTTCAAATATGCAAATTTATAGGCTCCAGTCTATCTAAATAATTTCAAGTTTCAAAGAAAAGGCTGCAAGAAATTACGCTTAATTAAGCAATAATTGGACATCTTCGATTAGGCAGCTATAGAATTGGACTCAACGGTGTCAGTGGACGTGGACGATCGGCCTAACATCGAGGTTAAACAAATAAGATTCAAAAGTAGATTCTCTTTGAAATATTAGTACAAGTAGATAAATCAGTTACAATAATTTAAATGTGGTTATTGAATGGAACAAAAAAAGAAAAGACGATACAACGATCGTCAATTGAATAGTGTTCAACTGTTAGAGGTGATAACTGATAAGAAAATCGATCAATTATCGATTACATCCGATTTTGTTGCGGTAATTTGGCATCAATTCGAAGTGATTCAAACGGTTTTCATTCGGTGCGAATGGTGCAAATATTTCACTTCAAGCTTCCAAACAATGCAGCATTAAAAAATTTAGTGAACATTAATAAGTATTATTGAAATAAAAGGTGTACTTCAACATTTTAGAAACACCTCACCATATTTCAAGGTAAAAAAGGACCGTCAAGTAAGTCACATGTACCTTCATAGTGCAACACCCTTTCCGCTTCCTATAACCTTTTCCTTCGCACAAAAAACCTTACCTGTTAGATAATTTTGTAGAGAAACCACACTGACACTCGGCTGGAATAAACACATGACCGCTTGATCGATCCGTTGCAACCGGTATATTCGATATTATAATTAAATGTATCGTTGATGGAATGCGGCTTAAGTGATTTTTGATGCCACTAAGTGAAAAAAATGTTGACACCCATCTGTCATTTATGTGTTGCGTTGTTTTTCAATATTATTTTGATGAAAATAGTTGTAACACAACGTGTTTTCCGAATATCGATGAACAGTTCCAAGTGAACACCGTAATACCTCAATTAGAACCCCTGGAGGTTAAAAGACAATTAAAGAATACGGACGTAAGAGTAGATGCTAATTTATCCACATAGATCAAATTCTTTATTCTAACTTCCCACAAGTGATAGCAGTATTTTACGCCAAACCATCAAATTGCATTCATTTTCAATATTTACTCATATTTTTCAACAGTAACAGTTGGACAGAATGAACCAACATTCCCTCGGTTGAGATCACAAGTGATGCAGACACGTAAGCATACATACACAGACAGACATGACCACATAACAGCGATTCAATGAAATTTGACCATTTGAAATCGAAGCTGAGAAATTAAATTAAACCGTTGAGTAACAAAAATTCATTGAGAATCCGATAAGCTTTCTATATCAATACAAAAAAGGGCATAAAAAGTTTTGCAGTTTTATTCTTGCAAAGCTCTCGATAAAATCTGTGCTATGAATCAAAAAATGTAAACGACAATTTCGAGTTTCTAATCGATAAAAAGATATCTGTAAATTGTTAGAAAATCTTTTATATAACCATCAACTAAAAATCCCTTTGAAAAAGCTGAAAAATATATAAAATATTGGATTTTATTGTGAAGAATCCTACCGGACAATCCGTATTGCTTGAATTAAGTTGCATTTCGCTAATTCGATAAAATACTTTCAATCTTTCAATTTTCCCTTAATTAAATTTTTTTTTCTTAATTAAATTAACTTAATTAATTAAATTTTCCCTTAATCTGAATCCTTAAAATTTAAAGGTATAAACTAGAGAAAATCTTTTGGAAAATCAGCCATTTCTTGCATTCAATCGTATGAGTTAGATTCATCAAGTCATAGTAATGATCACATTGTTGTTATAACGATATATAGCTGCAATATAAAATTCAAAATTCCCGCTCACACCATTTAAAACATTTCAACTGCGTTGAACTAATTTTCATTGAAAAATATTTCATCGTTGGGCAGTTAAACAATTCGTTACGGGAGTGATCGGTTATGGATTCGGCTCATTGAAAAATTGCCGATCGGACGTTCGTGATTGAATTTTCGCTACCGTATTCTGCTAATAATATTACGCATCGTTAGCATTAGCGATGTGAAAGTTGTGTTGAGATACTTTGGTGGTCTCCAGGTTCCTTGTAGATAATATTGGGTGATGTCATGCAGTAAGGTACCATTCATTCGTGGATGACATTTTAGAGGTTCATCCATATATACTAGGTTGTCAATAAATATGGCCGCAGTCGGCAATTGGAATTGTGGCCATAAGTGATTTGGCCAAAATATTCTCTATATTAAACGCCAACATAGCGCCTATGAACGCAATTTGTTCCCATCTTTCGATGCATTGAGTTTCAACAACGTTCACTTTGAAAGGATTTTAGTTGTTTAGCGCTAATCGTTACGCGTAATAAACCATTACAAATTGAGGTTTTCTCTGAATATTTTATATCTAACCACCACTCTTTTATGGTACTATCTAATTTCTAATTTTATAGACGAAAAAATTTTGGTTAAAAAACGACGGTAATATTACCGAATATCCACGGTTTATAATTTAAAGTGATTGGTATTCACATACCCTCACGCTTGCTTGAAGTATCGAAGATCCTTGCATAGTGGTTTGTCGGGGTGATTTTGTTGTCTGCCGCATATCTAAATTATACTAAAACACTTCTACTGCTCATTTCCTGGAATTCAGGTTTTTTATATGCAAATGAGAGATCAAGTGTTGATGAACTTTATAGTTTGCGATCTGAACGAACCAGCTGGGTGGTTGTTATCCCACTGACGAATTTATTATGTTGAGCACGGTTCTTTCTAATCTACTCGTTTAGTGAGGTTAATCGACGCAAAGTTGTATTATTCGAGGCACACTCATCGAGGATTGGGCTTCCACGAATATGGATGCAACAGGGTTTGTAGATTCGTTATTTCCGGTTTTGTGCAGTTTTTTGATCCGGAAAGCTATGTTTCCGGATTACTTTATGTAGTCGATGGGTTGTTAAGTATGTACTTTAAAGCCGATGAAAGAATTCAAAGCAAAGCTCGCAATGAGGTTTAGTTCAAATCATTGTGGTCGTAAGTTTAAGATGGAATACATCGTTGAGGTACTTAAAAGGTTGAGGTAGCCAGAGTAGAAGTCGGGAAGTTCGTATCACATCTCTCTCCCCTCTTGGTTTCAGCAGTGGGAAACGTCCATCATTGAAGTACTGAAATTGCCATCTTTGATTGCATTTTCGAATAATCTCACATGAAAGTATCGTCCAAATATCGTAAGGAGGGGAGGGGGAAACGAACTGACAGAGGGGTTCAAATCTTTCAATTTTTCAAAAATAATATATTCGACCCTACTTTGCTCAAAAATACCAATTGATGAATTTTAAGGTGATGTATGTGCTTGTGGGATTCTAAATTAGTCATTATAGTAATTGAACTCTTCAAGTATAATCATTCAAAATCACATCTTATCACCGTTTGCAAATAGGATCGACTATAACGAATCGCCGAGATGGTTATGAATTCAAGGATTTTAGCTTTAGGTCTAATACTTTCTTCGATGAACATATTCAAAGGGAAACTTTACTTTGCATTTATGCTCTTATTTAGTTGAACATTGCAATTTCTTTAAGGTCGCATAAGAATAGCATCAGAAGTTTCTTCACTTCGTTGCATAAAATCCTTACTAATTTGCAAATCAAGCAATATACTTTATTTGTTCGTATTGAAATTTGGAGCTTTTATTTTCAAGAAGGCTAGAGGAGATGTTTTATTTAAGGGAAATTCATGTTTATTAAGGCTCCAGAATGGAGTTCATCATGTTGGTGTCTATTTTTAGTGGATCTGACATTATAGTCTCAAGTATGGACGTAGTACATGAGATGTTTACGGTTTGTAACAGCTAAGTTAGGTGTGACGGAGGTCGAACTACTCGAAATGCCTTGCGCTAACCTTTTTTTGTGTTTCAGAGATGAAGTGCAAATGCAGGGAGCCGCAGTGGTTGATGAAAAATTGGACGTGCAAGCGGCTTTGAAGCGAGCACTGAAATCGGCAATCGTTGTCGATGGACTCTCGAAGGGACTCCATGAAGCTGCGAAAGCCCTCGACAAGTTTGTACTTATTTCGTTAACTTTTTTTCTCCAACTCTTTTTAATCATTTTTTTTTTGGCACTGGATAAAATCAGGTGGCTTTATCCGTTTCAGTAGGTTTTTTTGCCGGATATGGTTAACCGAACAGTAACGAAAATGGTCATATTTCCGGAGAGCCTATTCGCTTCTAACCGAGCATATCGATTAATACGATAATTGAGTACTATCAACTGTTTATTTGAATGAGGGCATAATTCCAAACGGTATCTTCGAAGATCTGCGCAGCAATAAAGTAAAGTGGAGATGTAACGTCGCAGATAAATTAAGGGGAAATGCAAAAAAGACGTTTAAAAGTGATCCTTGAAGATGCTATTGCCTACCAAATTTTGAAATGAAATATTCTTCCGTTGTTGAAAACTAAGAATTAGTGTTGCGCGCATATTTGAGCCTTTGAACCTTAACATAGACATTTGCGCCAAATTGAGAAAAGCATTCATTCGTCATTTTAGTCCTCGAAGGAAATATAATTTAGTTTTGCGATACGTAATTTTGGCTAAATTTAATGAAAGGAGAGTTGTATATTTTAGTCCTAGGTCATGTTATTTGCCGTTTAATAATATTCTGCGCCCTCAGTTGATGTGCTTATTGTGATGGAATAACCATGGGTGTTTAATATCGCTATGATATTTGAAGTTTTTTTTTTGTTCATTAAAGATTTGCATAGGTATAGAAGTGAATTTAATTGCATCATTTTATTGCAAGTTTAGGCGACAGGCGTATTTTTGTGTGCTCGCCGAGAACTGCGATGAGCCGATGTATACGAAGTTGGTAGAGGCATTATG